>CM019149.1:67113821-67462867 GCA_009733165.1 Naja naja
GGGACTTGAGTGGTTCAAGCCACTTGGCATCGAGGTGACTGGCATCCATCCGTGAGCAGTTCTGACTGGGAAGAGTCATTGAAGTCTGAGTTTCCAGAGGTCTTGAAGGACTGGGCAAGTATATGGGGACCCCTAGCTTTCAGTTTAGACCCCAAGGTGCCCCAATTCGTTTAAAGCCCAGGAGGGTTCCATTTGCTTTAAAGGAAAAATTGATGCACAATTAGATAAGCTCATCGCCCAGGGGTTTTGGAACCTACTGACCTCCAGATGGAAACACCCATAGTCACACCAGTCAAGGCTGATGGGTCAGTGAGAATCTGTGGTGACTACAAGGGGACACTTACCATGCTGCAGCAGGCGCATACCCTGTACCTGTTGTGCATCATCTGCTCCATTCCCTTGGCAGGGGTACAGTATTTGCTAAACTGGACTTAGCTCAGGCATATCAACAATTAACAGTTGATGATGCCACTGCAGAGAGCACAAACAATTGTGACTCATAGAGGTGCCTTCAAATGTAAGACTACAATTTGAGTAAGCGTGGCACCTGGCATTTTTCAAAGTCTTATGGAAAGAATGTTGCAAGGACTGCCAGGGGTAGTGCCTTATTTTGATGATGTGTTAATCTCTGCTGAAATGACACTCAGCTTCAAGAAGACTCAGAGAAGTCCTTACCAGATTCAGAAAAGCAGGTTTGAAAGTCAAGGAAGATAAATGCACTCTCAAAACAGACAGAGTTGAATTCCTGGGGTACATGATTGATAAACAGGGCATCCACCCACTGATGCCAAGGTTAAAGCGATCAAGGAAGCCCCTAAACCTCGTTGCAAGTCAGATCTGCAAGCCTTCCTTGGCCTTATTAACTTTTATCACATGTTTCTACCTCACAAAGCATCTATTGCTGAACCCTTACATCGTTTACTTGATAAGAAGGCTGCTTGGATCTGGGGGCGGAAGGAACAGTCAGCATTTAACAGTATTAAGAGACTAATCACGTCTGATGCTGTGTTGATTCAATTCTCTGAGAATTTACCTGTTGTTCTGACTTGTGATGCATCCCCTTTTGGAGTGGGAGGGTTTTGAGCCACAGGCTTCCCAATGGCGGAAGCCCCAATTGCATTCTACTCTGCGCACGCTGTCCAAAGCAGAGAGGAACTACAGCCAATTGGACAAGGCTTTAGCAGTTGTTGCAGCTGTTAGAAATTTCATGAATATCTGTATGGCAGGTCATTCACCATTGTTACAGATCACAAACCTTTGCTTGGCATCGTGGCAGGAGACAAACCTACACCTATTATCCTGTCACCAAGAATGCTGAGGTGGACTGAATTTCTTGCAGCCTACTCCTACAAACTGATTCACAGGCCTGGCAAGGACATTGGACATGCTGATGCACTGAGTCGTTGCCCACTACCTTGCCACAAGGAGGACTGTGAACTTGAGACTCACACCTTTTCCTGGAGACCGTTGCTAAGCTTCCAGTCCATGCTGCTGAGATTGCCAGAGAATCTGCCAAAGATGCTGTGTTGGCACCTATTATGGGCTGGATTAAAAAGGTGGCCTCTTCAAGATCTACCTCACTTTGCCCAACCTTTCAAATCCAGGCAAACTGAATTATCTGTATTAAGAGGATGTATTTTGTGGGGTAACAGGGTGGTTATTCCTGCAAAAACTGCAAAGGGAGGTTTTGGAAATGTTACATGAGGTCATCCTGGGATTGTAAGGATGAAAGGTTTGGCCAGGAGTTATGTATGGTGGCCAGGTATTGACAAAATGGTTGAAAACTGGGTTGCCTCTTGTCCCAATTGCCAGGTAGTCAGGCCTGCCCCTCACGCCCCACACAGGAATGGGAATGTCCTAGGGGCCCATGGTCTAGAATCCACATTGATTTTGCAGGCCCTACAAGGGGGCACGTTTCTAGTAATTGTAGATGCATACTCCAAATGGCTAGGGTTATTCTCATGACTTCTACTACTACTGAGGCTGTTATCAAGCAGCTCAAAAAGCTCTTTGTAACCCATGGGTTACCAGATGTCCTTGTCTCTGACAATGGCCCTCAATTCACGTCTAACATTTTTGAATCCTTTCTAGCTCAACAGGGCATCAGACATGCCCTTACAGCCTGGCACCCCGACGGCGGGCTGAGCGTATGGTGCGCTTTACCAAAGAAAAGCTTCAGCAGCTGGGTCCTGGGGACATCACTGAGAAGCTTGAAAAGCTTCTTAGTGTTCAGCACATCACTCCTAGCCCATCAACTAACTTGTCCCAGCAGAGTTGTTAATGGGCAGGAAACAGGTCTTCCCTTGACCGACTTCATCCCACTTATGCACCCAATACACCACTGGATTCCACTTCCAAAGTTAGTTCTTTTAGTGTGGGAGATTCTGTCTATGCTAGGAACCTTACAGGTGAACCTTTGTGGATTCCTGCTGAAATAACTCACATCACTGGCCTCTTTCTTACAGGGTTCAAACAGAGGATGGCCTCCTCTGGAGCAGGCACATTGACCAACTTAGATCCCGGTTCACTCAGGAACATCGCCCTGTCTCTCTCTAGTCCCTCACTGATGTCTCTTCTGGGGAAGGGAGGAACAGGAGGAATATCAACAAACAGGAATCAACCCTTTGTGTAGCGAGCCATTGCGACAGGAACCATCCGAACCCTGTCAAATGCCAAGATCCATCCTTAGAAGTAGAGTCATTACGACAGGAACCATCCGAACCCTGTCACAATGCCTAGATCCATCCTTAGAAGTGGAAGATTGTACATCACTACCAGACTTGGGTGTTGACATTGGAATGGAGATGGGTTGGGAGGAGAGACCAATTCTAACAGTCTAACAGGGTCTTCTTTCACAGGAAGTCCTAACAGGGAAATGTCAGCAGACACATTTCCCCTCTCACTGGTGAGAACAATAAAGATTCTGAACCACGAAGGTCTCAGCGTTACACGTAAGAGCCCCACCTATTTAAAGGAATACATTAGATAGGTTGGGGTTTGGTATGGACTGAACCTAGTGGGGAGGGGTGTTATGTATGTGAGTTTAAATGTTATTGGTTTATTTGAATTGGTCTTGTAAAATGTCAAATGGTATTGGTTTAAATAGTGCGGGAAGAAACCCTGCACTCCCATTGGCTAGCAGCTTCTGCTGCGGCTATAAAACAGCCGTAGCCTTACCGGATGGGTCCATTCGAGCTGTTGTCATTAATAAAGTCTTTTGCTGGAATTCCTCGCGTCTGACTCTTCATGCAAACTTAACAGTTTCCTTCCAAATACATTTGGAGCGATCATCGATTCCCAGTCTTCTGCCGCGGATCGAATGGGGTTGGGGAGTGTCAAGCAGCCATCTCGCTCTTCTGCTTGTCTTCTGCATCGTCTCTTCTTCAGAGGAATCCCACCTTCGTCGCCAGTGTTAAGTTTGCATGAAGAGTCAGATGCGAGAAGCTTCAGTGAAGAGTTTATTAAGTGACTACAGCTCGAATGGACCCGACTTGGCTGGGCTACGGCTGCTTCTTATAGCCAGCAGCCGTAGTTGCCAACCAATCAGAGTCTGGGTTTTCCGCACCATTTAAATCAATCCTATTTGACATTTTACAAGAACAATTCAAACTAAACCAATGACATTCAAACCTACATACATAACACATACCAATTCAGACAAATGGTTGTGCAATCTCTTTTTAAAAAATCCCAAAGTTGGAGCATTCACAACTTCTGGAGGCAAGTTGTTCCACTGATTAATTTTCGAACTGCCAAGAAATTTCTCCTTAGTTCTAAGTTGCTTTTCTCCTTGATTAGTTTCCACCCATTGCTTCTTGTTCTACCCTCAGGTGCTTTGGAGAATAGCTTGACTCCCTCTTCTTTGTGGCAGCCTCTGAGATATCGGAATACTGCTATCATGTAACCCCTAGTCCTTCTTTTCATTAAACTAGACATTCCCAATTCCAGCACCGTTCTTTATGTATTTTAGCCTCCAGTCCTCTAATCATCTTTATTGCTCTTCTCTGCACTCTTTCTTTACATAGTGGCAACCAATAATGACTTGGATTAAATTTCTGAAAGATGCTCCATGCACTTTGATGACAAGTAAGCATCATCAAGGGGTTTTTTTTTTATGGTGAAGTCAATAGCAGCCTTCGGGAACCACTTTTCCTCCTGAGCCAGAACTATCTTTGTTCATTAACCAGTGGAGACATTTTTCTGGCTGGATTGGGAGCAAATGTGGAGTAGCACCCATGGGCCCCTTTTCTTTTTGCCACCCCAGGCCTTTCCAGGCCTCTTGTCCAACAAGGGCCAGGATTGAACCCTACCTGGAGTTTAGGATGTTACGCTGCTTGCCTGGACTTTTAGATGCCTCACCCTCTGGAGTGACAGGCATGCCTTTGTGGAAGGCAAGATTAGAGCAAGCCCACGGCCGGCCAACGGGCCAAGGCAGCCTTAGCCCAGGTGACAGGAGCAATGAGGCTGGTGCTCTGCTGAAAAACAAGGCGGAGGAGAGAGAAAAGTGACAGGCTTGGAAGCGGGCCAGGGGAAGGAGGGAGAGGAAAAGGCTGCTGCACAAAGGGCCGGCCTGTCTTCACACCTGCTTGGACATACAGGGAGCATGGAGGCCGAAAGGCGTATGGTGGGGGGGGGGGACACTGACAGATAGAAGCAGGGGGAAAATAATTCTCACTGAAAGAAGCATGTCATTTGGGAGATAGCTCCGTGAGACACTTCAAATAAAGGGAAGCAGCCGTGGTGACAGGGTACATTCTTTGCCTCAAATGTGCTGCAGGGCTGGGAGTGCCAGAAACATTAGAAGGGGGGAGAGAGAGAAAAGGCTATTTGAGTCGCATCAAAGGCAACCACCACTGACACAAAGCTCTTTGCAGTGATCGCCAACCTGAAAGCCAGCACAGAAGGGGAGGCTTTGTTCTCTGATTGTGCAGCCACTTAACTTGCTCCTTTCCAGCGCTGGGCTGTTGTAAGTAGGTTGGGAGCCTGCCATTTATCTTTTCATTAGGGGACCAGAACTTCAGCAGAGGTGAGCCAGGCGCTGCACGGAACGCTGCCAAAGCCAAGCCGGAATCTGAGCCTCATGCAGAGATCCAAGAAGGAAGAACTTCAACTCTTCCCTACCCTTGTTTCTTGGGCAGAAAATCTGGAGTAGATGTGAATCCTATTGAGTTAGGGGTGATTATCTGTTGTCCTCTGGATTTGTTAGAACCACAGTTCCCTGAATTCCCAGGTAGCTCAACTGTTGATGAGGCTGCAAATTTGGGGCATTGTAACCCTAACACTTCTAGAGAACAAGTTGGAAAACTTATCCCACAATGAGCCCAAAGAAGTTGCATCCCGATCCACCAAAGAAGGATGTTGAAGACCAGCACTAACTACAGCAACAGCAAGATAAACACTACCCCAAATGTTTCCATGTTCTGTCCCTGACGTCTAAAAACAATCTGTATCAGACGCAATTCCAACCTTCTTGATGCTTCTGAGATACCTGTTTCTGCAAAGAGGCTTTGCAGTCAGGGAGGGTCATTATACTAAAACCCTCCCAGTTGCCTGTCTGAAAAAGTTTTTTTTTGTTCTTCCTCCAATCATCAGAGCATTTTCCTCCAATTTTATTCTAAATCCCCTTGGATACATTTCTGTCAGGCGCAAGGAGCCAAAGACATGATGAATTGCTCAAAGAAGTTACTTTATTGCTATTTACCTATAGACAGAAATCTTGCCAGACTAAAGTACACTCTGCATAACTATCAGATAAGTACTGTAATGATTTAGGGAGGTTTATTCTTTCTGGGCCTCTTTCTGCATACTAATGACTCAAGACTGATTTGCCTTTTCACTCCTGCCTGCAGCTCAGTGCCAGATTCCATCACAATTTCCAGTGATTGTCCAGGTTATGAAACTTGCCTACATACCACTGTAAAATAGTCCTCAACTTACAATGATTTGTTTAGCAAACATGCAAAGTTACAACAGTATTGAAAAAAGTGACTTACAAGTTACTGGTCCTGACATTTTCAACCATTGCATCATCCCCACGGTCATGTGATCAAAATTTGGGCACATGTATTTACAATGGCTGCAATGTCCCAGGGTCGGGTGACTGCCATTTGTGATCATCCCAGCCATCTTCCAACAAGCTAAGTCAATGTGGGAAGCTGGATTCACTTAAACAACCACAATGATTCATTTAACAACTGCAGTATCCACTTCACTGAGGCCACGTAATGTTTGTCTAACATAGGCTGGATGGCCTCTTGTGAAGATTCTCTCCACAAATCTTGAGGCCTTACTTAGCATATTATAAATAAGAACAATAACAACAATAATGCAAAGCAACACATGCTGAGAATCTTTTAAAGTAAAATAAAAATTTTGTTGGAGCTCAGCACTATTCTCCTGCTCCACCACCTCACTCAAGAAATGATCTTTCTAAGTCTTCCCTACCTGTCAACGCAATTGTACCTCAGGTTGGACAAGGAACGCCAGAGTAATTATGTGGATAATTGAAATCAGGACATGAAAAGATAGTAAGGTTCAGACCAGGCCTCCACTTAAGCCTAGCTCTGTTCACTCCAACATTCACTTGTGTCCTTAACTTAATATATATATATATATATATATATATATATATATGCCAATTCTGAAGATTTAGTATCTCTTTTTTATCCTCCAGAGATTAGTCTCAAGAAGTTGCTTTATTTATCAGAAGAGCTCATTATTCCAAGGGATGACAAACAGCACTATCTGGATTTTACTTGGTGGAAAAATACAGCCACATGTATCACCCAACCCTACCATTCTCCAGATTTACAAAGAGTCTTAGCACTTCTCTAGGAAACTTTGTACCATCCTTTGATATTTTCGGTGATGTTCAGGGGAACACTGTGTACTGAATAGAAAGGTTAGGGATCAGAGTTTTTAAAAAAAACCAATTTTCCTTCAGAAAGATTAATGAAAGGCCAAACAAAGTATGAGGTTGATATAACAAAAACATTCTTTGGTAGAGGGATGCTATTTGTAACACCATTTCATTTACTTCAAAACCGAGGATCCACTTCTTGCACTTTACCTGGCAAAAAATTGCCTGAACTCACATCTTTTCTTTTTTTTCTTTAATATATCCATGTCTTCATTTCCACCTTTTTCTGACCCTACACAATGGTGTAGCCACTAGAAGAACACTGGGTGACTTCAAGGAGAAATGGAAAACCCATGGTTGCTCTGGAATGGATATCTGATCTGGTAGCCCTATCTTAGGGCAGCTTCAAACTGTATAAAATCTATTAGGCTTTATTATCTAATCAAGTTGGAGAGATGTCAGATGACCAGCAATGACTGGGAAAAGAGGCAATACAGGTAGGATAGTGATCGCTATTAGTGACAGAAAATTTCATTCCAATATAGTTTCCTCCTAGCTAAAGGATGGGAAATTAGCACTTGAACTCTGAATCGACAAAAGACTCAACCAGACAAGGCTTACTACTCACGAAGTTTTCAACCTGAGAAAAATCAAGATAATTTAGTCACATGCGCCCTCAAGTGGTACATAAGAGCTCTACATGAAGTAAATTCTGCAAAGGACATTCTGAAAGCATCCATTTTAGCAGCATTACTGTATTTCCAATCCTACTTGGTAGATTGATAGGCATCACACTTCAATCGCCCTGTACGCTCCCACAGACAGGGCCTCCTTGGGATACCGTCGGCTAGACACTGTCGGCTGGAGATGCCCAGGGGTAGGGCCTTCTCTGTGGGGGTACCCACCCTGTGGAATCAACTTCCCGTGGACCTTCATTTGGCTCCGGATCTCCACTCCTTCCGCCGCGACTTAAAGACTTGGCTATTTCAGCAGGCTGGCCTGGACTGAACCAAGAAGGGGGCGGGTTCCTGTTTTTTAAAAATTTTTAATAGTTTTAAATTGTTTTGTTTTTAAATTAGGCTTGTATTGTTTAATCCTTTTTTAATTAATTTATTGTATTGTATTTTTATTCTGTGAGCCGGCCTGAGTCCTTAGGGAGAGAGGGTGGCATACAAGTCTAATACATACTAATAATAATAATTTTTCTCAATTCATTTTTTTTAATCAACTCCCATTTGTTTTCTTTCTGGTGTGTTCCTTTTTCCCCACTGAAGCGGTGTACCTACTTACTAAGATACTGACAAACTCTTCCTAGCTTTCTTGAAAACATTCCCACCTCAACGGCAACCATAAATATGAACTGAAAGTGTAACAAATAAATCCTCCAATCTTGAACAATTATTTTCATGCATTTTTACAACAGATCTTTACCTTGCTGTTTATGAAAAGGAGTCTATGCTGGGTCAGACCTGTAGGTGCTTAGGGAGGGGAGGGTTTTCCTCTGCGGTATAAAAATAGTCTCTCTAACCACCAATACCTACATGCTCCTATAATCAAAGCTATGTGTAAAAAAAAAAAAGCTTCCAGGGCCTATTCAACTTCCAGTTACCTGACACGAATGGTTTAGTTTTCTTAACATAACAGGTTATCTCTTCCATCTCAGTAATGCTAGTACTAGGAGTAATAAGAGTATTTTGCTCCAGTTCTCCACTCCAGAGGATATCTATTTTCATAGGCATTTATATAGTTGAAATTATGGTTAATCATTAACAAAGACCAAGGAGGCAGAAGAATCAATACTGTTACCTTTGTTTTAATCCCCAAAAACAAGAGTTGATTGGACCATACTGAGGCAAAGGGGAGCTTCAACACATTACTTTCATTCAGCCTCCCTCTCTACCCACACACACCCTTCTTTGCCTATAGTCTAATCCAGAGGTGGTATTCAGCCAGTTCTGATCAGTTCTGGAGAACCGGTAGTGGAAATTTTGAGTATTTTGGAGAACCAGTAAAAACCACCTCTGGTTGGTCCCGTCCGCATCTATTTGCTGCCTCCTGAGTCCCAGCTGATTGGAGTCCCAGCAGATTGGCTGGGTCTTTTGTTGCCCTGCACAGGAGAATGGAGACGGAAATCAGGTTAGTGAGGTGGGCAGGGAATGGGATTTTGCAGTAACCTTCCCTCAGGAGTGGGGAAGGAATGGGGATTTTACAGTATCCTTCCCTGCCACGCCCACTAAGCCACGCCCCATCCACCAAGCCACACCATGCCCACCAAGCCACGCCCATAGAACCAGTAGTAAAAAATATTGAATACCACCACTGGTCCAATCCCCCCTTTTCAAAACATTAACGTGATATAATGGTGAAGGTGCTGGGGCAGAAAGACTTGAGTTCTGTCTTCACCTATGAAGCTCTCTGAGGGCCCTTTAGATTAGTCCTCTCATAGCCCAACCAACCTCACAGGTCTCATACTTGTTAAAGTACATGTTATGCATAGTTAAAAGTTGCATGGCAAATAAAAATAACTAAAGCTGGATTTGCTGTTTTTCCTGCCTTCTTTGGCATTTTCTTTAGCACAGTTTGGAGAAGGAACCCAGAGCTAAAAATGAAAAGAACATATTGTACCAGGAGCTTTTATAAGTGCCTCAAGGATTCAGGGCCTTACTGTTGTTCTCTGCAGACCTTCTTTCCTCATTGGCTTGCCTTCTATGAGTGAGTTGCATGAGGTATGTACTGCAGGCCAACTGAAGACTGGTTTACTCAATTAATCTGATTTCCTGAGATCCCAAAACACAGTGAACAATACATGCACTATACAGGCTGTATTGAACCTGCTATGTTGCAGTGTGGTTGGACAGTTTGTGATTCCGTATATTAGGTTACCACAGTTTGAGGGTTAAAGGAACAAGCTGGGAATTGAATACTTCTCACTTCACTTTCCTTTCTCTTCTGGAAGAGAAGCCCCAAGATCTATGCGGCCAAAACACATTTCAAATCAATGGTGTCCTTATTGTTCTCTCCAAGGACTCTAATAGTATCAACAAACCCTTAGTTAGGTCAATCCTTAAGGAATTAACATGGAGGCAGTTCAGCAAAATCGTGCAGTGGTGACATTCTCTCCCTCCCTCTCTCTTACTAATGCATTGCTTAGTGCAAACATAAACAATCTTTCAGTTTCAATACTTTGAAATCTGCTGACTTAGGAATCTCAGAAGCTGCCTAAATCAGGATGCTTCCAAAGAAAGCTTTTATAAAGCAGCTACCCTGCTTTGTAATAAGGAAGAGGTGCTGTCCCAGCATCACCTCTCATTTTTAAACTCTCCTTCCCATATCAACTTCTTCCAAAAAAGAGTGGGAGGAGGATGAAGACAACAAGAAAGATTATCTATTTAGGATGAAGAAAGTGGAGTCCCTGCTTTCTGCCTTCTAATTGATAAAAACTGGTCAATCCCTTGCAGCATTACAGTAATAGAGTTCAGAATTTACATATGCTACAACAGTGATGGCAAAACATTTGGGCTTGGATGTCAGAAATTGTGAAAATATCTACTCTCTCTCTCTCTCTCTCTCTCTCTCTCTCTCTCTCTCTCTCTCTCAATTCAATTTTTTTTACTACTGGTTCTGTGGGCGTGGGTTGGTGGGCAGGGAAGGATACTGTAAAATCTCCAGTCAGAGGTGGTATTTGCCGGTTCTCTGAATTACTCAAAATTTCTGCTACTGGTTCTCCAGAACTGGTCAGAACCTGCTGAATACCATCTCTGCTCCCCCCTCTCTTTCTCTCTCTCTCTCTCACACACACACAAATACACATGCAGCACAGACAAAAGAGGCCTCTCCAGACCTCCTCTCCTCTGGGTCCTCCTCTTCAGACTTTCTGGAAGTCGAGCAAGAGGGCCCTGTTCTTGTGGGGCTTTTGAAGCCTCAGAAAATTGCTTAAGAATGCTGAAGTGATTTTTGGACGCCTCTGAGACTGTGGGAGAACAAGGCCATCTTATGCAACTTCCAGAGGATCCAGAGGCCTGGCATGTCATCAAAAATGGCACCCTGTGATAGGTTTGCCATCACTGTACTACAAAATAGCATGTGATGGCAAGTTTTTCTGGTTTGTTTTTTTATATCAAGGGAATGTTTATAAAATTTATAAAATTTATATAGTTGCTCATCTTATACATTATGTAATTTATCTCATTATCATCTTAATGTTTAAACACTAAGCTTTTGCTTCTTTTGAAATGAGTGACCCTATATATGTGTGTGTGTGTGTGTGTGTGATTGATAAAGTAATAATGATTAATGATTAATAAATAAAATAAATACCTAACTTTGGGCAGGTTATAAAAACCTCAACCCATTAAACTAACAGAAAGAAAAAAACAAATAAATAACCAAGGCATCCCAGATTAATTCCATAAGGCACACAATATTGGAGGGGTGCCAGGTTTTAACAGCCTTGCACATTGTCAGGAAGATCAAGTCCATCCAAATGTTGAAGAGGAATGAGGCTGATCCATTAGAGCAGGTGCTGGGACAGAGAGTCTAGTCTTCTGGGATCTGGAAAAATATGAACCTGGGGCATACATAAATCCATTCAAGCCATTGATTGGCAAGAACTTTGTAGGAGTTTAGACAGACGTTTTCTCCAGCTCAACTTGGAGATGGTGGGGACTGAGTCCAAAATCTCACCCCATTCCTAAGAGGTCTGTAAGAGGCGTGCATAAGGGCACCATCGGGCCTACCGTCCCTGTCCTATTGTCCCCATTTATTCATACCTATTTCCTGTAGTCTTACTCATGTTTATACTTATACATGTTATCTTGTAAGCTATTGACAATCAAATAAATAAAATAAATAAATAAGATCTTCTTTGTGCTCCACCATGGATTCATGTTCCTTTCCAGACCTGAGCAAAAAAGAAAGACAAAGGTGGGAGGAAAATCTCTTTTTTGAATGGGGATACTCCTGATATTGAATACTAAAGGCAATATCTGGAACAATCCCAGCTTACAGATGTCTGAAGAATCATTCTTAAAGGACCAAATATCTGGATCAAACATTACAGCTCAAATGTAACATTTATCCCAAGCCAACTTTTGGTTGGAAGGCTATGCTCCTCTGCTGGTATGCAACCACCCAGTTCTAGGCAGGCTTAGAGGCTTCCCCTTGGCAGTGAACATTATTAATATTTTCAGCAAAACATAATGTTTAAATGTTTTCAACAGCATAAATATTTCCCTTTTCAACAAATACAGAGGCAAGGAACACTTGTTTGGGCAAGGTTACAAAAATACAGAGGCAAGGAACACTTGTGAGCAGAAATGGGCACGATCTGGTTCTCCCCACAAAGCCTTTTATTTATTTTTTCTCCAGCCAAATTCTGAGACCAGAAATAAACTTGGAATTGGATGGGAGGCTGAGTCAACCTTGAGCCTGGTGGGGTTTGAACTGGTGGGAAGTTCAGTTGTATTGACTACTCGTCGTGCTGGCAGAGACTCATGGGAACGGTAATCCAAAATACCTGGATGACACAAATTTGCTTATTCCTGCACTAGAATCATCATAGACTCATTTTCCTGTTACAGTTGAAAATACACCTCCATGGTCATCTTTCCTTTTATACAAATAACACCTGGTGTAGGATTTTTTTTCTGGACAAAACCACACAGATATCAAAAAAAAGAGGAAAGGTGGCATTTGACCAACCAAACAGACTACCATAATGGACTTCAATCCTCTCATCCACCCCCATGTAAGTTCTCCAGAGTGAAAACAGAGATTCCCAGGAGGCTTGAGAACATGACAAGGAGAAGACAAGCCTTTCATCTCATCCCCAGAGATACTCTGATGAGCTCAGGAAGATATCAAAGAAAAGGCCTTTCCTCTCAAGCTCTGAGGATTAGTTGGCTACTGCCTTTTATGGTAATTTTCCAGATCCTAGAAAAAGGAATATTTGGTAGGATTAAGTAACTCCCCACCCCCTTGGTTTCCTGTTCAGGTTTATCTGATGAAGACAAACCTCAAAGAAGAGGAGCTGCAATGATGATAGACAAGTAAGAGTTGTCCTTGGCAACCTATGTTTTCCCCAGACACATCCTTAGGTGTCCTCAGGTAGAACTTTACACCAAATCCCCCAATTCATCCTCCATCTATGAACAGAGTGCTGGCCCATGATCAGTTCTGAGCATGCTAGCTACCAGTGGGCCTGCCTGCTATTAAAAGGAGAGCAATTATGCAAACATGGTTACTTCTTACTCAACCTACTAGATCTGCATTTCACTGAAGAAGAGGAAGAATATAGTCCTGCGGTTATGCAGGGAATTGGGCCCTAAAAATCTGAGTTTAGTTCCTGCTTACCACTGGGATCCATAGGAATAGTGTAATTCCATACATGTTTACTTATTAGTCCCATAATGGTCAAAAACTATTATTCCCTGCTGAGTATTTTTGGCACTGCAATCTA
This sequence comes from Naja naja, assembly GCA_009733165.1. Lineage (NCBI taxonomy): Eukaryota > Metazoa > Chordata > Lepidosauria > Squamata > Elapidae > Naja > Naja naja. The sequence continues at coordinate 67,127,138 of CM019149.1, forward strand.
GGTTTCAAACTCTATCTACAATTTAACTAAATGGGTAGGACAAATATGTAATCTCATTTATTGTATGTCTTATTAAACCAGTGCTTCCTTTGTATTCAGATTAGAGGGTCCCCAAAAGTGATAGCATGTGGGGAAGGCCATTATTATTCCTTGAGAATACCATTTTTTAAGTCACAAAATTGTTCAAACACAATTTGAACTGTATAAAGTTTTGTTAAAAAGATAAACTAAGCATGTCAAGGACCTTTTCACCTACCCTTTGGCCAACCACAGCCTACCTTGTACAATCATATCTGAAATTATCAAGAAAGTATCCAGCTTAGGAAAGGAATCAAAATGAAACAACTAAATTGTTCCAAATCTCAGATGGGAGTGTCTCAGGGAACAGCAGGGTACACATCAAAAAAGAATCCTGTTTCATTGTCAGCCAATCCAATCTAAAAGGGAAGCCAGTGCACGAAGCCACATGCTGAAATAATGTGGGAAGTGTGCAGAAAATGGCTGCAGACCAAACATCCCCTTCCCTTTAAGCCATTTTTGGATAGAAAAGGTTTAGAAAGACACTTTGCTGCTTCTGACAATCTTACCTTGTTCTCCATCTTCACTGAGGAAGAATAGATGGCTTGAACGAATACAGGTTGAATTCCCCATGTATTTAAGACAGCTCTGCTATAATGGATGCATAGCAGGTCTTGTAGATTCAATCTTAAGTATACACTTCCTAAAAAAAAACAACCTCAAGTGTCTAACACAGTAGCTTTCACTTGGGTGTTGTAACCAATATGTGATAATGATTCCTAGTATCACATCACAAGGTTTAGTTCAGTGAGCACAGCAAACACCTGTATTTCCTTTTGGAAAAAGAGGACTGTACAGATTACTTTAATATGTATTAAATACATAACATGTAAGGCATTCCTTATTGTCTTCCAGTTAAGCTGAAATATATTGAGAATTCCTTGGCACAGAAGTAATATATGTAAAGTAAAGGTGCAATAATGATTTAGAACCAAACAATAAAATAAAACAGTATGTTAGTCAAAAAGAATGGCTGAAATTCATATCAGTTCCTTCATAAACTGTCCTATCTCTCTAGATTTATTTACACATGTTTTAAAAAGCAGAACAAACATTACATTAAAATGTATGATTTTCAATGGATTTCTAAATGTATCCAGTATTTCAGAACATATTTTCTGTTAAAGTATGCCTAAAGTAAAGTATATTTTACCTTAAAATACACATTTTATGAATCTTTGGGTAGATTTTCTGAGCAGGGAACTGTATCACATAATTCAAAGAAACATGCTTTCAGAAATCTGTCCCAAGAGTGCTTTTTCAGGAAGCAATTGGACTTTGTTTTTTTTCTTTTGAAGGCATTTGCTTGTCATCCAAGAAGCTTCTTCAGCTCTGACAGGATAGTGAAAGGTGAAGAAACTTCTTGGATGAGAAGCGAAACTTCTTCAAAAGAAAAAAAAACAAGGAAGTCCAGTTACCTCCTGGAAAAGCACCCTTGGGACAACCATGACGTGGATGCCTGAGAATCTCTGCAAACTCTGATGCTTTCAGAAAGCTTCATGTATTTCAATCCACTCATCAGCCTGGAAGGGAAAGTGCAGGTGTTTTGACGTTATTCACATAGGTGAATAAAGTCCATGAACATTTCTCATGGCCAGTGGCCCTATCTCAATTAGATCTCAGTCAAGGTAAACGTGTTGCAATTCATATCACCATGGAAGGTCTCCTTTGCTGCATTGTTAGTGAATTCCACTGCACTGTGAGAATGGTTGGTGTCTGCTACTTAGCAAGCCAGATATTGGTACCTGCATGCTGACATGCTGAGCTAGAATTTGGACCAGTGGGAAAACAGGAAGTCCCCAGGAAGAGGGATATGTGGTTTAGAGACAGTGATGATGTCCTTTATCCACACTTACACAGCACATCTGCAATTGGAACTGGGGAGGGGGAATTGCATCTTTAAAAAACCTGGGCAGGACCTCTTTTCAAGTAACTTTTAGCCCCAGAAGGGGCAGAAGAAGAAAAGAGTGTCCATAGACTGCAACCAGGTGATTTGATTGGGTGATCAGAGTGTGTAGTGTTTTCATTTCTGAAATCCACTTGGCAGGCACAGAATGCCTTTGAGAATTCGTTATATGCCGGTGATCAGGGCCCAGCCCTCCCCCCACTTCTAGGAGGCACAGTTTGTGAAATACACTGAGCTTGCGGTTGACCAGAGTCTGAGGCCGGAATTCATGCTCTGTTCTGTATCCTGATGTGGTAAGAAGCTCAGGCCCATATGGGAGAGGGTGGGGTAGGGGAATAACCAAGGTTGTGAGAGTCAGCAGAGACTGCAAGGCCTCCACTAAGCAACCTGGAAGTCTTCTGCCCAGAGACTGTGCTGAAGGGCCCCAAAGAACCGGAAAGCTCAACCTGACCCTAACGGAATTGTGATAAAAAGGAACGTGACTTGAACCCAGGAGATTAATGTCCAAATTGACAAGAAGAGAGAGGAAGGGAAAATGTCATCAGGTGATGGAAACAAGGAAGTGATGAGAATCCAAAACATATTTAGAAGTTACTGCTGCTGACCCATCAATGGGCATCACAAGGTTTCTCTCTCTTCTTGAGTTCCGAAAGAAGAAACAGAGGAAAAGATATATGAAGTGTTTCAGCAGAATTTTGCTCTTCTTGTCCTTTCTTGTTGCATTCATGCATATTTTTATCAACTTCACATGCCACATCACATTTTATCTGTAATCCCATCATCAATGGTAGATCCTAAGCTTCATTTCAGTTATGTCTTGCGTTCATTCCTGGAGAAGTTGCTTTTCAAAATAGTCTACGGCAGGTGTTCTAAGTTTTATAACCTGCTAAAAAGATGAATGAATTTGGGAACCTGGTGCACCCATAGCAATGGACCTGGCTTCAAAATGGCAGATGCAACCAGGTGATCAAAGCTCCGCCCCTTTCCAATATGGGCCTCATGCGTTGCATGCACTCGAAAAGAGGAGGATGTTCAATTGTCTGGTTGTGCCTGCCATTATGAAGCAAGTGATCATTACTGCAGGAGCCTTAGGGTGATTTCTTTCATGAACAAAATCAATGATTTGATTAGATACAGGATTGGGAAATAATTAAATATAGCAGATTTTTCATAATTAAATTTTACTCTGTATTTCAGTGAGTTCTCATATATTTCACGATTGCAACAATTGTACAGGGATTACACAGGCAAAACAGGAAAGAATTGCTAATGCTTGATCAGTCTGATCCTGGTTGGTCATGAGTCATGGCCCACAGTTTGAGAACTCCTGATCGATAAAGTACAGGGTAAAGCAGCACCTCTGGATGCAAGATTTGATTAAGGATAGTGTTACTTTGATTGTATGGAATAATCACTGTTAAAGCTCTTCATGGTTTCTAGTTTATTAGTCTCTTAAGGATTGCTGGTTTACTAATTTAAGGGTGAATCCATGCTGATTTATCCTGCAGAAAATCAATCCAAATTAACTGGATACACATGGCAATTTGGATGATGAGCACCACGAGAAGGTATATTTGTGCATTTTGAGCCAAACTCAAATATTCTGTTAAAATGAATACCATAGTTTGACAACCTTTAAAAAAGTAGATGCTTGAATATGTCTGATAACACATGTATCTACCATAAGTTGCTGCACAGAACAGCAGAATAACTTAGCTTCCCTCTTGAGATGAAGCCATAGAGTAGCATCCCATATACAGGAACTGAAACCTAAAAGCCCCAAATTGGTAGTTTCTCAAACTTTCATGAAAATAATATAGATTGTTTCCAATTCTAGATCTCAAGCAGGGTTTTATGCCAATTGCCAACTTTTTCTTCTGCTGGATAAAATTCTTTCTAGTTTTCCTGGTGTTTTGGCACATGACCATTAATGAATAGCAGCTTAATTGAGGATCCAAAAAGCATAAAAATAAAACACAACTCAGTAGAAGCAGCAGTGGTCAAGGAAAAAAAATATTATGCAGTATAAAGCAGGTTCAACTTTTTTAGGTGCCTCTTCTGAAATTTTGCTAGATGATACACTGAGCCCTGCAAGATTAGGCAGTTTCATGAGTTGAGCTCCGCTGGAGTACCTTTATGGACATGTCCATATTGTTTTTATGGCAAAAGCATGGAACCATTTTGCCACTGTTAGGTTCTAGTATATATACTTGACTGACTTCTCTGTCTAACCCACAGCTGAGATTCTCGTCTGACTTTGCTTAGTTTCCAGCCCAGAAAAGATCAGCCAGGTAGGCTTACCTGCTAAAATATATTTACTTAGCAGAGAAACTAAGGGCTCATCTTCACATCTCTCTAAAGGCAGTACTAACATGCCATCATAACACTTTTTTTCTGCCATGTTTTCGCAATGTTTCCATCTCATCTCCAGCCCATAGCCATTCTTAGCTGTTATAGATCTAAAATGGTGGGGTTTTTTATTCTTCTTCCTGTTGGAGCTGGGATCTCAGCTGTAGTTGGGATCCACTGGGTTTTTACACTGCTACAGGCATCCTTTCAGTTCCTGGGAATTGCCAACACAGCCATTTTGGCTTAGGGAACAAGAACCTCTGGACTTCTACAGAGACACCTGCCTGTGAAATGCCTCTCTGACACATTCCAAAGTGCTTGCCAAGATTTATCATCATGAATTTAACTGTCTTTTGAAAGAGCTCTAATTCTGCTTTTTAAACCCTTATTTAATGCTTTCTTCAGCACTACCCTTGCATTCAGCAGAAGCCAGAAAACAGACCTGCCATGCATGTTGTTGGCATTCTGTTTTTGTTGCCAATAAGAGAATTCACATGGCCATCCTTTTAATTGTTGTTATTATTGGAAAAGCACACATTTTTCCCTATTCCATTCTGGCTAAGGAGGCATGAGGTACGTGGTGGTTACTGTTGTCATTAAGCCTGAGAATTACATGTTCTTGTTCCCTAGTGGCCATTTATTACATACTTGCAAGTGTTGCCAGCTGTGAGGTCAGTCATGGACTCCTTGGTCAGTCACCATTGGCATGACTATATCTGGTCAAAGATGATCAAATATTCCATACTCCTGCACCGTCCTTCCATGCCCTTTATGGGTAGTTTCCGCCTTACGGCAGTTCATTTAGTGGCCATTGGAACTGGAAAGAAAGGTGACTTATGACTGTTTTTCACACTTTCGACAGTTGCAGCATTCCCATGATCACATTATTAAAATTCAGATGCTTGGCAACTGACTCATATTTATGATGGTTGCAGTGTCCTTGTTGGGCTCGCGATGGAATCTATGAGCCCAACACTGAGGTTGGGTGTCCCGATGCTCACTAGCCGCCTCTCTCTTCATTTCCGTGATGGTGCTCATACACCAGCAGGGAGGACACTGATAGAAGTGGCACTGATCAGCGTCGATACTGTGGCTGCGCAAAGCCAGAAAAACGGACTCACAGTTGTTTAACGCTCTCGTTTTGAAAGTTGGACCAGGCTGAGAGGAGCAGCGAAATGAGGGAGTGCTGTTGGCATGGGACTAGCTGTCCAGGAACTGTTGGTTGTGTATGCGGGGTGTTGGGAGGTGTAGGTGGTGGGTTTGGTTAGGTGGAGGTAGGTGCGGGGTGGAGGTGATGTAGAGAAGGGCGGGTATAGATGGTAGGCTTGGTTAGGTGTAGGTAGGTGCGAGATGGAGGTGCGAGTAAGGAAGGGCAGATGTAGGTTAGTGGGTGGGGTTGAAAGAAAACTATAATAGGCACTGGGAGGCAGTAGCTCTCAGCGCTACCTTTGCTTGCAATTGATCCAGTGTTGCCTGTTTGGGACTATTGTGAGATGAACTGAAGAAATAAACCTGTTTGCTTCAATCTCCACTTGTGAGCACTGTGGTTTGTCAGTGCAAATTCTCAAGTGCCCAGGGGGGCTGACAGTCCTGTGGTCATGTGATCCCCTTTTGCAGCCTTCTGACACAAGCAAAATCAATGGGGAAGCCAGTTTCACTTAACAATCATGCTACTAAATTCACAGCTGCAGTTATTCACTTAATGATTGTGTCAAGATATGTCGTAAAATGAGGCAAAACTCACTTAGCAAATGTCTCACTTAGCAACAGAAATTTTGGGCTCAATTGTGGTCATAAGCCAAGGACTACTTGTACTTGTCAGCCAAGCTAGTTTTGAATACAGGGTCAGCACTTTTACAGGACATCAGGTCATTGTTTGGAAACAACCCAACGGAGGGGTCCCAGGTGCAAAGCCCCTCCATGCTTGCAACTGGCTAGGCAATTTGAAAAGTGGCTAATTGTGCTATCCCAAGCACCATCAATGGAGATTCTCAGTCATCCAGGTCATGGTTGTCCCAAAGGTGCTTTTTCAAGCGGCAAGTGGGCTTTCTGGTTTTTCTTTGAAGATGTTTCTCTTCTCATTCAAGAAGCTTCTGCTGAAGAAGCTTCTTGGATAAAGCGAAGCATCTGCAGAGAAGAACCAGAAAGTCCACTTGCCACTTGAAAAAGCATCTTTGGGGTATCCCAAGCACCCAAAATTCCTTTGTAGCCTTGCTTCTCTCTGCTTAGAAAGAGTGATTGGTGTTATTCTTCTGCCAATAGGCAACTTCGATGGGGAAAGACAAAACCAAGGAAATCACCAATCCACCAAGCCTTAGTAAGAGCACAGCTAGAATAGTGCATCCAGTTTTGGTCACCACACTATAAAAAGATGTTGAGACTCTAGAAAGAGTGTAGAGAAGAGCACCCAGGATGATTGGGGGACTGGAGGCTAAAACATACAATGAATGGTTGCAGGAACTGGGCATGGCTAGTCTAGTGAAGAGAAGGACCAGGGGAGACATGATAGCAGTGTTTCAATATTTGAGGGGCTGCCACAAAGAGGAAGGGTCAAGCTATTTTCTAAAGCACCTGTAGGCCAGACAAGGAATAATGGATGGAAACTGAACAAGGAGAGATTTAACCTGGAAATAAGGAGAAATTTTCTGTCAGTGAGACCAATCAACCAAGCTTGCCTTTAGAAGTTGTGGGAGCTTCATCACTGGAAGCTTTCAAGAAGAGACTGGACTGCCACCTGTCAGAAATGGTGTAGGGTCTCCTGCTTGGGTGGATTAGATGACCTACAAGGTCCCTTCCAACTCTGTTAATCTGTTAAAATACCTTTTTTAACATCAGCAACAATAGTGTTAATCTCCAGTTCTGGTCCTATGGCAGCTGCTGTTCAGCTACCAGGGCAGCAGAGTTTATACCTGTATGTTTTTCTGCCATCTCAAGGCCTAGAGGGTAGCCTTTTAATGCAGCTCTCTAATTTTGCCCTATGTCTACATAGACTGTAAAAAAGGGGGGGAGGGATTTTCAACTCTTCCAAAACTAAATGAGAAATAAAGGAGACTAATTTCAGCTCCCAGACAATACAAAACTCATTTTAAAAGTCCCAATATACAGATCTCATTGAGTCAGTAGAGTCATTCATTTACTGATGAACATCAGTGCCTTATCTCAGTTGCTTCAATTTTTGAATGATCAGTGTATTTGCATTAATATTTGTTTCTTTTGATGTTCCAGAGGAGCATCCGATGTCCATGTGGGTAGTCCTCATTTAGCAACCAAAACTGGGATGGGCAACTCAGTCATTAAGTGAAGCTAAATGAAACCACAACTGATCTTACTTCAGCTTTCTGCAAAGTTGTAAGTGCAAGGATTAGTTGCAAAGATACTTCTTCATCGCTGTTGTAACTGTAAATGGTGGCTAAACAATGCAGTTGCTAAATAAAGACTGCCTTATAATATTATTCAGCATCAACTGGCAATCTTTAGCATGGGGTTTTTTTTTAAAGAAAAAAGAAAGCAAGCATGCACGAATTCCTTTTCATCCCTTCACATTTTTTTCTGACAGATTCTTGCCTGTGTTTTTCATACCCAAAGCAGACAACAGACAGGAGTTCTTGTGCCTGCCTGGTCTAAGACATTCATTAGTCTCCACTGGGAAAAGTGCCTGACTTCTTATTTCCTGTCTCAGCATTCATATGGAAACAGATTTTTTTTTCAGAGACCGTGATAGTATGACACAGCCATTGTTGTCCGGTGTTACCCATATTTGTTTTCTGACCCAGTAGATTTTGCTTGTTGTGATGCCTCTGTTAAAAAAAAGAAAGAAAAGAAAAGAAAAACAAACCTTGCAGAGTCTTGTGGGCTAAGACACCATTTGAAAAATCTTTCTTTCTCAGATTTCAGTGTCTTAAGGACTGTTGTGGATGTAATGTTTTGTACAGAATAGAAATAGCTACCAGAAACAAAAAAGAATAGCATCTTATGGAAGGATTCCTATTCTTTGCAAATGCCATCTAAAGATGCCTCTTCTTCTTTTTTTAAACCTCCTTCTTCAGGAGGCCACTCGAAAAAGTTTCACAACCTGTAATTCTCCAAGTCTAAAATATTCTAGCTGATAAATATCTGACTCTATTGCTGTGGGCCTCATGTTGGCTCTTTGTTACTGTTAGAGCTGCTGATAATAGAATGAGGTTAATGCAGCTAAGGCACTCCGAGGGTAGTCATGGATAGCTTGATGCCCTTGAGATGCTTATTGACAGCACACAAAAGCAACACCAGCCTTTTGTTGGATATTTTCAGCATCCACTATAAGGCTTCTTAATATGGAAGTTTCATATGATGGTCTGACCTCATAACCATTGAACATCAATGGGTTTTAGTCTCCTTGGTCATCTAGGCCTGAGCTATGGAAGGAGCCAGACAGTATTGTCCTCTGCAGAAGCTCCTAACATCTGCTGTCTGATTGGCACTTTCCAATCAGTTCAACCTTGAGCTACAAATTCTCTTTTTTATTGGTACCTTCCAAAGTGTTTGCCATGTCCTCTTTGTTTTTAAAGGCTTACTCTTTTACATTTCCACATCCTGCAAACAGCAAGTTCTACACTTAACAGTGTGGTGCCTTCCCTATGCATAGGGAAGGCTGTTAAGTTTGCATGAAGAGACAGACGCGGAGTGCTTCAAGCTCTTTTGTTTATTAGTGACTACAGCTCAGAACGGACCTGCTTTGGCTGGGCTGCGGCTGCTACTTATAGCCAGCAGCCGCAGTTACCAGCCAATCAGAGTGCAGGGTTTTTGCCGCACTTTTAAACCAATCATTTCTAACACTTTACAAGAACAATTCAAACTAAACCAATGACTTCAAACCTACATACATAACACCCCTCCCCACTAGGTTCAGTCCATACTCAAACCCCATCTATCTAATGTATTCTTTTAAATAGGTGGGGCTCTTACATGTCGTTGAGACCTCATGGTTCAGATGTTTTAATGTTCTCACCCAGTGAGAGAGGAAATGTGTCTGCTGACATTTCCATACTTGGACTTCTAGTAATAGTAGAACCTGTTTGGTTACTACAACCTGGTCTCTCCTCCCAATCCATCTCAACCCAATGTCAGCACCTAAGTCAGGTAGTGATGTACAGTCTTCCACTTGTAAGGATGGATTTTGGCATTGTGACAGGTTTTGGGATGGTTCCTGTCATGTTGGCTCGTTACACATGGGGTTGATTCTTGCTTGCTGATCATCCTCATGATCCTCCCCTTCCCCCCTAGAAGAGGTACTAGGGATGGGAACCAGAGAGGAGCAATTGCGGTGTTCCTGAGGTAATCTGGACCTAAACTGATCAATGTGCCTGCTCCAGAGGACACCATCCTCTGTTTGTACCCTGTAAGACCTAGGGCCTGTGATTTGGGTTATCTCAGCAGGAATCCATAATGGTTCACCCAAAAGGTTCTTAGCATAAACAGAATCACCCACAGTGAATGTGCGAATTTTGCTAGTGGAATCTAGTGGTGCGTTGGGTGCATAAGTGGGATGAAGGCGGTCAAGGGGAGACCTGAGTTTCCTACCCATCAACAACTCTGCTGAGGAGAAGTTAGTTGATGGGTTAGGAGTGATATGCTGGACACTGAGTAGTTTTTCAACTTTCTCAGTGAAGTCCCCAGGACCCAATTGCTGAAGTTTTTTCTTGGTAAAGCGCACCATGCGTCCAGCCTGGCCGTTAGCCGAAGGGTGCCCAGGGGCTGTCAGGGCATGTCTGATACCCTGCTGTGCTAGATATGATTCAAAAAGTTGGATGTAAATTGAGGACCATTGTCAGAAACAGGACATCAGGTAACCCATGAGTTACAAAAGCCTCTTAAGCTGCTTGATGACAGCTTCAGTGTGGTGGATGCCATAGAGATAACCTCTAGCCATTTGGAATATGCATCTACTATAATAAGGAAAGTGTGGCCTCTGGTAGGGCCAGCAAAGTCAATGTGAATCCTGGACCATGGGCCCCTAGGACATTCCCATTCCTGTTTGGGGGTGAGAGGTGGGGCAGGCCTGACTTCCTGACAGTTGGGACAGGATGCCACCCAGTTTTCAACCATTTTGTCAGTACCTGGCCACCATACATAACTCCTGGCCAATCCCTTCATTCTGACAATTCCCGGATGACCCTCATGTAACATTTCCAAAACCTCTTTTTGTAGTTGTGCAGGAATAACCACCCTGTTACCCCACAAAATACATCCTCTTAATACAGATAATTCAGTTTGCCTGGATTTAAAAGGTTGGGCAAGTTGAGGTAGATCTTGAAGTGGCCAACCTTTCTTAATCCAGCCTATAACAGGAGCCAATAAAGTGTCTTTGGCAGTCTCTCTGGCAATTTCAGCAGCATGTACTGGAAGCTTGGCAACAGTTTCTAGAAAAAGGTGTAAGTCTCAGGAGCAGGATCCTCAGTGTGTGAATGAAGTGGGCAGCGACTCAAAGCATCTGCATGCCCAATGTCTTTTCCAGGCCTGTGGATGAGTTTGTATGAATAAGCAGCAAGAAATTCAGTCCATCTCAGCATTCTTGGTGACAGGATTGTGGGCATTGGTTTGTCCCCTGCCACAATGCCTAAAGAGGTTTGTGATCTGTGACAATAGTAAATGTTCTCCCATATAGATACTCATGGAATTTCTTGACAGCTGCAACAATTGCCAAGGCTTCCTTGTCCAGTTGGCTGTAATTTCTCTCTGCTTTAGTCAAGGTGCGAGAGTAAAATGCAATAGGGGCTTCCTCCGCTGGGAAGCATGTGGCTCAACAACCCCCCACTCCAAAAGGGGATGCATCACAAGTCAGTACAACTGGCAAATTCTCAGAGAACTGTATCAGTACAGAATCAGAAGTGAGTTGTCTCTTAATAGTGTTAAAGGCAGCTTGTTCTAAGTCAGGCCAGTCCATTACCTTCACGTCTGCAGCTCCCACCAATGCCTTCGCCATCTTGAAAACTGCCGGACCGCAGTACATATGGAAGACCGCCCTCTTCTGCTTCTCGGAAATGTCGGCTAGATCGTTTCCTTCCAGATACATTTGGAAACGATATGCATACAATTCCCAGTCTTCTGCCGTCGGATCGAACGGGGCTGGGGGGGTGTTCAGCGCAGCCATCTCGCTCTTCTTCTGTTCGCGTTGCCTTCCTTCAGGAAAAATCCCACCTTCGTCGCCAGTGTTAAGTTTGCATGAAGAGACAGACGTGGAGTGCTTCAAGCTCTTTTGTTTATTAGTGACTACAGCTCAGAACGGACCTGCTTTGGCTGGGCTGCGGCTGCTACTTATAGCCAGCAGCTGCAGTTACCAGCCAATCAGAGTGCAGGGTTTTTCCCGCACTTTTAAACCAATCATTTCTAACACTTTACAAGAACAGTTCAAACTAAACCAATGACTTCAAATCTACATACATAACAAAGGCCTTCAGCCAGTATTTATTCTGTATTAAATGGCCCCAATGAATTTTTTTTAATTACATTTATATGCTGCCCTTCTCCGAAGACTCAGGGTGGCTTACAATTTTGGGATACAACCCAGTGTGCTCAGCAATAGCAATATTCAATAATGAATATCAATAAGGTGCATAAAAGACTTGGCTCTGAACTTATACTAATACTAATACAGTTCAACAAAACAGAGAGCTCCGCAGTTTGACTTTCTGTCTTAGAGGAGCACCTAGTGGCTGCCAGCACTCACTACAAATCCTACTGTTCAAATTACAAATGGTACAATTGAAACAGGATCTCAGTGCAACAATTCAGAAAGTAGATGGATACAAGATATGGGATATGAGATGATCCAACTTATTGGTACAAAGCATGCAGAACGAATGGGTGTCCATTGCAGCTGATTCTAAACCAATGTAATTATGATTAGTATGTCACATGCCAGAAAGCAATGTTAACAGGATTTAATTGCTTGTTTAAAAAAAATCCTGCTTTATTATTTTTATAAATAACTCAATATGGTAAACATGCCTAATACTCCTTTCTCCTCCTGTTTTCCCCAGAACAACAATCCTGCGAGGCAAGTGGGGCTGAGGGTGACTGGCCCAAAGTCATCAGCTGGCTTTTCATGCCTCAAGCAGGACTAGAACTCACCATCTCCTGGTTTCTAGCCTGGTGCCTTAACGACTAGACCAGGGCTGTCAAACTCCCGGCATCTGGGCCAGATGCATCACGTGCTGGCCATGCCCACACCCAGTTTAGCAAAGGGGAAAAAAACTCCTGATACGTCATGTGACGCCGCCGTGATGACGTGAGTTTGACACCCCTGCACTAGGACCAGACTGACTCTCTTCTAACATCTTCATTTCTATATTTTGTTTTTCTTCTTTCCATCTGCCAATAGCTTTGGTACCCAACTCCATTGAACTCCAGTTTCTAATTCTAATCTTCAGCATGTTGTTGTTCATTAACTGTTGTTCACTCTGTGCCAGCGCTGAGCCCTCAGCACTCATTCACCAATATCCTAGCCCTGAGTTTTAGCTGCAAAAGCAACTCCATTCCTTTTTAGTATGCTTTGTCTTGTCTTCATATAGCCATATAATATATTCCAGCTGATTAATTCCCCTGTTAGAATTTTGTAGATTATTCCCAGTGTTGCTTGAATATTTTCAGTTGTTGTATGCATGCATGCACACTAAATACCATACACGATTTCTCATTTTTTGTAAAATTGGGTAAATTGGCTTTATACCCTGTTCTCAGGATGCAGGCTAACTTGAGATCCCTATCTGGAGAGTTGGTGTGATTAAAGTTGTTGCAAGTTTCCGTCATTTCAGCCTTCCTTTATTGTTAACAAAGATGACTACATTCTTCATGATAAGAACAGCATATCTAAGGTGACATGCTAAAAGCTTTTAGAGGTTCATGTTGGAGCGTGAGATTTTTTTTTTAATGGAAACTGGGTTATGCTAAGTGTATAAGAATGAACACTGAGCTATTAAAATCATGTGCCCACATTTTAAATGTGGATATTGTTTCAAAGGCTAATGGTCTCCTGAGATTCTCATGCTTACCAGATGAAGCAGCAAATATTTCTCAGACAGAATTGTCTCTTGGAATGTGTTTTCTTGAAGAAAATTAATGGGGATACATCTGTAGTTGTGAAGTAATTTGGGTCTGTTTCTGTTTCAAATCCCACTGAAGAAGGTCCAGGCACTACCATATTATTTGCTGAAATAAAATTAGATGAGCATATTTAGTCTAGTTATACCTCACAATAAATGACTGACACGAAGTAATTGCAGGGAAGATGATGGAGTTCATGTTTTAAAAAAAGAATGGTCTATTTTCAAATAACTTTTGTCCTTCATTGTTCATATGTCATTGCATATTCTTATAAACAAACTGAAGAGTACCCGAGGGATGAGTTTATTACAATAGGTTTGGCAGAATTTTACATAAAAACTAATAACTACTCCTGTGAGCAATTCGGTGGCCTTGAAAATATCATAGTATATATTTATTTACAAAACATTACACAGTCTCCACATAGCTTAGAACTTTGCAGCATCAAACATCATCAAGTGAAGACAATTTTCTCATCAGTTTTTATTTCAATCTTATTGTCTGTGTATACGTGACACCACAATTCAGGTAATCCTTGAATTACAATGGCAATCGGGACCAGAATTTCCTTTGCTAAGCAATGCAGTCATAAAATGTGACTACATTACTTAGTGATTGCAATCCCTGCAATCCCAGTTGCCATCATTAATTGAATCCCATGATTATTAAGTGAGGTAACTTTCTGACAGCTTCCCATAACCAAAGTCAATGAGGAAGTCAGCAGGAAGTTGCAAGTATCATGCCCACAGGCAAGTAAATTGCTCTAATAGGTGGGGGAGAGAGTGAATGAGTACATGGGTGTGCAAGAAGACATGGCATGGTCAAGGAGGATGCATGGAGGTGCACAAGTTTCCAACGCATTGTGAGTGCAGAGGGGTCTAGGAAGAGTGAATAAGTGGGGGAGACTTACCCTAGCAACTTGTAATCCTCCCTGCTGGCTTCCCCATTGACTTTCTGGAGAAGCTGGCAGGAAAGGCTGCAAATGGCAATCACATGACCACAGGGTATCAGTTGTAAGTGTGAATGGATTGCCAATCCTCTATGTAATGATGGCAGTGCTGAGATGGTTAGAACTCCAAGGACCAGCTGTAATCATCCTTTGTTCAGCACCACCATAAGCTGGAACAGTCATTGACTGAATGCTTGTATATTGAGGACTACCAGCAGAGCAGAGTAAACTAGCTAGTTAAAAAGATCCAAGGAGGAACATAATTTCACTTCTGAAACTCCACAGTACCTGTTACTGAGCTTTCTTTCCTGTTTATAATACACATAAAACCAATACCAAAACCAGAGATATTTTAAATAGGGTAAACAATTTGTTTTTAACAGTTTGCAATGGTGTTTTAAATAATGGAGATAGAGGCTAGACTACTTGATTCACCAGCATGTTGTGCTTCCCAAAGAACCAGGATGACCCCCAAAAAGGCTCAAATCTAAGCAACAATCAAATTAGCCTGCAGCAACTATAGGCAAGTTTCTTTAGATAATCTCAGATTTCAAAGAAAGTTTCTGTATTAAACATAAAGGCATTGAGCATTCCCATGTAGAATATGTTACAATAATTAATCCCATGTAGAATATATTAAATAACCAAGCTGGGAAGTTACTACTACAGATTTAAATTGGGAGGCAGTTGGCATAGCAACCACATCTGATGAAAGACTGATTTTGCCATTACTTCAGTCTGGGAAACCAAAGAGAGATGTGATGAATTCTGATAGATCAGATAAAAAATGTAGTTAAGACAATAAGGCAGTTTCTAGCAGAAGTCCACAAACAGGACATTAATGTTCTTACTCCCAAACATTAAAAGACACAGTGGAAGTCATCTAGTGTCATTGTGATGACTAATTCATATGTAAACCAAAATATATACATACAATAATTTTATGATAATTCAACAAACAAAAACAAAATTGATTCTTAACTCTCAAAACTTCTAAAGTTACGTAATCTAAATTGGGCAACTAATTGCTCTTAAATGTCACAGAAGTTCTATGATAAGAACCAAAAATCAGAATCAAAGATTTAGAGTCCCTTTATAGCAACTGAACAATGTTAATTGAAGAAAGCAATCAGATAAAGACTGGATATAAGACTCAATTTCAGCAAACAGGAATCAAGGTGTTGTTCATTACTGGACTTTTAGCGAGGTAAGATGGGATTCTTCTTCTATGGGTTGCCTGTAAAATGCATTTGTGGAAATTTGAGAACCATAAATTTAAAACTTAAAGGTTTATATTCACAGAATAGTACTTATCATGTTAGATTTATTTCAAGTTATATGTGTAAAATAAAAGCCAATCAATCTTCCACTGTGATTGACTGTTTTAGACAAGCAGATAATAAGCTTTTTTTACATTCATTCTTGGAAGCATAGTTTCAATTTAATCTACTTTCTTGAGTCTTATTGTCTTGTTGTTAAAAGACAAATTAAATTAGTCTATTTCAGGTTTAGTTCCAATTATGAACATACAATAACAATGCACTCTACTATCCACATAGGATCATTTCAAATTCTGATGGCCTCCATGTTTCTCTTTAATACCATATACGTTGAGGACTTGTGTACATAAAATTTCTAAAAACCTGACAGTATGGTGACTCATATTTACCAACTGTAAATATTCCCATGAAGTACTGTAAGATAGCTTTCCCAATGTGTTCAATCTACATTCCAGAATTATAGATCAGGGAAAACTAAGATTGATTCTGCAGATGCTTTTAGATTCATCTATCATAAGATAACTATTTCTCAACAAACGCTTTACATGATAGCCATTTTGGAATTCCCAGACAGTTCCCCTATTGAAAAACAAACAAAGCCATCTCCAATATGAAATTGTTCCTATTGCTGAAAATTAACCTGGGAAGCTGTTTTCTCACTACGTCTGTCCATAACTATAATACAACTTAGCTTCATATACTGTAGAACTTTGATCCAGCATATCAAACCCAGTCTAAAATAAAGGAGAATGTACCATAAGAGAAGACAGTTGAAGAAATTATACCACAAATATAGTCTTATAAGCCCTCTGCAGAAATATGAATTTAGACATAATTACTTTTACATATATATATATATGTACGTACGTACGTATGTACATATACATATATATATATATATATATATATATATATATATATATATATATATAATTTATTTCCATGTCTTTTAAGGAAGGAAACTCTAGACAATGGACATTAAAAAAAATCCAGATAAAAGTGCCTATAAGCAGTCAATCTCCCCATATAACCTATATACACAGGCCAAAACTCCAAAAAGATAAACTGGTCCCAGCATCTGAGAGAAAAACCATGTCTTCACAGCTTTCTGAAAGGCCGATAAATTGGGGGCATCCAAATCTCAGTGAAGAGACTTGTAAAGGACAGTTATCACAACAGAGAAAGCAGGCTTCCTAGCTTGTCTTGGACCTTGGAAACTGCTATAACTTGAATTAGATGTTTGGTCCACGTTTGGTCATTGTTGTAGACATAGTATCTCTAGCAGAAAAGTCTTTTATAGCTCTATCGGGAGGTGCTACAGACAGACTCTGGGATTTTGGTATGCAAAGCATATGATTTTAATTTTTCATCTAGAAGTCTAGTTCCATAGTGAGAAGAGTTGTTGCAAGTATCAGGTAAGCCAACTCATTCATCTCTCATTTTGGTTCTAAGGATAGCCTTGGTGCATTTTCTTAATGGTCTTTCTCTATCCATTCCTATACCAACTTATCCCTTCATATTTTATGTATCATTCTGACCCATGGAATCACAAAGGCTAACACAGCAATGATCGTGGGTCATATTATGGAGACTCACATGTGAATGATTTAATCTAAAATCACTTGCATGTCCATTTATTTTAATTTTATCTTGTTTTTTATTTTATTGTTTAGTCTCCATTTTCATAAGTTTATTTCTACTTTTAGAAAGAGAAAGTGAGGAAATACTTTTTAAAAATACCAGTGTATGTAGTTAGTTGTGTCTAGATTTTTTTTCCTGTTTTCACCAATATATTGAATCAGTCTATATCTCCTGCATACAATTCTAAATGTGCAACATAGTTTGATTGTGAAATTCCTAATACACACAAGCCACCTAAGCTTTCATAGGTTCACTAAGATAAAATTAATATAATGCTCATGTTATTAAACCTGGCTATTATTATATTAGGAATAATTTATCTTCTAATTGAATGAAGTGCTAGAGAGCTTTCTTTCACCTGACATATTAAAAAAACTGTACTTTCTCCATAGCTAAGTTCTCCATAGCTAAGTTCCATTTATAGGACAAATTTCTGGGATAGCTCATTCAATATCAAGGTATTAGTAACAACTTATAAAGCCCTTAATGGCTTGGGTCCAGGGTACTTGCGGGAACGCCTCCTGCCAGCATCACTTTCCGATCGCCCTGTTCGCTCTCATAGAAGGGGCCTCCTTGGGGTGCCATCGGTCAGGCATTGTCGGCTGGCGGTCCCCAGGGCTAGGGCCTTCTCTGTGGGAGCACCTGCCCTTTGGAATCAGCTCCCCGTGGATCTCCGTTTGGCCCCTGACCTCCGCTCCTTCCGCCGGGACCTGAAGACTTGGTTGTTTCAACGGGCCGGCCTGGAATGACCCGGGGGGGGGTTGAGTTTTATTTTAACCGTATTCGGCTTGTTTATTTGTTTAATTTTTTTTATTGTAAATTTTTCTCTGTTTTAATGTTCGCCGCCCTGTGTCCTTAGGGAGTAGGGCGGCATACAAGTCGAATAAATAAATAAATAAATAAATAAATAAATAAATAAATAAATAAATATCCAATGGTATATTTTTTGTTGTCTCTATAGCAGTTTACAATCTAAAAATTATAGTTGATGTTTTGGGGAAACTGACTTTTTCAAAATAACTGATATTAAGGCATAACTATTCTACTTAAATCAATAAAAGGCACCAGATTAGAAACCAGGAGACTGCGAATTCTAGTTACACCTTGGGCAGAAAAAGCAATCGCGTGACCTTGGGTTAGTCATTCTGTCTCAGCCCTAGGCAATGGCAAACCACTTCCGAAATGTTGTCAAGAAAACTGAAGGGCCGTGTCCAGGGAGTTGGCAGAAGTCAACCCTGATACAAAAGCACACCCACCCACACAAAATGCCTGTCTTCAAACTCTATAGAGAATAAACATTTAGCCACTGTGCATGCACTAAATCAATTACAATATATATCACTCCGTTCTTTTTCCTAATGGCCAAATAGCCATAGAAATTGCTCCCATCATCCTTACAATGCCAGCTGCCATGATGATCTTTGGATTTTCTAGAATGTCCTAAAAAGGGGAAGCCATTCTTAGACCTTTCCTCCCCTTTTTCTTGTTTACATGTTTTATTCATTCTCATAAATACGCAAGCAATAGAAGAACACATCACAGAGTCCAAATTAGCACTCTCAAGCAAGATTCAGGTGCCAACTTAATATTAATCTCCTTGACATTCTCCTCCAGTAGATGAAAGGGAAAAACAAGCATGGATAGATAAATTCCTGGTTGTATCATTTTTTATGATTACAACTTTGTTCTTTCAGAGTTCCCCTTGTATAAATAGCAGTGTGTGAGTGAAAGCCTCCTGCAGGACCATCTGTGTATAACATATGCAGAAACTGATTCTGGGTATATGGAGAAGAATTGGCAGCCTCCTCACGCAGTCCCATTGCTAGAAATCTCAGATTCAGAGGGAAGGCTCTGGATTGGGAGGCATTTGTTGTTCTAGCTGCCTGAAGGGCTTTCCTGGGACTCCAATGGTTTATGCAAAGAGAAGCTACAAGATGGCCTCAGCGTTTCCTTGGTGGTTGTCTTCTTCTGCTGTCCCTGGTAGGCAGGCCAGTGCATTTGCCTCTCTCTGCACAGACAGAGGCAGAGATCCAGAGAGCCTTCACATCAGAGCCATGATAAGGTTTCCTGTCTGACGTCCTGAGAGAAGCAGTGGGTCCCCAACCGCTTCTAACTCTTAGGCTTCCGGCTGGGGCTCCAGCCTGAACCCCCCTGCACTATCAGCTCCACACCAGATGCTTTTCAGGATACTGTGGTAAAACTGTGCAGGGCATGAGCAGCAATTTGGGGTTTTCTCCGATGTCAACCTGGAAGACAAATTGGATGTGGGGTGGCAGTGGTGAAAACAGAGACTGAGGAAAGATGCCCTGCCTTGTCATTGCCTATTATTCACTGTTGTTTTTCTCTTGGGCATGCAGAAGAAGAAGCAATGAGTCCCCCAAGCGGTGTTATGGTAGGGTTGAAATTTGGGAGACTTCTGATCAACCTGGTTATAAAAAAAAAGCTAGAAAATTTCCCAACATGGCAAAGTTACAATGGAGCATTGATGTATCCCCCTAGTGGTAGAGCATGAGCACACGTTATGGATCATTTCTCTGGGAAACCAGCATGAAAGAAAAACCTTTAGCACGGCAAAGCAAGCAAAAAAGATGCATCTGCATGCATGTTTCTGCATATATTGAGCCTCCAATAAAATAACTAAAGGAGATTACATTGAAGAATTGACATACTAGAAAACACGTTGCTCCTTCTGGGATGTCTATGGAGATTCTCAGTCATCCAGGTCATGGTTGTCCTATAGGTGCTTTTTCAAGAGGCAACTGGACTTTCGGGGCAGGGGGTGTTTGAAGACCTTTTGCTTCTCATCCAAGAAGCTTCTTCAGCTGTGAGTGGATGATGGACAATGAAAGGATTTATACTCCTTGCAGATGGCTGGTCATTTGCATTCTTTTAGAGAGTCATTAAGGTCACCTGGAGGTTTATCTGTTTCATTAGGGTCACCTGAGTGGTGTAAATGGGTGTGGGTCCCAGAAAAAAATCCTTCCGGGATCTTTTCAATCGCCTTCTACAACAGCCTGAAATTCATCATTTCCGCATGTTGTTCTCTTGTATAAAGACAACAACAATCAAATCCATTATTTCCAATACATGAGAAATCAGTACCATGGTTCCGACTGCCCCCTTAACCACAGGGTCTATTCTTAAGTGAATGATGGATCATCTTCCGTTGGTCCTGTTGTTTCACTGCCATTCGGATCAGTGGTGGAATTCAAATTTTTTTACTGGTTCTGTGGATGTGGATAGGTGAGCATGGCAGAGGAAAGATACTGTAAACTCTCAGTCAGAGGTGGTTAACTACTCAAAATTTCCACTACCAGTTCTCAGAACTGGTCACAACCTGCTGAATACCACCTCTGATTCAGATTTACTCTAAGGAAGATTTCTGTTTCTAGTTGCTTCTTGCAATGCAGTACCATTAAGTTACAAAGGCAGACTCAAGGGAATCAGACAGCTTAGATATACTATCTCAGCTCATCCCATTATTCATCTCTTTCCTTGTCATGTAAGTATCTGGTCTTTAGCACAGTAATTTATGTGGGTCTGGTGATTTACATTTCTTGGATATCTTTGCTCACAAATGGAAAGAAGGGGAAAAACACTGAATGTTTTCTATCCTTTTTTAGATGACAAGACATGTCTGATCATACCCATGCACAAGAGAGGTAGACAATTTTTTTTGGTAGCTAAATGTGTTTGTTTCAGGTTATAGGATTGGGGGCAGTGGTATCATAACATCATCTGAGGGATGTAAAAAGAAAAATGGCCTATTTTTTTTCTCTCAGACCAAGTGAAGGTTGTGTATGAAGCCTAATGGACTCTTAATCCAAATATTTTTATTTTTGTTCCAAAAGCACCCAGAAAATTGCTAAAATTGTTAAATTGTTAAAATTCAGAGCAGTTCCAGTGGCCACAAAAAGGGAAAGGAAAATTAGGCTGTATGTTCCAAAACAAAACTGAAGCATGTGTTTTTGCCTAAGTGGGTGTGGACAACTACAACGAATCATCTGTCACCATCAAAGATGCATGAAACAAATTGTACTTTTCCTGACACTTTTCCAAAAGACAAGATGCCACTTGGACAAGTGATGAACTCTTTTCCCTTCCTTTTGTTTCAGCAGATAAAATCCTACAAATTACAAAACAGTAAATGAGCCCACACAGCAGATGACTGGCAACTTGGCTGAACAAGCAAATCACATATGGGCAAAGAGACATAGCCTGCAAAATTGCACTGGGCAATACTTACCCTTAATGCCAGCCAAATAATCATCAAAAGGATGCAGACTTTTGAATTTTTGAAAACTCTTCATTAGGCATATGATGCAAAAAAAAGAGAGATAACAAGAGGAAAACAAAATCTAGAAGAGTAAAAATTAGTCCATGTATTATGACTGTGAAATCTGTATTTTAGATCTTGCCACAAGATAGAAAGAGTACGGTTTTAATAAACTAATAAAAATAACATTTTTACTTATGATGGACTTGTGACAAAGCAAAGAAATATTGGAGCAGGATTTAATATAGAAGATTCTTAAAGTGAATATAAAGATGAAACCAAAGGTTTTTCTTTGGGGCTTAATTAGCAGAGAAGTTTAAAAATAATTTGGAACTTTGCTGTTATGTATGCTGATATTATGTATACTCCAGGGGTGGAATTCTACCTGTTTGGACAGGTTCTGCCGAACCCCTTGCTCCGAAAATCAGATGGCAGTGAACCGATTCGCTGTGACTATCATGTGCCCCCTCTGCCCCTGTGCTTTATTTTTTTTTAATTTACATTTATATGCCGCCCTTCTCCGGAGACTCAGGGCGGCTTACAATCTTTAGAGCACAATCCAATGTGCTCAGCAATAGCCTTCATTCTTTGTATATGCCTGCTAATTACTACAGCTTTTTTTGGCCCCCCTCAAGTGGCATTTTTACAAAGTCAGCTTATTGCCCCCAATAATCATTGGGTCCTCAATTTACCTACCCCGAGAGGATGGAAGGCTGAGTCAACCTTGAGCCTGGTGGGATTCGAGCCTGCACTAATTGCAGGCAGCTGGAACTAAGTGCTAGGTGTTTAACAGCCTGCACCACCAAGGCTCTTACCGATTTACCGATATCATCTCAGCTGATTAGAGTGGCACAGTGGGTTCTCAGCTGTGTTACTCGAGTGCTGCACATGATCACCGAACTGGTTGTTAAACCTGGAGAATCCCACCCCTGGTATACTCTATGTACTAAAATTGAAGGATATTTTGGAATATCTACAATGGAAGAATGGAGTTAGCAGAGATGGCTAAATTGACTGTTTTGATTAAAGAAAAGAATACAATTAATTTTGTTTCTGTTTGGAAACTGCTTCTGGACTTTGTGCTTGAGATGGGGGAAAAATGAAACTTTGATTTGGGGTTTTGCTGATTAGATAGATTTGTTGTTACAGAAATGGCTAGTATTCAGTATATTATAATGTAAAAGAAAAAAGTTGAGGTTGTGTTATTACCTTGTTCTACTGTATCAAAAAGAGTCTGAAGTCAATGCTTTTCTTTTTTTCTCTTTAATCTTACACTTTTTCCTCTTTCCTTCTCCCTCTTTTTCCCATCATTCCCCTTTTTTCTTTGTATTTCTGTATTTTATATTTTGATAAACTGATATAAATGTAACTAAACATCTTTAAAGATACTTGTTTTAAAGCAACTACCTTTGATTTCATGCAGCTGCCTCAAATACACATGCGTGCACATACATGATAGAAATGTTCCTAAATTATTGAACAGAAGATGAAAGCTGCCAACAACCCACATTCATTACTGCAAGTAATGCTCCAATCCTAGTGAATCACATCGTTTCACTCCAGCTGAAATCTGTGGTGGATTTCTTTTTATGTTCTGATTGCTAGATACTGCAAGTATTTGGCTTAGTGAATCATCAGCTGTATAGAACGAGCTCTTATTACAACGCTGAGTGACATCATTTCTCTCCAAAGTATTGTAAATTCTAAACCAGTATTTTTCAAACTTGGCAACTTTAAGGTCTGTGGACTTATTCTGGGAGTTGAATTCACACATCTTAAAGTTGCTAAATTTGAAAAATATTGCTTGAAACTGATCATCATCATCAGCTTCTAAGAATTACTAGAGGAATATAGGCGAGGTATCATGTCCTACAGCTGAACTGGCTTTCCATTTGATTGGATTGGAATGGAATGGAATGGAATGGAATAGAATAGAATAGAATAGAATAGAATAGAATAGAATAGAATAGAATAGAATAGAATCAGAGGTGGTATTCAGCAGGTTCCGACCAGTTCTGGAGAATCGGTAGCAGAAATTTTAAGTAATTCAGAGAACCAGTAAATACCACCTCTGACTGGAGATTTTACACTATCCTTGCCCTTCCACACCCACCAAGCCACGTCCACAGAACTGGTAGTAAAAAAATTTGAATCCCACCACAGAATAGCATAGCATAGCATAGCATAGCATAGCATAGCATAGCATAGCATAGCATAGCATAGCATAGCATAGCATAGCATGAGTTGGGGAGGGACCTTGGAAGTCATTTAGTCCAACCCCTGCTTAGGCAGGAAACCCTACACCATTTCAAACAAATGGCCGTCCAATCTCTTCTTAAAAACTTCCAGTGTTGGAGCATTCACAACTTCTGAAGGCAAGTTGTTCCACTGATTAATTGTTCTGTTGGGAAATTTCTCCTTAGTTCTAGGCGTCTTCTCTCCTTGATTATATATACTTCCAGTCATATTGTTTAGTCCTAGATAGCTTTCAGATGGACTTGATAGACATTTTTGCCCAGCCAAGGGACAATATCTAGCAGCCCTAGGCTGAACCTAGAGGTTGGATCTATTTAATACATGAATTAAACTGAAGACCACCAGCAAGTGCCAAAGCTATAAGCTAAACTAGGAAGTCAAAGAAGTAACCTGGAAAAAGATAATGGCAAGTAATTTCTTTGCTGCTGCCAAAAAACCTATAGAGACAGATTGATGCAACTAACAGGACTTAAATTTAATTCAGAGGAATCTATCCAATCTTCCTTGGAATCAATCAGTGTCTTAATGTTTTTATTGGGCTTTGGTACTTTTCTGTAACATTATATGGTTGTTTTAAAATGTTTGGTATTCTGTTATTTTAAGATGTTAATCTTGCTGAAATGAGTATTTGTCCAACGTGGTATGGACTATTGTGGACATCCACAGAAAGGATGAGGCGAGGCACATGTTGGAACTTAAGCTGCAATATGGTAATGCAAATGTTATCCCATTTCCATTTGTGTCTTAATGTGGCATACACATTCTCTGAAAAAGAATGCTGAGGGGAAAAACTGTGTCAAGTCTCTGCGGGAAATCCCCAAACCACTGTCCATCACAGCTTTCTCCCACTTAGACAACCCAATCAAAGTCTCTTTGTAATTATATATAATTATGTTATTCGAGGACCAATTTCAGTTTTATGGACCATTTTGTTCCAGTATTTCCTTTCTGAGTCTCCAGTATAAAACCAAACTCATAAGAGGAGCCTATAAATTAGAGTTCAAGTAACTTTAGCTTCACCTTGCCTAAGTTAACTTAACGTAATAGTGAGGATAACAGGAAGAATAGTAAATCTGTTCAGTTTCTTGAAGAAAGGTTGGATAAATACTGCCCAAGATAGACGTTTAATGCTATCTTTTTCTTAAAATGGCAGTCTTGGTGCAAATTAACTATTTTGAGGATTTTATTGTTCCTTTGCTTCGGTAACTTCAAGTAGCATAGAAGGAAAGGAAGAGCCAACCACCAGTTATCAAAGGACAGCATTGGGAAGCCAGCAAGCAGTCTTATTGGAAGACTCTCTGAGGAGCATGACTTGAAAACAGAAACAGTTTGGAAGGTTTTGGGTTATTCCAGAGACAGAAGAGAGAAAGCTGAGAAATGCATTGGAAAAACTCTATGGTTGTGACGGAATCCAGTTGTCTTGGAACTGAAGGAGTTATAAGAAGTAGCAGAACTTTGGTCTTCTGCCTTGCTTAATGCATTGTGTGGGTGACCACAGCCTTCACATCAGAATCACTGGCATATGTTACACAGCTTCTTTGACTCAGTGTGCATGCTAATGTTTGAGTGATTTTCTTGTGCATTAAATACTAAAAGAAACTATAGACTGTAGTGGAACGTAGGGCAGAAGGATCTCACACCTCCCTGCCCAAAAGACTTCCAGATCTTCGCATGCTGGCCCAACCCCTTGCACTGGGACAGTGGCTACGTAATTCCAATTGCCACAACATATCTTCAAGAGGCCACTTCATATGGACTCCACTCCCTCACTTCGGTGGTGGGAGAGAGATAGAACTCTCAAAAACTGTGTTGACCTTTTTTGGCAATTAAAAGGGCAAAAAGTAAACAGTAAAAATATATCCCTGATATAACCCTCATATAACATAGAGGTGTATGAGGAGAGGTTTTAGCCCTTCTGTCCTTTCATAAACAAAGTGAACCAACGACAATGTAATATTCCCAGTAGACTTAAAGATGCTGCTGCAATGCACAAGCATACGAGGCAGGAGAGGATGCAGACTCTCAGAAGGTTGTAAATAATATTAATATCTTCCTATCTAGCCAGGAAGGAATGAAAGGCTAAAATGGCATGGTCAATTATTCTCTTAGTTATGGAGAAGTAAGAATTTTAGACTTGACTCAATGCCACACAGGAAAAAAATCCAATCTAAGCCTTGTAGGAACAAATTTATGTATTTCTACAAAAAGAGGCATTTTTCTTGAACCCACCTGCTTCATTTTATCTTGATTTTTCTTTCCCTGATAATTCCAGTGTTAATTTGAAGCTCTGGAAAATGAGACCCATGTTTCTATCTTAGACCCCAGTTCACAGCTTCTTCCTTCCATTCTCTCCTCCACTTCTGCTTGTTTACAAAAAAGACACAAATTTTCTGTTGTTATCAGTGAAAGTGACAAGGGTATTATATGCCTACACAAGGCATCTCACCCATGTCAAGTTGGGGATACGAGGTCTGTGTCTGTCACTTGTGGGGCAGCTCTGTCAACTTGCAGCCTGTCATAGGCCTTTCAGATCAAATTCCTGCTGTCTATGAAAGTCTGAAGTATTCCTTTATCTGTAAGCTCCTCTTTTTCCACTTTCTTCCCCTTCCAGCTCCTATATCTCAACAAGCTCTTTGAGCAGCCTGTTCTTATTCAGCCTATGAATAAATGCATGTCTTATTAGCATTTGTTTCACTGAAATTTTAAAAAAATGTCACAATTCACCATATTACCTACTTATGTACTCAGTCGAGTTGGGAACAGAGAAACTCTGTTCTCCTTTAATGTACATTTTTGCCTGGACCTCCTGCTGCAAGAGGAAGCTTGGATTCACACAATCCCAAAAGCAGCCAAAGGAAATATAACCTTGCATGCCTTAGATCAGTGATTGCCAACCGGTGGGCCGGGACCACTTGTAAATTTTGGTGGTCCACAGAGAAATGTTCCCCATAAAGCACTCCCCTCAAAGCAATTAATCCAGGCTGCGCGGGAAGACAAGCCTGTGCTGCCCACATGGCCCACCCACTCACTGGCCCTCACCCTTCAGCCGAGTGCAAACCCTACCTTGAGTAGAGCCATGCAAGCTGGAATTGGAAGGTAAGACCAACAGCAGGGAAGGGAAATCTGGATTAACACTTCAGGTTGCAACCATAATCAAATCACAAATGGGTAATAATCACCTAACAGGATATTAGTGTATTCTAAGGTCCTTATTTGTGTTGATTCTTGCCTGGAAGTCAAACTCAATTGCAAATATGTTTGCTAGGCTCTCCTACAGCAGGATGATTAATGCTATCTCTGTTGAAGAACACTGCAAATATTGATTGTTAAAATAACAAGCAGGAATACCTCTTCAAGACCATAGATGTGGATTACACCTGTCAACTTTAAAAATTTACACCCAGAATGGCTGATGAACATTGATATTGCAAAGAAAATAGCATTAGCAATAGCACTTAGACATATAGGCTTCCCTTGCGGACGGTCCGGAGGCTTCAGCTGGTGCAGAATGCGGCCGCGCGGGTTGTGATGGGGTCTCCCATACTCCCATGTTACACCCTCCTGCGCGGCTGCATTGGTTGCCGGTTGCCTCTCGGGTCGCCTTCAAGGTATTAGTTACAACTTACAAAGCCCTTAATGGCTTGGGTCCAGGGTACTTGCGGGAACGCCTCCTGCCAGCATCACTCTCCGATCGCCCTGTTCGCTCTCATAGGAGGGGCCTCCTTGGGGTGCCGTCAGTCAGATATTGTAGGCTGGCGGTCCCCAGGGCTAGGGCCTTCTCCGTGGGAGCACCTGCCCTTTGGAATCAGCTCCCGTCGATCTCCGTTTGGCCCTGACCTCCGCTCTTCCGCCGGGACCTGAAGACTTGGTTGTTCCAGCGGGCCGGCCTTGAATGACCCGGGGGGGGTTCTTATTCTATCTTAACTTTATTTGGCTTGTTTACTTGTTTAATTTTGTTTTATTGTAAATTTTTCTTTGTTTTAATGTTCGCCGCCCTGAGTCCTTAGGGAATAGGGCGGCATACAAGTCGAATAAATAAATAAAATAAATAAATATATACTACTCCATGGTGCTTTACAGCACCCTCTGGGTGGTTTACAATGTCAGAACATTTCCCCCCACAATTTGGGTCCTCATTTTACCGACCTCCGATGGAAGGCTGAATCAACCTTAAGCCAGTGAGAATGGAACTGCTAGCATTTGGCAGAATTAGTCTGCAGTACTGCAGTCTAACCATATGGCTCCTACTGCAAAAAAAATGACTTCAAAGAAAAAGAAAATATACAATTAAGATTAAAAAGAAAGTTAAACTTTCTCTGTTCCTTTTGATAATTTGTGGATGCCTTAATTAAGGCTCCATAGGGGTAAAGTTAATGAAATGCCCACTTTTTTCCCCTTTGGAAACAAGTGGCAATGAGTTGAATCCCTTTTACCCATTCTCAAATCCAATTCACTTTTACTTAGGAAAAGAATTATTTCATGCTCCACTATGGAATTGAGGGGAGAGAACAGCACATATCTGCAGCTGAACAACGGTTTATTTGTGCAAGTTATTGCTGTATCTATTTTAATAGACCTATAGTTTAGGAATTTTTAAAATTTGCTTTATTTTTCTGTGCTATTTGTTCTCATAACCACTGGGCCGAGTTAGGAAATTGTAGTAGCCACTGAGATCCTATGGATGGCACTAGATGCTAGCAGCAGACTGCAGCTTTAGCTATGGGGGCCTCTTTTGCTACTGCATGATCTCATCCTCTATCTGTTGGGTTGGAAAGTCCCGAACTTTCCAGACATATAGGTGATCTCATTTACTAACATCACCAATAGTATTAAGGATTGGTTGGGAGGTTGTACCTATGTGGTTGGGACGTTTTACCCATGTGGGATCTATTCTCCAATCCAAATGCTGTATCTATGCTACTCTTCCTTGCTTGTAAAAATGGTATAAAAGAATAAACACTGCCCAGTCAGACATCTTGGCACTCTGCACAATGACTGGTCTTTGAAACCCATCAGGAAATATCAAATGCTTTCCAAATTTGCCAAGAATTATTGAGCATTCCTCAATCTGTGCATACCCTTCTGCTTTGCATGCTCCACAGGTTGTGAGTACGCTTGAGTTCAGTTCAGGGTGCTGGTGGTTACCTGTAAAGCCTTTTATGGCATGGGACCAAGCTGATGGACCAATTCTCTCCAGTTGCATTTGCCCAGATCTGACAAGCCATGCTACGAATCCTACCTATTAAGAGTATCGTCTTATAGGATCCAAGAAGAGATTTTTCAATCATGACAATTGTTTGGAACATCCTCCCCCCGAGTTTAGATTAGCTCCAATCTTGTTGGCCTTTTGCAAGGGCTTGAACATGTGGCTATGTCACCAGGAATGGAGGTATGAACATGTGGCAGAATCTGTAAGATGGCTCTGTTGATAGGTACTTGTGGTTGTGCATTGGCTCCTGATTATGTATTTATTATTAAGAGCCAAAAAGATTATCCCTCTTTATTTTGCTTTCAATTGCTGTATCCCTAAAATTCATTTTTTAAAAATGAGTACATAACTAAATTTACAGCATTTAGAAATGAGAAAGCTTTAAAAATTTAATAAAGGGCATTCTGTATCAGGGTTACAATCCTATTAAGGCAGCATGGAGTGCAAAATTCATTACAAATATTTAACACCCATGCATTCCTTGGCATGCTGAAGGACAGCTTTACACAATTATTCCCATACAGGTGAAACTCGAAAAATTAGAACATCATGCAAAAGTTCATTTATTTCAGTAATGCAACTTAAAAGGTGAAACTAATATACGAGATACACTCATGACATGCAAAGCAAGATAGTTCAAGCCATGATTTGTCATAATTGTGATGATTATGGCTTACAGCTCATGAAAACCCCAAATCCACAATCTCAGAAAATTAGAATATTGTGAAATGGTTCAATATTCTAGGCTCAGAGTGTCCCACTCTAATCAGCTAATTAAGCCATAACACCTGCAAAGGGTTCCTGAGCCTTTAAATGGTCTCAGTCTGGTTCAGTAGGAATCACAATCATGGGAAAGACTGCTGACCTGACAGTTGTGCAGAAAACCATCATTGACCCTCCATAAGGAGGAAAGCCTCAAAAGGTAATTGCAAAAGAAGTTGGATGTTCCCAAAGTGCTGCATCAAAGCACATTAATAGAAAGTTATGTGGAAGGGAAAAGTGTGGAAGAAAAAGGTGCACAAGCAGCAGGGATGACCGCAGCCTGGAGAGGATTGTCAGGAAAAGGCCATTCAATAGTGTTGGGGACTTTCACAAGGAGTGGACTGAGGCTGGAATCAGTGCATCAAGAGCCACCACACACAGATGGATCCTGGACATGGGCTTCAAATGTCGTATTCCTCTTGTCAAGCCATTCCTGAACAAACGTCAGAAGCGTCTTACCTGGGCTAAAGAAAAACAGACCTGGTCTGTTGCTCAGTGGTCCAAAGTCCTCTTTTCTGATGAGAGCAACTTTTGCATCTCATTTGGAAACCAAGGACCCAGAGTGGAGGAAGAATGGAGAGGCACACACTGCAAGATGCTTGAACTCCAGTGTGAAGTTTCCAGTTTGTGTTGATTTGGGGAGCCATGTCATCTGCTGGTATTGGTCCACTGTGCTGTATCAAAGTCCAGGGTCAACGCCACCGTCTACCAGGAGATTTTGGAGCACTTCATGCTTCCTTCCGCGGATGAGGGATGCTGACTTCATTTTCCAGCAGGACATAGCACCTGCCCACACTGCCAAAAGCACCAAAACCTGCTTCAATGACCGTGGGATTACTGTGCTTGATTGGCCAGCAAACTCGCCTGACCTGAACCCCATAGAGAAACTATGGGGCATTGCCAAGAGAAAGATGAGAGACATGAGACCGAACAATGCAGAAGAGCTGAAGGCCACTATTGAAGCATCCTGGTCTTCCATAACACCTCAGCAGGGCCACAGGCTGATAGCTTCCATGCCATGCTGCATTGAGGCAGTAATTGCTGCAAAAGGGGCCCAAACCAAGTACTGAGTACATATGCGTGCTTATACTTTTCAGAGGTCTGATATTGTTCTATGAACAATCCTTGTTTTATTGACTGCGTGTCATATTCTAATTTTCTGAGATTGTGGATTTGGGGTTTTCATGAGCTGTAAGCCATAATCATCACAATTACGACAAATCACGGCTTGAACTATCTTGCTTTGCATGTCATGAGTCTATCTCATATATTAGTTTAACCTTTTAAGCTGCATTACTGAAATAAATGAACTTTTACACAATATTCTAATTTTTTGAGTTTCACCTGTATATGGAGCTGAAATAGGCTGATTTTTAGATTAATCTCCACATTTTCTATTTTTGAAATACTTTGGTTAAAAGAACATAAGAAGAACAGCTTCTCTTCCATATGTATTTCATTTAAATTCTGCTTTACCTTGGCACGTATTATTTAATATAATGTCCACGAAGAATTGGGAACACAAGAATTGGGAATTCTTACGTAAGGGAAGAAAATAGAAGTAGAAGAAAATAACAGTTACAGTTCAGTGCCAGAATCTAAAAACTTTCAGATATCCAAATAAGAAATTTAAAACCAGAAGTAAAACATCCGTATGTCTTTATTTAAGTTTTGTTTTCTCAAAGAAACCAACTGTCTGAGAAAAAAGCACAGGCTTATAAGCAAATTGATCTTATCTGTACTCTTCACTTGCCCTGATGCTATAAATTCGAGAGGCTCAGAAAATTCAGATGTAAAAAAATCGCAATCTGTGCAACAAGTATTATAAAAACCCTTTTCAATTATTTATCCATAGTTACATCCCCAAATTACAAACGGAAGAGAAAAAGATTTGACATCAAACCTTTGGAAAAAATAATTGTATTTATTGTCTTCGGAGATATCCAGTGTCCGAAGACGACCTGTGTGCATGTTTCTCTACTGGTGATTAGGGGACTTTACAACAGACTCCGAAGTCATAATAATTAACACTTGGAACTTTATGGGAGGACAAAAGTTGTGTTAAGCCAACGTAGTATCCGACCTCCTCCACAAAGCAATGCAAACATGCCCCAAAACAACAAACCTCAAATTCCAAATTCAGGTTTACAAGGAAAAAAAAGCCTCCCCACCCCCATGTTAAACACCAGGCATACTTATTTACTGCTCTCTTACTTTCTAAATTAGTATGGCTCAGTATACCCATACAATTGCCTTGCATTCTTCCCTCACATCACCCCAATTTTTAAATCCTAACTTATAGTGCATCGAGAATGTTGTCAATTTTGCTAATCAACTCCTGACGCCTGCTGGAATGGATCTTATCATTCTCTATGTAGGTATCCTTCTTAAGTTTGCCAACAACCAGACGCTCGGCCTCCAAAGATGATTTCACAACCAGCTCCTTGCCTTGACTATCCAGCTTCTGATTTCGCTGACCTTGAAAGAGTTTGGGACAGAATGTTAGGAATAGCAGACTCAAACTGTTAAAGTAATGCAATGCTAAGTAATGGTCAAACTCATCATCACGTGATATATCAGGACTTTTTTCCTTCTAATCCGAAGTAGCATGTGACGATTATGGGCCACAAGTTTGACAGCCCTGTTCTAAGTGCTATTGCTAATAACTGAATGAAGGCCTTGCTGGAATTAAGTGATACAGTCAAGTCAAAGTGTCTTAGTCAGTTAAAGATACTAGTTAAAATACAGATGGTCCTAGATTTACAACCATTCATTTAGTGATTGTTAGAAGTTATGATGCTGAAAGAAGTGACTCAACTGTTTCTCACACTTACAAAAGTCACACTGTCCCAGTGGTCATGTGACCAAAATCTGGATACTTGGCAATTGGTATGTATGCACAACGGCTGCACTATCCCAGGGTCATGTGAGAGCCATCTGCTACCCTCCCAGCTAGTTTCTAACAAATTTCTTTTGAAAGTTGGCTCGAAGCTCATGAATTAATTAGGGCATCCGTTGGAACCCTGACACAATGTTGAATGAGAGAAGACAGCTGTTCTTAATGACCACACTGATCCACTTAACAACTGCTACAAAAAAGGTCATAAAATCAGGCTTGACTCAAGGCAAACACATGAAGCTATGTCAAAATTAGATATTTCAGCTTTTTCTCTGGACTTCAAAAACTGAAAAGATGCATGATTGGATTTCAGTATTAACAGGCTCTTACTTTGTCACACAGGTCAGAACCTTCCATCTTCAACTTGGATTGCAATGAGGCTATTTCATTTGTTAAGGCTTTATGTTCAACCTCCAGAGACTTTTTGCCACTATTCAGAGTAGAAATATCACGTGACTGCTTGTACTTATTCACAGCTTCATCAAAAAGGCGGTAGAGACATAGTCTCTTATTCACTCCAGTTAGAACTTGCTCTGTAATGCAAGCAACTTTCATCCTAGCTTCTGCTGCTGGATCCTGCAAGACAACAGTGCTTTACATGGGAAAAATTTAAGATTCCTATATTGCATTTCACATCTTGTGTATTTATTTAAAACATCTGTATATCTTAAAACCAAACTCTGACCCAACAATATATACAATTGAAACAAAAAACAATAAAATCAAAAAAGGGAAAAAAATAGAAAAACCTGGTGCTGCAACTCCATGTCACTAATACTATCTATCATATTCTCCTCCCATTATGACTTCACCCTATTTCAGCACTTGGGGTGGGGGGGAAAGCCAGGTTTTGCATGTTCTCTGGAAGGTTAAAGGGAGGGGAAGGAGGGACGACTGTTGAATCTCCAAGAAGGTGCTTGATAGGTCAATGTTTTGTTAAAATTGAGTCAAAGTTAACAAAGCTAGAGTTGAAAAACATTTTTAATCACTACAACCTGAAGATAAAGAGCTTATATTAAACTGCCCAGTTTTGTTATCTGGGCAGATTTTTGAAAAATGAAATATTAACCTTCACAGCAGTATAGATGATTGCGGATTAATTTCATTTGTTTAGACAAATAATTGTCTATATTAAGAAGCACTGAATATTAGCTTTCCATGAAACAGCCTGTGTGCTCACTTTTAGTTTGCGTATAAAATAGCAGATCAGGTACAACAAAATTAATGCAAAAAAAAAATCTAATACCCAAATAAAAGGTTATCCTATGAAATAGTGACTCCATCTTCTCTCAAAACTATACTGTGATACCTTAGTGATGGAGAAGTCCAACCTCACATACAGAATAACCGTAAAGAATAGGATGTAGAATGCTCCAACTACCAGCAGAGGTTCTTGCAACATCAGGATTTTATTAAAAGTGTAATGTACCTGGAAAAAGACAAGTAGTAAGGAACAAGGAAAATTTATTACACATTTCCCTACCTGATTTACAGCCATACTATCTCAGTATTTTTAATTAATCATCCACTATTTTTTTTTAATTACATTTATATGCCGCCCTTCTCCGGAGACTCAGGGCTTACAATTTTGGGATACAACCCAATGCGCTCAGCAATAGCCTTCATTCCATTGTATATGCATGCTTATTACTAAGCGGCATTTTTACAAGGTCAGCTTATTGCCCCCAACATGACACATTTAATACTAAATTTACAGCAATTTGGGCTGAAAGAATGAGAAAGTCTTAATGCTTTACATGAACCAAGTAAAGAATTTGTTTTTACCACAATATCTTGGATATGTTGTTCAACTAGGTTACTCTTATGTGCCACAATGACTGGACGGCCAAATGTATCAAGATAGGTATAGTGAAGTTCATCAGGAGCCCGGCTGATATCATATGGACTGTCCACATGAATATTTCTGCAGACAACAGGATGGAAAAATGTCAGAGATACTCTGGAAAAAAAATCTAAAGATGTGTAACAGTTAGGGCTAGATGTTTAACATGTTGTAGCTTGCATATACAGTGCATACAGAAAGTATTCAGACCCCCTTCACTTTTGACAATTTTGTTATGCTGCAGTCTGATTTTACCGTTGTTGAAATTCATTCTTCCCCTCATTAATCTACATTCAGCACCCCCAATGAAAAAGTGAAAACAGAATTTTAGAAATGTCTGTAAATTTATTAAAAAGAAAAAAATGAAATATCACATTGGCATAAGTCTTCAGATCCTTTGTAAGAACACCCCAATTCAGGTGTGCAAAACTTGTCACGTCATACCCAAAAAGACTTGAGGCTGTAATTGCTGCCAAAGGTGCTTTAACACAGTACTAAGTGAAAGGTCTGAATACTTATGCCAATGGGATATTTCAATTTTTCCCTTTTTAATAAACTTATAGACATTTCTAAAATTTTGTTTTCATTTTGTCATTATGGCGTCCTAAGCATAGATTAATGAGAAAAAATGAATTTCAACAACATTGAAATTCAATTTTGTCAATTCAAAATTGACAAAAATGAAGGGGGTCTGAATACTTTCTGAATGCGCTGCAAGTACTGAAATTAACTGATTTATTTTAAAAAATGTTCCACAAGTATACCCCAGGAACTACATTTTATGAGTGACAAACTAACAGCACAGAGGTTTCATGGATCGACAGATCATCAACCATGTTGTACTTACTTGGCACCCTCTGGAAGAATAATCTTTACAGTTAGCGAGTCTGTAACTTGCTCATCGAAAACATGGTCAATAAATCTCATCTTCAGGGCATACTGATCACCTTGAAAAGATTTAACAAGCACTGTAAACTTTTCCTTTTTTTATAATGGCAGCAGGAAAGATCTAGTTGTATAAAACATCAATGTAACATTTTTACATTAAGACACTAAGCACCACTAGAACTGATTATGTGTACATAGATTCAATGACAAATTGTAAGAGATTCACACAACAATAAAAAGACGCCAATTCTGCATTCAACATAAGCTATCGAACACACAAAACCCTTCCCCTTCCTAAAGCATAATAATTCTGGGTATATCGTGCAAGAGGAAAAATGGATGTCCTGGTTCCCTCTACTAAGGAGGCCCATGTAGTAGGTCAAGAAAGATCTTCTCCGTGGTGTCTCCCTCCCTGTGGAACATCATTCCTAAGTAAATAAGACTGACCCCCACCTTTATACCTTCTTAAAAAGCCTCAAAGACATGACTTTGCCAGTGGGATTGGGTTCCTCAGAGTGGAACCCATCAAGTGTTTTCATTATTGTCACCAGCGGGCAAGGGTTTATTGCTTTTTGTATGTGATGTTTTACTTCTGTTGGCCTGAATAAGTTGGGTGGCCATGCAAACATCCTTAAAAGATAAATAAATAATTGAAGAAATGAAAACCTCAGTAGATGGAACATTAAACTTTGAAGACTGCAAGCAATGTTTTCAGATACTTTTCAGATATTGCTTCCAATATCAGTAAAATAAACTCAAAACAAACCTTTGAAATATATACGCAATACAAAAATCAAGGAAACAACTCAAATACTTGAAAATCTCCAGTGTGCCTCTATCTCATCATAAATACAGAAACAGAGTAGTTTTATACTTGGACTGTTTCATTATATATAAACAATTTTCCAGTGGCTAATAATCTGATATGACTGCCTACCAAGATTAAAGAGATATTCATAGCTGGGCAAATTGTAGCCAATTATATAGTGAGTCTTCCAACCACCAAACAAAGGGAAACGAGGGCGAATCTCCATTTCCACTGAGTCATCCAAGACAAGAAGATGACTGGTAGATATGTTGCCAATTTCATCTCTGTAATACACATCTTGAGCAGCAGCAGGAAGGATCGTCTGCAAAAGACAGTTTTAGTAAGACCAATAAGGACAGAGACATAAAATAAATCTAATCTAATTTATTGTATTTATAGCTGTCCATCAAATATTTATTGGGTACTTGCAGATTAACTAAAACAACTAAAATGGAGCATGTATTTTTCTTCTAAAACACATAACACCAACAATTCAGATTAAGTTAAAGTGAAATATTGTTAATTCAAAAGAACTTTAAAAGCCTGAAGAAAAAAATATTTATCAGATGCCAAGAAGCATCAAGTGAGTCTACCCAGGGAGATTCTTCCATGACTGGGGCATCAACCTATAATAGGTTAAGAGCAAGAAAGACTGCCTTATATGTTTTCTCATTTGAGGAATTGGCTGTACCCACTATATCATACAGCACGTGAACACTTTTCATTGAGGGAATACAGCTCTCCAGGAAGATGAGAAAGAAGGAAAGTTTTCTCATTCTTTGTTTATATGATAAATCATAAACTGGACATATAAGCCAAATGTGAACTAGGTCATCAGTAAAGCACAATACAGCATGATCAAAATGTCAATTCAGTGAAATCTTATAGCTTACGTTTTAAAACTTGCAGTTTCCATTTTTTAAACCAAAATTCATGTATCACATATTAACAATTATCTACAAGGGACACTTACACAATACAGATAAATTATAGCCAAGCTATCTCCATCCAGATATAGTCACAGCTGATATTATCAGCCACATACAATAAAAATAATATAAGAGAGTTTTGCAAATCTTTTGAAAGGGGATCCTTCAGAATTCACAAGAACGTGTATGACGGACATCTTTACAAATTTTAAAGTAAATTATCTCTTCCAGAAATGTTCAATTGCTCTGGAATCTGGCTCCTACTCATTTCAGCACTTTTCTACTAACAAAGCTGTTTCACTTCCCTGATATAGTCTTATTTTTAAAAAACAATCCCCCATAACATTATTAAACATTATGTTCTAAGCATTTTTAAATAAGATTTACCTACAAATAAACAAATCAACGAGCTTACAAAAATGTTTCAAACAAATGAATCAGAGAATGAGATTCAGATGGATGCCACAAGTGAGCAGCAGAAAAAAAGTAACAGTAATACTAGTAGTTAATATATTACTTATTAACTACTAGTTAATAAGTAATATGATACTTATTAAAACTTTCTATTTTAGCGTATTGCATCATGGAAGATAGAACCAGGACTTTAAAAGGAACTGAAAACAAGAAATCATTCTTGGTAATTAATACTTTATGTTCTCAAAGCAGAGAAGTACTACTTGTTCCAAATGTCCTCCTCTTTCCTCCTTCAGTAGTTGGCTTATGGCTACTTTATTGGGACTCATTTTCACAATATGATGATATTGCTTAAAAGAAAGCAATACAACAAGAAATAAAAGAAATAATAAAAAAAAACCTTAAAAGATTTCACAGAAGATATTCCACTATCTGGCTGTCTTTGATAGTCGTATCTGGAGAAGGGTCCTTTGAGTACAGCTCCTGTATGCCTTAAGTCAACTGTTTCTTCAACTGCAATATTACCCCAGTGAGACACTTCAATGACACGTATCATGCTGGTGATAGTCAGGAATGGACTGTTGTTTTCATAATGTATCTTAAGGCTATCCTGAGAAAAAGAAAAATATAATACAGAAAATGTATATTTATTTGAAGCAGTAGCTGTTTCACTTACATGACCAGCTAGTAAAGTCACACTGATATTTTTTAAACTACATCTTGGATTTAAGGTTTATTAGAGTTGGTTATTTCATGAAATGCCACTTAATTATCTGTGCCACAAAATCTCAAAGGCAGCATAAACTGGATTTTAATTTCTTACATAAATCACAGCCTTTTGTATTCTAAATATTAAAAACCATTTTTAGATGTTCATGAATGCATCATTTCCCCCAATTCTTTACAGCCAAGCCTGAACTTAAAACCTGTCTGCTTGATCTGTTAAGAGCCAGTGAGTTCAGGGATAAAAGTGCATTGTATTCAGCCTAATTTTAGCAAGTAATAGATCTGGATTTGATTATTGATCCATTAGTCTTTTTTGGGGGGGGGGAGGAATATATCATGAAAATAATTCTCCCCCAAGCAGAAGATTTCCTAACCCTAACATAATTCATTCTTGTTCAAGTGGTATGGTACTAAGTACTAGAGGGAATACATTTCTAATACCCACACTGAGAATTACTTGTGGGAGAATGTACTGCTTCTCATATTCAGAGGAACTGTCTTTTTAAAGAAACCTGGCTATTGATTTGGGAATCTATTTACAAGGCTGAGCCAATGGGTTATCAGGCTTTTGTATATGCCAGGGCTGTCAAACTCCCAGCCCATGGGCCAGATGCGTCAAGCACTGGCCACGCCTGGTTTAGTGAAGGGGGAAAAAGTCCCAATATGTTACGTGACGCCACCATGATGATGTGAGTTTGACACCCCTGGTATATGCCATTTTGCTTACATATTCCCATGCAAGCCTTGGGCAGGGGTAGTTCATTTCTCTGTAACCAGTGTATAAATGCTGTCTAAAAATAGTCCTTGATTTATAATGGGACCAAGACTGGCATTGCTAACCAATGTGGTTGTACAGCACAATATAACTAAAGGAACAGAACATCTGTAGCTCAGGAACCCTAAAGCGCACTGTCATTAAGACCAAATAGCTTAGTGATAACAATTCCAATAGTCCCAGTTGCTGCTGTAACCCCAAGACATATAGGCTATTAAGCAAGAAGAGGTGAAAATCCCAGGTAAGGAACACAAACATACAATGGGAGGCTGGGAGGACCTGGGAAACTCAATGAAGGTAGCAGATGTGCAGTGAGCAGGAGCAACTTACCAGAATGACTTGCAAACTTCCCTGCTGTCTTCCCCACTGGCTTGTAGGGAACTGGCAGGAAAGGTTGCAAATGGTGATGATACGACTGCAGTTCCCTGTGACATTGTAATCACAAGGCAGGCAAGTGAGGACAATCACATGACCGCTGCAATGGCTGGAACTTCAGGGATGCCTGTATGTCCATTTGTTTTCAGCACCATCATAACTTTGAATTGATGCTAAACAAATGGATGTAAGCAGAGGACTACTTGTATCTGTTTTATGACAGATCATAAAAGGTTCCAATTTTTACAAATGCACCACTAAAAGAGCATTCTATCCTGCACCGTCTAGCAAGTCACTTGCAAAGATTTCCTTTTTTTACCCAGGCAGAATTCTTTAATGCTATAGCGACCAGCTAAGTCGTTAAATATAAAACTGCTTTTTTAAATTTTATTTTTATTCAATTCATTCTTTGTCACTTTGTCACAAGTAAAAGTTTACCTCACTGTATGGGGGTACATCCTTGAAGGGTCCATATTCAATCATATCCTCTGAGCGGCTGGGATTGCCTAACTTGGTGTAGTTTTCAATGTTTCTTGAGGCCAGTTTCACACGAGTTGTCTGGGTCTTGGTTACATATGGAGAGTAGAAATAATGATTACCTTCAAAAACCACAAACTGCTTCTCTGCCTGAGAGATGTGTGTGGGGTAGGGTTGCAGGACATGTGTGAAAACTGTTTCAATAGATAAACGAATTTTTCCACCTGGAGGCAAAGGAGCCGGCAATTTCACAGTGAAGAATTTGCCACTAAAAAGAGGGGGAAAAAAGTAGAAAATCAGTCAGACTATTTCTACGTTCCTTGCTTCTAAATAAGCTCACTACTATCAGGAATCTTGATCAGTCATGGGACTGGACAATTTCTACTGTTAAAATTCAATGGTTAGTTCTTATAGTTTTAAAGCAATACATATATTTAAAAACCAATGCAATGTATTCAATGCTAATACAATAATGTGAAATAAAGAACATATTAACCAGACTACATTTCTGTGAATCACTATGCCTTACAACTTTTAGGAAACTTTTTTTTCGCACATTATCTTTTTCCTAAAGATAGTGCAAGCAGTCAAAAGAGAACCAATTATAAAACTGAATCTGAGGTATCAGCCTATTTATACAATCTAATTAAACATCTGACTTTTTTTGAGGTCCCACTGAAGATTACATTTTTAAAAGTACTCTTAAAAAGATGAAATAGAAATATCAGCCCTTATTTCCTCATGACAAAACTTACCTTTTACCTTTTACTTTTGTCTCCTTTACCTCCAGGATATTTTCCTCCTCTTCTTCAGCTTTTACCTGTTCAAAAAATTATATAAAATGTTGATTGGTGTCACCATTGACAGTTCCCAAACAAGGCAATAGAATTCATGTAAGCTATTTGCCAAGAAAGATCAAGTCAGTAGAGATACCAAAAACACATTTTAATTTGAGGCACATGCTAATAATTAAAGATTGTTACTAAAAAACTACTCATAACTCTTAAAACGTAAAACATCACATATCAGAAATTGATAAATATGTATCAAACGTGTACTCCTATTTTAGAATACACAAACATTATGGTTAATAAATAAAAGAATTGTAGAAAACAATAAGAAATATGTAACTATTTCCCCCAAAAATCCAACTAGGAATTTAAAATCCTTTCTTTCTCTAGCAAACTATCTACAGAAAAAGAAAATGATGTTTCCTTTCCAATTAGAATTTTGCAGAAGTTAGCAACGTTGCTAGTGCTTACAAAAATACATTATCTTTAATTCTTCAACTTCACTGAGATTTTTACTTAGTAAATATTGATTTGTTGCTCTATGCATTCACTGTCAATAAAGAAAACAGCATTCAGATACCCAATTTTAAAACAGTAATAGTAGAGACCTATGGCACAGGTTTTCATTTAAAACCTATCCTACTGGAATTCTTATGAAAGAATAGCTGAGAATAGGTCCAAAAATACATTTTACCATTAAAATTAATAATAAAAGCCTCTTAAAATTTACTTAAAAAGTGGATTTTGCCAAATTCATTTTTACCCTCAAGGCAAAGAGAAAAAGAAAAACTCTCCATGACCAAAAAAGGAATAAGTAATTTAGTACCCTCTTCCTGATGTGTTCAATTGCAACATTCAAATTCCCTCATCACATGCCATACAGAGGAGTTACAAAAGTGATTCTCCTCCTAAAAAAAATTATAATATTCTACCCAAAAGTAGAGCTATGTTATCAGAAATGTCAGTTAGAAAATCCAAGGATTATGCAAAGAATGAAGGGCTACTTTTCTGAGTTTGTTCAATTGTATTTAATAACACAGGCCAATTTTAGAAATGATCCAGCAGATACGAATTAGCAGAATATCTATTCTACACAACTCCTATAATTATAAATTCACACTGAACTCAAGAAGTAGAACTGTAAATCACAAACCTATCTTTTTTAATGGACTGAAAATGAAAACTAGTTGCCACAGCCCAGATCTCAGCTCAATCCCACACTGGCATTGATAAATGACGTTATTCAAACAATTACACTATTTTCCGCTAGCTGAATTAGCTTAATCTGGACTTCCTGACTCCAAATTTAATTTTTAAAATCACACTAATTTGCGCAATAAAATCATTTAAGAGCACTTGCTTCCTTACAGTAAACCAATGCAAAATATTATTGGTAGTCTTTTCAAGATGAAGCTTCTGTTAAAACTTTTAATTAACATATGATACAGCAACAAAGTGTTTAGCAACTTCTATCAAGGATCTCAGGAGAATCCAAACCAACTTTTCCTTCACCAGAGTTAGCCAGGATGCATAGAGAAAAATAAATGCTACAAACTATTGCCAGCAGCTTCAATATTAAGCTGAAGAAACATGGACAGGCTTTGAAAGCCACACCTCCCTCTGATTTAAACCAGTTGCTCATGGCTCTTGGAAATAGTCTATGCTTACGTGTCAGTACTCACCAGGCTTTTTACTACAGCAGCACTCTGGAAGAGAATCAACACACAGAAGTAACAGGAAGCAAAGAAAAGGGCCACAGAATGACATTCTTATTTGAACTGGCATGCTGGCAAAAGTCCAAAAGAGCATCTCAAGAACAATCTTGGGTGAAATGTAATTGTATTTCAGTTCAATTGTATTCAGTATTCTCAATTGACAATTCATCACACCAAAAAGCCTGGAAGATTTTGGAGTTTCTCTATACCCACAACATGGGTGGGTTTTGTCTATATTTCTGCCATGCTGTGTGCCCTGTTCTCTCCAACTGGGTGTTTTCAGATACAATGCGTTAAAACTTTCACAAAGGCCCACAAAACCAACATAAACTGGGCAAAAGATGATAAAAGGTGTTATCCAACCATTCTGGCTGACATGAGCCTGTGGCTTATAACACGACCGCCGCTCCTTATCTCCCTTGTATTCCACTGATTCAGCCAAATCGCCATAACAACCGCCGATTTAAGGACTTAAACAGCCAGACCGCTCCTTTCCACCAAAAATTGGAAGTAGGAAGGGTGGAAAGGAAACGTAACAGCCAAGTAATGCTGGGGAAGAGAGCGGAGGAACAGAAAAAGAAAACAAGGAAGAGAAACTCAAAGGCACAGATTCGCCTAAAAACGGACAACGTGGAAACGAA
The DNA here is from genome assembly GCA_009733165.1 of Naja naja. NCBI lineage: Eukaryota > Metazoa > Chordata > Lepidosauria > Squamata > Elapidae > Naja > Naja naja. The sequence continues at coordinate 67,170,206 of CM019149.1, forward strand.
AAGCCCGATCACCAAAAAAGAAAAAAAAAAGTAACAGACTTTGGCTAGGAGGGAGGGCGGCATCCGGGTTCAAGGAGCGCCAGAAGAAGCAGGCCGACAGCTTGACGGCCCAGCGGTTGGCTCACCTGCGCCCCCAGGTAGGCCAGGTGGCTTTCCAAGCCGGGGTCCAAAGCCAGGAGGAAAGACGTGGCAGACGCAGAGCTCCCGGCGGAGTTGGCCAGGCTTATCTCGGCCGTCACTTTGGCCAGGTGTGTGCTGAGGTCCACGGTCCGCTTTACGTCTTCATTGATCAGCTCGGGAGCTGCCAGGGCCGCCCTGCCCAGGCACAGAAGGAGCAAGAGGTGGACGAGGTCGATCCCCATGGTCGGCCACGCTAAAGAACGAAGCCGCGGAGCAAACCGGATGGACTCACTCTTTCGCTTCGCTTGTTCATTCATCCAAAGGGCACAAGATGGCGCCCCCCACGCCGAGCCACAGACAAGATGGCGACACCCAGCAACGCGCCGCTCTCGAAAACGGCACGGCCTACAAAACGCGACGTCCTGACCCGGGCATCGCATCACGTCACGTGGTTGAAGTACGGGGGTGGTGGCGGGTGGACTGATGGCAAATGAAAGATCGACCTGTCAGAGCCGTTTGCACGTGACGCGAGTCTGCGCTTTCAACTAATGATTTTGAGATCTCGAAAACTCATCCAATGTGTGAATGTGTGTCAGTACGCTGCAACTGTCGCCAAGATTTGGGGGGGGGGCAAGGGGTGAGGAGGGAATGTAGGAAACAGTATGTTAGCTTATAAGCTGTTTTCTACAATGAAGATCGCAGTTTGCATATAGTACTGTACTATAAACATGCTTGATGTACAACTGCGCTGTGATTTACGTTTGTGGCACATTCTGCAAAATGGGCCCAAATTTTCCAGTCAGAAAGAACGTTTCATGTGGCACCTTATGATTTAGCCATACAATATTGCTCAAATGCATTTAGTGAAAGCCTCAGTTGACTAAAGCCACGTTGAACAGCAGATGCTTGAACAAGTCCTTGAAAATTCAGTTTATTGTATGTTTATTGATTTAGAGACAGTAAGGGAATAGGCTTGATATATATTTTATACACTAGAACTTCATAGTGTATATGGAAATAAACCATATGTGAGAATTATATTTATAGCAAATTGGTGATCTGCTGAAAGTATGACTAGGATATGTGCTGTGCTGTCCCTTTGATTATTTAACAATGAAATTATTGTACATAGGGAAGTGTTGGAGAAATAAATGGACAAGAGCCAGTTTTAAGTCATCAAACTAGAAATCAGATGAGTGTGAATTCTAGTCCTCCCTTAGGCACAAAGGGAGCTGGATGATCTTGGGTTAGTCACTTTCTCTCAGCCCTAGAAATGAAGCAATGGAAAACCACTTCTGAAAAACCTTGCCAAGAAAACTGCAGGGATTTATCCAGGCAGTCTCTGTGAATTGTACAGCACTGAATGGAAGGAAAATTATGCAAACACAGCCATGCTGTTCCCTGAGAACCCAAACGGCTTGCAGCAAATGCAGCAGCTTCATTTAACAACCATGTAACTAACTTAATAACTGCAGTGATTCACTTAACAACTCTGACAAGAAAGGTTGTAAAATGGGTCAAGATTCACTTAACAACTATCTTCCTTAGAAATGGAAATTTTGGGTTCAATTTGTAGTTGTAAGTGACAACCACATAAATATGAGTCAACAGTGTGCAGCAGCAGCCAAAAAAGCCAAAGCAATCCTAGGCTGTATTAACAGAGGAAAAGAATCAAGATAATGCAAAGTTCTGATACTATTTTACAAAAACTAGTTAAGGCCACACTTGGAATACTGTATCCAGTTCTGATCACCACAATATAAAAAGATGTTGAGACTCTGAAAGTGTGCAGAGAGGGGCAACAAGAATTATTAGTAGGCTAGAGGCTAAAACATATGAAGAATGGTTAGAGGGATTGGCTATGTCTAGGCTAATGAAAAGAAGGACTAGGGAAAGCATGATAGCAGTGTTCCAATATTTGAGGGGCTTCTATAAGACAAGTAGGTCAGACTATTTTCCAAAACACCAAAAGGTAAGACAAGAAACAGTGGATGGAAACTAACCAAGGAGAGAAGCAAGCTAGAACTAAGGAGAAATTTCCTAACAATTAGAGCAGTCAACCAATGAAATAGCTTGCTTTCAGAAATTGTGGGTGTTCCATCGCTAGTGGCTTTCAAAGAGAGATTGGACAATTATTTGTCTGAAATGGTATACAGTCTCCTGCTTGAACAGGGGGTTGGACTAGAAGACTTCCAAAGTCTCTTCCAACTCTGTTATTTATGTTCTATGTATCCTTTTACTATAAAATAGCAGATTATATTGCTCTAATTATAATGGGTTTTTGTTCCAAATCTATAGTTTGCATACAACTAAAGTTATACTGAAATTAAGTTCAAACATGATAAAGAATTTTTGGTTAAAAACAAACCAGTTCTTAAGTTGGAGTTCAGCCTCTTCTGGAAGTAGGTAGGTAGGTAGGTAGGAAGGAAGGAAGGAGGAAAGGAAAGGAAAGGAAGGAAAGGAAAGGAAAGGAAAGGAAAAGGAAAGAAAGGAAAGGAAAGGAAAGGAAAGGAAAGGAAAGGAAAGGAAAGGAAAGGAGCAATCTGCAATTTGGGAATGCTTGAAGATCAGCTGTCTCTGGACTGTATTATACCAATGCACAGTGTGCTAGTTGCAACTTAGCCATTTGCACTTGGCGATATGTTTTGGTTACATCCCAGTTTAACTGCTGCAATTAGCTCTTCTGTAGCCTATTCTTGAGATGGTATTGAAGGAAATCTGACTCGAATGCAGATTTGTGCATTCATCATATACTACAGCCATATTAAAGGACCTGCACTGCTTGTCAAATGCTTTTCATTTATGATTTCAAATGTTGGGTTTAGTCATTAATAATCTAAATATTTTAGGGATTGATTAGCTTAAAGATCACATATCTCAGCACTATATGAACTTTTCCAGATGCTAAGATCAGCAAGGCAGGCTGTTTAAAAAATGCTCTGGCTTTATGAGATACAGTTTTGTTTCTTGGATAAAACAAAAATTGTGATTAGTCTTTATATGGACCTTTTCATTCTGCCTTAATTTATAGGGATTTTTAAAAAGCAATAAATCTCCAGGACCCAGTAACAAAATATTTCAATGTTCCTGAAAATGTTCTATTTTCTCCTCTTCCCTCTGCACTGATGCACAAATTTCAGGGCTACACCATTTCTGAAACACACTATGAACCACTCCTACATACCCGGAAGAAAGCAGCTTGCTCCAGGAAACAACAGAACAGTCTGTTACTGAATTTAATAATTTTCAACATCTCTATTAAGTGTCCACCTTATTTTTAATTCTAGCGCAAGGCTGATATAAAAATACACACTATAAAAATAAAATATTTTACAGTGTATATGAGATTATATCAATTATTTTTAAAAGATAAATTTAGCTCTAAATTGGAAGATTTACTTAAGCAATAAAAGGGTTAGCCAGCTTAGCATTTATTGTTATAAGAAATCTATATAGTGTAGTATAGATTACTGACACCAAGAATCTTGTGATATCTTATAGTTAGGAGCTTTTATATTAGAATAACTACATATACTAATTTTTTGGCTGAGAACACTAGTAGCTGAAAGCATGCCTTTTTGTTGTGGCATTGTAAGGTACCATAGATATTTCATTTGGTCAAATGCAGCAGCCCACAGAACGCAAGGCCATCAAAAATAAAACCACAATAAAATTAGTTTAATGCAACAGAAGAATATTGCAATTTGCTGGTGTTATAAGTAATTGAGGTTCTTTAAAGCTCTACATGGTCTCATGACCACTTGCCATTCTAGCCATTGTCTATCCACTGCAGGATGGCCTCTTCTGCATTTTTCCAACCAATATAGACCTGGGCTATCTTTTGCCAATTGGGCTTGCATAATCCTTTTTATAAAAATAATTGAGAATGTTTTTGTGTGCTATTATGATTGCGGTGAACTGTTATTCTTAATTTATCAAATCTGTTCTGACTCAAAATTAGGAAAATAAATGGCCTGCACAGTTTGAATTGAGTATTGCTGGAACTGTAGTTATAAGCACATTAACTTTGAAATAAAATTAATGAAAATCAGATCATTTTCTTTCAATATTGTATTGTTTTCTCAACTATATTTATTTTGTATACTGTATGCACCACACATTTCTTCTTTCACTTTCAATTAAAAGCATTATAAGTAAAAAATTGTGAAGTATTACAACCTTTTAGAATTTATGGTTTCAGTGTGTGATACAAAATATGTTAAACAAACAATGTGTGCTCAAGGCTATTAATTTCTCAGTTCTGGAAATCATAGGCTTAAATTAAATTTTTAGGACACTTGTTTCATTCAGGACAACTGATATATTTCCAAATACATATGGAGTCTACAGAATTCTGCTGTTATACCTAGATTAGCGCTCTTATAGATGATCAGAAAGCTTAATAAACCTCAAGTTGCCTTAATTAGACATAATATCAGTAAGTTTCAACATCGCAGTGGATAGTTTTTTGTCCTTGTAGGGAAGATTAGAGTGGAGAATTTGTATCCTTGGAAAGGGGAATTTTCATCATTGTTAGGAAAGCCATTTCAGAACAGTGGGATTTCTTTCTGAATTCTTTTGTTATGACATCATCCATCTACTCACATTCATCCAGTAATTAAACTAAATTATCACTTAATTCCATAGTTCTTATTATATGACTTGGCTCCTTAAATCTATTCAGGGACATTCTCTCCTCTAGATCCTAATAATCTTTTTCTCCTTACCTTTAGAGCTTCACACTTTATCTCTCCGCATTTATTTCCCAGCACATCACATTCTGTGACTTTTGTTCATTTATACAAAGAAGTCCTAAGCTATCTTGTTCTCTGATATGATTCAACACGGTTTCCTTCGTTATGTCCTGAAACATCTCCCGATATGCTTCAATGCAACCACCTTCCTTACTTCCCTTTCAAAACTCACATTTGTCCAAAGGACTTTTGATCAACTCTCTAATCTTACTGGTTCTAAACGAAGTGTATTAACTTGCTGATTGAAGCGATTACTTCATTTTTCTAATGAGTTTGCTTCAATAGCTCACCCATTTTCTTCTATCTACTTTGGTCCTTTAAGGAAGCTAGTGTTATACAGGTAGTCCTCATTTTACGCCTACAATTGAACCCAACATTTCCATTGCTAAGCAACCCAATTATTAAGTGAGTTTTGCCCCACTTGACAACCTTTTTTGTCAGAGTTGTTAAGTGAATCAACATAGTTCTTAGTAACACAGTAGTTATGTGACTCTGGCTTCCCCATTGACTTTGCTTGTCAGAAGGTTGCAAAAGGTGATTACATGACCCCAGGACATTGCAACCATTATATACATGCCAATTGCCAAATGTCCAAAATTTTGATCACAATTTTGATCATGCAACAGTCATAAGTATGAAAAATGGTCATATCACTTTTTTCAGAGCCAATGTAACTGTACAGTCACTAAACAAATGGTTGTAACTCGAGGACTACCTGTACACAGATCTGCTGGTCTCCAGAGGAACCCCCGTGTTAATCTTCCACAGCAAAGTTTTATTATCACAAATGCTTTTGTGAATTATTTGTTAGTATTATTTATTTCTACATTCATTAGTCATAATAGAGTTGCTGAGTAATTCATCATACATTTTTTTGGTCATTTAAAATCTCAAGAACTTCAGAATGTGTGCTATAATTCAAAAACACATTAAAAAATAAGAATCACCTCATAAATGTAAGAAGAATGTTATCTCTTCACCTACTGACCATTTTGTTTTTTTGAGAGCCAGTTTGGTGTTAGTAGCTAAGGCACAAGGCTAGAAACCAGGAAACTATAAATTCTAGTTCTGTCTTAAGCATGAAGTCAGCTGAGTGACCTTGGACCAGTGCCTCACTCTCAGCCCTAGGAAAGAGACAATAGCAAACTACTTCCAAAATCTTGCCAAGAAAATAATCAAGTAGCCAATCAACCATAAATGTGTACTTTTCACTGCTTGAACCTTGTAAATTCATCATTCAATTTAGCCTATCATTTAATAGCTTTTCCTGGCAAAGGAGAAGATTATTACATTTGCCATGGGTTACTAATCTTTATTATTTGTATTAATTTTGGAATGAATTTTGACAAAGAGTTTCCTTTCTGCAATGTTTTCAAAAATATACAGCAATTCTGTGATAAATGTCAAGTATGTATGAAAAAAATATTTTGGTTTTTGTTTTAAGAATTAAGGGCAAACTATCTGTAATGTTATTCAACTTCTAGAGTTCATCAGAAAAACTAATATTTGAAATTTTCTACATGTAATCTGGATATGGAAATATTTATGTTCTAAAATAACTTTGCCTTGTTTAAAGTAGGTAAGGGGCTTTTTAGAAGTTGTTGAATTCTTCTCCAATGAACTCCGTGTAGCATGATCAGTGATGAGAGGAATTTTACCTCAGCAACATCGGGAAGATCACAGCTTGCTCCTTCCTGATTTAATATTTGTAATAATCATACACTTTTTTTGCTGAATTTTATGGATTCAAGGCCTCAGAATTTTCTTTGGAATTACATATTAGTTTCCATCTTTTTAGGAACTAGACAAGGTAATGCCACCCATTGCATTTTTATGCTTTTTGTTTTTTATCTGTGTTTTACATAGTTTCCTTAAACATTATTTCTTTTATAATAAAATTTAGTTATAGCAATGTATATATCCCTAGTGTGCTTTCCCCATTATATTATTATTAGCATATTCTGCCCAATTTAATGCTTTTGACTTGAAGAGATACAGGACTGCTAAATGCTAGTGATCTTTGATTAATGTCTCATCATTGTAATAATTAAATGATGGATTTTATTTCATCAGGACATAAAGCCTATGGTTATTGTTAGTATTTAATTAATCAATGTCCTTATATTTTATATTATAATTAAGTGCAAATATGAAGTAATTATCAGAAATCAGACCTAATTGGACTTAATCAGACCTAATAAATTCAGTGGCTTCAGTCAGACATAAATCAAGCACCCTATAAATTCCCACAATTTCTACTAAGCTGTGTTTATACAACAAGCTAACCATAATTAAAGATTTATTGCTGATGCAGAAATCACATAGTATACTAGGCTACAATGTAGTTAGCTGTGTATCATGCAAATACCTACAATGACTCACAAGCCAGCCAACCACATTTTAGTCTTAATGTATTCTAGAATACCTGCCTTTGTTTCTTTCAAAACTATGTATTAATTTTACTGGGACTTACCTTATAAGTAGTATAGATTACATAATCATGTAACTGATGCAGTTATTAATTAACTTTTGAACAAGAGATAAAAGAGGCATAACATACACTGCAAAGTCCCATTGTTGGATGGAACCTTACAATAAAGACTTAATATTCAAATAAACTTCAGGAGGATTTCAACATAAGGGATGCTATCTCTGAATAACAGTAAAGTATGCAAAAGCCATATCCATGTAGCACTCTTTCTACCTTCCAAAGGTGGTATGTTACCAGCTTCACTCCTGCTGATCTTGGAATGCTAAGACAAGGCAGAAATCCCAACTAAAAGAGCCAGTTATTTGGAGCAGCCTATAAATGAATAAAAATAAAACAGTAGAACAGTTTGCCCTAGGCAGCAGCATCTTCACTTGATCCGACTCTTGCATAAACTGCAGGGGTGGGTGGACTAGGTTTCCATGATATAAAGTTTACATGCATGTGGCTTAAATGGTTTTTTTTCTTTATACATATTTCCTGTGTAATACATAAATATCTGGGATGCAGTTGCCTTTCAGGATACACACATAAATCTAAAGTTGTGACAGCAGTAGATCCAGAATGTCTGGTGCTGAGTGATGCAGTTGTAAAGCTCAATGTCACAAGACAGCATCACTTAGCAACGGCAATCCTAGAACTCCACATTGCCTTTGCTAATTAAATTACATTGGTCGTTAGCCAAGGACCCACCCTGATCGAAACTATTCTAGTGCCTCCCAGCTCCAAAGTATCTTTTGCATGGTAAGGGACCGCCTCCCTTTCAATTTCCCCAATGCCCACTCACCCACCCCGCATGCCAGGTCCGTGGCTAATAAGTCTTCCCTCCTCCGCGAGGTGATTGAGGAGGAGGCTGCGGACCTGGCTTGCATCACCGAGACCTGGTTGGGCCCAGAGGGAGGAGTCCCTCTGGTTGATTTATGCCCCCCAGGTTTCCGGATTTGCACGAACGCGGGCTCAGGGAGGGTGGTGGCTGAGTGGTTGTTATTCGAGACCCTGATTCCAAGGGAGGTCACTGTTCCTGAGACAGGCAGAAGTGAGACCCTCCTCCTGAGGTGGGGGCCTGGTGGTCGGGTGGGTTTGCTGCTGACATACCTTTCCCCCAGCTGTGTGGCAGCAACCCTGCCTGGGTTTCTCGGTGTTCTCTCGGGGGTGGCAGTGGATCTCCCGGGGCTTATGATCCTGGGTGATTTTAATCTGCCTTCCCTTGGGGGGATGTCAGGTTTGGCCCAGGAATTCATGGACTCCATGGGGACCATGGGCCTGACCCAGTTAATTCAAGGCCCGACTCACGAGGGGGGAAACACTCTCGACCTGGTTTTTGTCTTGGAACAGTGGCGTAGTGATATAGGGCAGGCGAGTTGTACAACACTGCCTGTCCCATGGTCTGATCACTATCTCCTGCGGCTCGTCTTCCAACAGGCTGCTCCCCACTGCTGGGATGAGGAGCCACCTAGATGGTTCCCCAGGCGCCTAATGGACCCTGAAAGGTTCCAGGCGGAACTGGGGTTTTCCCCATTTCCCTTGCCCACAACTCTGCGAGGGACCTGGCGGCTGCTTGGCAGCAGGCTGCTGAGGCTGCCCTCGACAGGGTTGTCCCCATGCATCCCCTCACGCGCTGTGGATCCCGGGTAGCTCCTTGGTATACTGAGGAGCTCCGGGAGATGAAGCGCCGTCGGAGGGTTTAGAGAGCAGTGGAGGGCCACCCACTCCCAAGCCGATCGAGCCCAGTTAAGAGCCCATATAAGGACTTACCTGGTAGCTATGGGGGTGGCGAGAAGGTCTTGTCTCTCCACCCTCATAGCGTCCGCAGATAACTGCCCAGCCGCCCTGTTTAGGGGCCACCCGCTCCCTCTTACATCCGGGGGTGGTGGACCCTCTCCAGGGAAGGGCTGAGGAATTTGGTCAATATCTGTCGGATAAGATCGCACGGATTCGGGGTGGGTTGTGCCCCACCTTGCAGTGGTCTGAGAATCGTGGTGCAAGTAGTCTGGCTGATGTGATCTGGGCTGAGTTCGACCCGGTTTCCGAGGATGAAGTGGACAGGATTATGCGGTGTCTGAGTTCCACCACATGTTTGTTGGCTTATGCCGCCAGGGAGGTCACCTGTGGTTGGCTCAGGGCAGTGGTCAACGCTTCGTTAAAGGAGGGTGTTTTCCCTCCGCCTTGAAAGAGGCGGTGGTGAGGCCCCTCCTGAAGAAGCCTGCCCTGGACCCGACCGTGTTAGACAACTTCCATCCAGTCTCCAACCTTCGTTTTTTGGTGAAGGTTGTTGAGAGTGTGGTGGCTCAACAGTTTTCACTTTTCCTGGATGAAGCAGACTACCTAGATCCGTACCAATCAGGCTTCCGGCCTGGTTTCAGCATGGAGACGGCATTGGTCGCACTGATGGATGATCTCTGGAGGGCCTGGGACAGCGGTTTTTCCTCTGTCCTGGTCCTATTAGACCTCTCAGCGGCTTTCGATACCATCGACCATGGTATCCTTTTGCGACACCTCGAGGGGCTGGGAGTGGGGGCACTGTTCTTGTGGCTCTCCTCCTACCTCTCCGGGCGGTCGCAATCGGTGTTGACAGGGGACAGAGGTCGGCCCCGAGGGCTCACTTGTGGGGTCCCTCAGGGGTCAGTCCTCTCCCCTTTATTTAATATCTACATGAAACCGCTGGGTGAGATCATTCATGTGAGGTGTATGCTGATGATACCCAGTTATACTCTCCACCCCAAACCAAATCAGTGATGCCCTCTCCGTGATGACTCACTGTCTGGATGCGATGCGGATCTGGATGGATGGAAACATGCTTCGCTCAACCCGCCAAGACTGAGTGGCTGTACATACCGGCATCTCGGTCCAGTCAAGAGTGTCCATCGCTGACCATAGGGGAGTGGTGTTGCCCCTGTGGAGAGGCACAGAACCTGGGGGTCCTCCTGGACGCGCGGCTCCAGTTGGAGGAGCAGGTGGGGGCCGCCCAGGGGGCCTTTGCCCAGGTCTGGCTGGTTTGCCAGCTTTGCCCGTTCTGGACCGAGATGCCCTGCGTGACAGTCACTCATGCCCTTGTTACCTGTGACCCGACTACTGCAACGCTCTCTATTTAGGACTGCCCTTGCACACCATCCGTTACAGCTGGTGCAGAATGCTGCTGCTGGTTGTGATGGGAGTTACCCGATTCTCCCATATTACCCCTCCTCGCGGCTTGCATTGGTTGCCAGTTGCGGGTGAGGTTCAAGGTTTTGGCTTTAACATTCAAAGTCCTACGACATGGGTCCACAATATTTAAGGGAGCGCCTCCTACTGATATCGGGACCAACCGCCTTGTACGGGCACACAGGCAGGGGCTCCTCGGGTCCCGTCGGCAAGCCAATGTCGGCTGGCGTCCCCACGGCGAGCCTACTCTGTGGCGGCCCCAACTTATGGAATCACCTGCCTCTGGACCTCCGCCTGGCCTGACCTCCGCACCTTCCGCGCGATTTGAAGACCTGACTATTTGACCAAGTCGGGCTGTGATTACCTTACCGGGGTATGGGATAGTTTTAATTTTTAATTCGGTTTTATTGGACCTTATAGTGATTTAATTTCTTTTTAATTATTTATTGTATTTGTATGTCTTAACTGTGAGCCGCCCCGAGTCTTCGGAGATGGGGCGCCATATAAGTCCAATAAAATAAAAAAATAAAATAAATAAATCTCCGCCCTTTTGATTTTCCTACCACTTTATCTTCTAAGGTGGCAAGCATCCCCAGAACCACGAGGTTCTGAGGCTGCTTGCTGTGGTGCAACTCAGGGTCTTCTTGCCACACTGTGGATCTGCAACTATAAGAAGCCCCTGAGCTATAGCACAGCATAAAGCTGCAATGGCCTCTGGAAGACTCAGCCACCCTGGCATAGTGCAAAACTTCAGCTGGGGCAGCAGAATGCAAGGCCACAGAAGGCCAAAAGGATATACATGGGAATAGGCTGGTACAGGGGGCTGAGGTTTCCCTGGGGTTGTGAATTCAGGTGGGCTGCCAAGCACCTGAATTTTGATCACATGACTGGGAGTGCTGCAAAGACTAGCTTTGGGGATCAGGTGTAAATACCATTAGCTCAGCATTGCCCTAAGTTGAAACTGCTGCTGAACAAAATGTTGTAATTTGAGGACTTGAAAGTAGCGTTATGCAAAGCATAGTGAAAGAATAAAAAGTACTAAGCAAAACAAATTAAAGGCATGCATTAAGAAAAAAAATCTAGTTAAATCTACTTTATGGGATGATATTATCCATTCAGTTATGTCTGACTCTTGGCAATTCTATGGGCCAGGTCTCTACATCTTCTGATCTTGCATTACTTTTTTTATTTGTTCTATGCTCTGGCTGGTGTCAACTTTGATGGTGTCTAGCCACTGTGTCCTTTGATGACCTGGTTTCCTTTTACTGTTAACTGTTCCAAGCATATCTACTTTATACTAACAGCAATCACTATATTTCCTCATATATTTCTGTCCGTACAAACTATTATCGCTTCCACTATGTCCATGACACTTTGCACATCTCTTCTTGAACTACCACATACACTTCTTAAATATCTCATTTCTGCTGCATTCAATTTTTATCTTTCTCCTGACATACCCAATTCTCACTTCTCTATAAATGAATGGAGTACCTTCATTTATACTGAATGTACTGTATATACTTACACATACTCAGTATTAATTCCTTGCAAGAGATCACATACTATTCACTATCAATTTTTACGCATATTAAAACTTCTTCATTACTTCATCTGGAAGCATTCTATCAAGATACATTAACCCGTCTTCTTTAATTTATTGCCATATACATATGTATTCCTTGTCATTCTGTCCAATTTTCTTGTAAAACACAACTACCTTGGTCTTAGACAAATCTTCAGATCCATACTCCTACTTTTATTTAAAGAAAGAACAATAGCATTCTTTCAATTATAGCGTTGGAAGAAATGTCCATCTGGGTTCAGTTCCAAGTGGGGAAAAAGACACTGGAAACATGGAGACTGCTTGGAAGAATGATTTAATGATGGTTAGGACCACATGGTTTTGAGGTCCTGGACAAAAAATGAACACATGGGTGAGAGAGGGAGAGAGATTTATACCCTCTGTTGGGCTTTGAATTTGCTTCTTGTTCCTGTGGCAAGAACTGTATTCTGATTGGTTGTCAGACTCCCATGGGACCATGCAGGGGTAACTTTGTAGGTTGTCTTGAGTCCCAGGCTTGGTTGAATCTTACTGGGTGATATAATGAAGGGGCTTTGGGGGGAATTCCTATTATGGCTTATAATCATATCACCCTGGAGCTAAAGTCTTTTGTCTTGTGGATAGGATCAATCTTTCTGGGGCTATTAACAAAGGCAGGGGCTGCTTTCCAAGAGCATGTTTCTCCTTTTCTCATCCAGGGAAGTATAATATTCTGCCTTAATATCTCCTAGAATATTTAATTCTTCTAGGAGAGGGATGGGTGGTAACTTTCTACAATAGAGATCAGATGCGGTTTTCACACAAAAATCACACTGTAACTCTGTAAGCAATCCACATCCATATTTTAATCTTTCTACAGTTACACTATCTACATTAGCAGCAACCTTGCCATTTTTTAATACTCCCATGGTTTTTATGATTTTCTTTTTATTAAATTTTGGACACTAACAGGTACAGTATTTCTTTCAGTTCCAAAGATATCACCATTCTCATGCAAATTTCTGAAATACTATTTCTAACATGTCACTTCAATTCCATCACAAGTAATTTCATCACAAATTCCATTCATGTTGCTAAAGGCTCATTATTAGTCCTTTCTGCTTATTTCCAGCACAATGTTTTATTTCTATAAAAATCCCTTTATATTTGTCTGTGCCACTTAATTTTTATCTGCACAAACTACATTCTTTGCTACCTTTTTCCAGATACTTATTATGTAAAGATATATCTTTATAAAGTTAATATATAAATATGAAATAAAGTAACGAACAATAGTTACACTCACAGTTCCCAAAACCCTGTCCACCTCAAGAAGAACAACATGGGAAGATCCAGCTTTAGTCATCTCAATAGCCTGTCCAGCTGGAGTTCTGTGGAGCAGATCTGAGCAATATCCACTGGATATCTAGAAGGATCCTCACAGCAGCCTTTGAGATGTTCCTCCAATTGTTGCTTTTCTAAGAGAATTTGAACACTAAAATGGGCTGCCAGATGGCACTTCATAGAAACATAAGGATTGGGGGGGGGATTGTTCCTAGTATCACCACAGTACAGTCTTAATACAGGGTCATGCATGTGACCAGTTAGACCTGCTCATAATTCTCCAGAAGTGTTTGAGACAGCTCTTCAGTTTCATTACTTGGAGCTGGTCAGGAAACGAAGGTGCTTTCCAGGAGAGGTGCACAGAGAGGCAGCTTCAGAAGAATCTAGTCCAGGGCTATCAGAACCTTCTCACTCTTAGAAATTCTCCAAATTCACTCTCCAAAAACCATTGGGTTCCCTCCAGCAGTAGAATAGGCTGACTGAATAGTTCCCACTTTCCCGCATTGGGGTGCTGCTTAAGGAAACTACAGGACAATTTTTAAAATCGCCAGTTTAAAAGCTGGATCTTTAGAGACTTCAGATCTCCAGCAATCATTCCTTCCATTCTTTCCCTTCCCCACCAGTTTCTGTAACATTCTTCCTAATGAAGACATGAGAGATTTTAAAGGTTAATGCTGGTTGTGGTGCAACTGGGATGGTGTAATAAAGATACCATCATGCTGTGAATTTTGGAAATGATCTTATTTAAATGTAGATCCGTATACTTTAAGTATGTTATTAATGGAGCATAGCATTACACTCCAATCTTCTTTTTAACTTCCTTTTTCATTGTTGAACAAAATTAATTCATATTCTTTCCTGCGAGTTATACCTGCTACGGATATTAGCACAAAGACATGTTTGGTGATTTTGAATGAGCTCTCAAACCTTACTCGATACTATCTTTGTTTTCCCCATAGATGCGTACATTGTCTCGACTCCTCTTGCCTTACACTTCAGTGTTCCGGGTGTGACATGTTGCTTTAATAGAGACAGGCTGATTAATGCAACAGTGCTGGGAAAACAAGCTCAGGAAACGAAGTAGATAGGCAGCAAAGCTGTTAATATTGACTCGAGGAAAGCCCCTTTGAAGCTGATGGATTTCGTAATCTGCTTGTCAAGCAATCTGATACTGTACTTGTTTACTCAAAAATAAGTTCCTGCCCATTGAACGAAGCTCATGCTGTTTTGATGATGATGATGATTGTTATTATTTTATTATTTTAAAGGTTCATGCTGGAAGCAGGTGCTTGCTGCTTAATAAATTGAATCTGGAGCAGGACACCAACCTACGGTAGTCAGAGGCTCCTCGGCTGCCAGCCTCTCGTTAACAAATCCCGTTTCAGAATTTTGCAAGAGGGCTCAATTACATGTATCATAGAGGCGCCGACAAAGGCTAGACTAGACCGTGAGCCGGCCGTAATTAGAACCAAAGGCTTTCCGAAACCCGTCCGGCCTTGGCCCCGCCCTTTTACACGTCAGTGCAATCAAGACGCCGGGCAGGTCGCGTGACCGGAAGGGGTGAGCAAGAGGCGGAAGTGAAAGCGGGGAGGGTGTTTGGCCCCATTAAAGCGGAGCCGAAGGGAGCGGAGGGTTGGCGGTCCTGAAGGGTGCGGAGGAACCGTTGCGATAAAGCCGGGTTTCGTTGTTTTACACGGTGAGTCTGACGGTGCGAGTGGGGTCCCAGAGCGCCGCCAACGCGGGGGTGTCTTCTTGTTGGGCTCGACGTCGGGAGAGTGGCCTAACGGCTTTGCGGAGGGGGGGGGCGTTCGCTTAGCCCGCTGGGTTGGAGAACGGGGAGAAGGGCGCGGCTCTGTCGGGGGCGTCCGAGTGTGTGTGGGGGATTCCTTTGTCACTGTCTTTTTTTCTCTCTTCCCCCTCGGCCGCCTTCGCGACGGGAGGAGGGAGCGGCCGTCAGGAGCCCCGCCCTTTGGGGCTGGGGAGAGAGGTAGTTCTCCATAGGACCAGTTCAAGGGGGAGGCAGCCGCTTAATAACGATCCGTCTGCGGTGGGCGGGGGTTTGGCTAGGCGAGAAGGCTGCCGGTAGGATGTCCCTGGGAAGAAGCTTGGAGTGGGGGTGGCTCCTGTCCTTCCGCCTCTTTCTCCACCACCACCCTCAGTTTTTCCGGAACAAAGAAACGTGGACTAGAGGGAACCCCCCCTCCCCACTGTCCGTTGTAAAGGTTGCGTGGTTTGGTTGATCGTAGCTGGTTCCTGGCCCACCGCTGGAAAACTGAAAAGGTGAGGAGCGAGAGCTGCTGAGCCCTCCCTCCTGCCCGCTTTTGCTGGCTAAACAATAACGCTTCCTGTTACTGCCCAATTGAAGACTTAATAGAACATGGGATTCATGGCTTTGGCCCGGCTTCAATTTGTTGTTCGGTAAATATCGAACTTCGATATTTGAACAAGCGGGAGCTTTCTGTGCAATTTTTTTAAATGTCCGAAACTATTGACCAAGGTATCCGTCCCTTACTACTCTTCCCACTCCATCTCCCAGCTTGAAAATGCCTATATTGTTCTGAGTAAATCGACTTTAAGATCTTTATAGTTTTGAGTAAATAGAAGTGTCCCCCCCCCAGATTTAATACTGCCATCTTAGTATGAGTATCAGGGGATCATTCCACCTGAACCTAGTACAGTTTTGTATGATTTATATGATCCAGGTTGTGCTACAAGAAGCCCTTTTGTGTTGCTTAGACAATACTTTTGAGAGTAAATTCAAGAGTGGAATCAATTGAGTGATTATTGTACAAGGACAGTTGAGCTCAATCTCATACAAGAGTTTCCTTTGAGTATAGGGATGGTAAATCAGTTGGGGCTCACAATGTTATCTCACTGTCTAAACATGATGTAGTTTACTAAGTTAGGGATGGTAAACAAAGCAGTGTCTGTATTGCCATAAGTATTTAATCTGAATGGTAGACAACAAATGACTCAGGATAAAAGTAGGTTTCAAGACTTGACTCATTGATACCCTTGAAGAGAGCTAACCTTTGGTGCTATTGTATATGAATATGTCATCATACTGAAGAAGCAGTTTGTGCCATATTTAGGAATATTTAAGTATTTAACGCCTGGCAATTTAAGGCAAATGACAATAATGGATTGGGCTGCTAAATTGATTTTACTGTGATAATTGCATATCAATGAAAGCTAAGCAATACATTTAACTATTCTAAAATATTTCTGGCCTCAAAGGAATATATAGTCTAGATATCTGATTTAGATTGTGTGCAGCTCAAAGTAGTTTCTTTTTTTATTAAGTTACTGGATAGTAAAATTAACCGATATTAAATGGAATCCATGTATATTTCCTGTTCTATGTTTTCCCTCCTTAGCTGGGAAGAGCAAGCATGCTGTCTTCCCTTGTGATTGCAGCAGCTGATTAAGCACATGATTTAGTTCATGAGTAGTTAAGTGCAATTTATCTAGGGATTAAATGTCATCAAGTGTTTCTAGAGAAAACTGGTATATACCTATTGCTTTGGAAATTGCGATATAAAAAATAGGCTCTGTAGTAATCAATTTCTGTAAAGGCAGGTTTGTCATATGCTTTGTCTTAAAATTCAGTTAATATAACTGAAAAGAAATAACTTGTATGACATACATTATTCAAAATAGATATTTCAATTTGCTCTTAAATGTTTCTTTTCTTTCTTTCTTTTTTGCTTATGATAAATTCTCAAATTTTGTATTGCCACCACCTTTGAAAATGAGAAAAGAATTGGGTAACTTTCTATGAATAATGGCAAGGAATGTCTTTGAACATTCTCAATCATCCAGGTCATAGCTATCTCAAGTGCTGTTTTCAAAAGGCAACTGGGCTGTTTTTCCTTGAAGGAAACATTTTGCATCTCTTTAATAGTTCAATTTAAACTCAACAAGGTTAGTACATTTTGTAGTATCTATACTGCCCTCTAGAGCTTGCCCCTGAAAAATTAGCAAATTCCAGAATTAAATTTTGACAGCATTCCCAACCCTACCTGGGCAATGGTTTAAAAAATTATGCCCCTGGCCTCACCCCAGTTTCAAGGATCCTAACCCATAGCTTGAGAACTGTTCGTTTATTGTACTGAAAATTGTAGGCAAATAATACAAACATACCTTACATACTGATATATATAAAGCATAGTTGTTGCTTCAAACTGGTGAAGTTTTGAGTGGTAGATCTATAGGAGACTTGCATCTAATGCTATAGAACTGTTCACATGAGCAAATCCATAGTAGCTTCTAGACCAATTACAGGATCTTATGATTCTATGCATATATTTGCACTTGTATTTGGACTATAAATAAAGGTCATCCTTATAGTACCTTCTATTTAAAACAACCCCATGAGATTGGCTGCCCAACATCATCCAGTAGTTTTTATGGCTAAAGATGGATTAGTATCTGGGTTTACTTGGTATTAATCAGATGGTTTAACCATTACATTATTCTGGCTGAGTTCACCTGCTCAGAAATAATGTAAGTTGAATGTGATTACCAGGAACCAAAATCAGATTTTTCACCGTGGATATTTATAAACTCATTTATAAACATTATAACTCATTGTTGTGAGTGATTGAGGCAGTCTAACTACTTGATAAAATTAGTAAGAGCACAATAATGGGGCATCTGGTTGGCAACAAAAATATCCTAAATATAAAAATTATGGAGAATTGTTTCCAGTCAATATTGATGCTATTGAACCAATCTGATTTGTTGTAAGGCAATGTTCTGTGTTCCTGGACTAATGAAGAGATAGATTTTTGTGTAGTGGTTAAAGAACCATGCTAGAAACCAGGAGATCTGTGATTTCTAGTCCTCCTTTAGGCATCTAACCAGCTGGATAACTTTGGTCCTACCATTATCTCTCAGCTTTAGGAAGGAGACAAGTATCAAACCACTTCTGAAATTTTGTTCAGAAAACTGCAGGGACTAGTCCAGGCAATGATCAGGAGCCCCCACTAACTTGAAAGTATCCAAAAACGTAAGTTATGTTAAAAGTATGTATGGCACAACCGGGTCAGAAGTGGGATAATTTCTTTTAAATCTGAGGATAAATGCAGAATTAAATTTCATTGCTACCCACCCATAAATGTTGAACTTGAAGTGCTTATACTGATATCACTGGCAATATGACTAGGCATGGAAGACAGGTGATTACAATATTCCTGAGGTAATAAATGAAGTAACAAATAGTTATAAATGATTGCAGCTGTTACAGTAACATGTGAAAAAGTAACATTGAAGTGTTTTTTTGTTTAGAAGTTGAGAAATCAGTGTTTGTTTATAGAATGATACTTTTCCTATCATTTAGCAGTGTATGTTTCATATTAACTAACAGTGCAATCCATGCTGAGATCAATTTTAGTTCTTTCACCATTAATATAGAAGCAATATTAATAGTGGAATAGGCAGTGACACTTTACTGGAATCCTAAGCCCCATCTGTGACAACTAATTTCACAAATATAATGGAAATCATCAAAATATTTGTTAATTATAAGATGCTATTGCTGAACTTTCATAAAAAAATGAATTATGACTAGTCCACAGTAATAGGCAAAGTTGGTAGTAGCCTTGTCTGTTAAGATGATTTTCTTTCCCAAATGCTCATGTGCTTCCACCTCTGCCGTCAAATCAGTCTTGGCAACTGCCTGAACAAGTCCCTGCAGTTTTTTTGAGAACATTTTCAGAAGTGGTTTCCTAGGGCTGTAGAATGAGTGATAGTCCAAAGTCACATAACTGGTTTTATACGTAAAACTCATGGTCTCATGATGTCGAGCCTGATAACCATTACTCCAAACTGACTCTCATTATTGGTTTATAATACTTTATTTTGTATTAGACAAATCCCTCATCCACTTAATTCTTCCACATTGCCATTTTAATTACTCTCCTTTAAGAGTTATTTCTGTATCTTGCTCAGCTGCCAGATAATAGCTAGAGAGACACATTACACCAAGAAATGCAGTTTGTTTTGATGGTTGTTTACTATGGTGTATTTACAGAGCTGCCCTCTATGATTTGTCAGATCCCCTATCAAATTTGGAGCAATATTGGAGTTATAACTCACAAATTTCAGGGTGCATATATATGGTGGGGAGTGAATAGTTGGCTAAAATTGAATATATAAAAACCATCATGTATCTGTGTTGCTCTTTCATATCTTAGCCTCTGCCAGCATTACTAAAAACATTGGCTTTATCAATCACATTTATATGACCAGTTATCTCACATAAAGTGACTCAGGGTGGATACAACAATTGAATAAAACAGATAAAACCAATTATAAAAGTCATTATTAAAATGAGTATATTATCAACACATTTAAAATATACAAACTACACAGAGAGAGCAATATCAATCATAGTTGAGCCATCTAAGAATTTCTCTTATTTTCCATTGACTGGAGTCTTATAACCAAGACTTGAGGGAATTCCTAAACAAAAAGCTAGCCTAACTTTGGTGGTGGCGGTGGGGATGTTCCATAAGTCATAGCAGAGAAGGCCCATCTTTTGGGACCTACCAAATGCAACTCCCTGACCAATAAAACCCTGAGCATGCCTTCTCTGCCTGATCTAATGGAATGCAATGCAAAGACTTTCCCAACCACAATTGAGCAGGAGTTGTGAATCTGGAGGATCCCCAGATTGATGCTGGGTCTGTTTGGGGCAGTGCCTTCCCATCTAGCACCAAAGATGGTATAATCCTTGTAGGAACCATCCAGTCTTGTCAGGGCTCAGCTGAAGACTGTGGTACCCCATTCAGATCCTTTAATTTGAGCTACACTTGTATACTGTTAGGCATCTCTTTTGAGGGAATTAATATAGAAATCTTGCAGGATTCCATTTAAGAAAGCCCTAGTTTATGCCTATGTCATTTGTTGTTCATGTTTTATTCTTTTTCTAATCTAAGTCATCCCAGGTTTCTATAATCTCTGATATTTGATCATACTCGATGGAAATTGTAATTTATAATGTATGGAAGATTCAAGCTTAAGAGGGCTGATGGTATTCTTTGAAAGATAATTGAATGCATTAAGTGCCAATTAATACCTTTTTTTAAACTTCACTCTAGAATATGATTCTATTTATGTTGACACCATAAATAGCTGTGGTAGGCAGTGAGATATTCAGAAGCGGATTTTAGACAAATAGAGGTAATAATTCTGGCATTCATGCCAATTATATTTCCGTTTTCTTGGCTGCTCTTGATAACAGCTTTGGTTCAGTTATAAACGCAAAGTGGAAAATGAAGCTTCTGCCAGCATAGCTATTTGAGATGCATGGTGAAATTACTTCAAGCAGACAAATTGCATTCTCTAAATATTAATATTTAATGAGTGTAAGCATCCCTTTAAATAAAAATATAGGCAATGTATAGAGAACATAAATTTTTGCTAGTGTTCCTTAGAATTGGGACATTTACTATTTGAGGACTTAAGCATTGTGCACTCATGCTCAACAGTTAAGATGTCTAAACTATAGGAAAAATTTTAGCTACAGAGAAAGTTGTAATCTAACACTTTTGAAATTCACCAGTCAGAAGAGGTTTTTACTCACTAACATTTCCCTACTTTTCAGTTTAGCATTGCTGATGAGTTTTTCAAATATTTAAACTCAGCATATAGAGAGCTGGTTCAGGGAGCTCTGCTAGATAACTCACATTTGTGTACTGGAAGCTTAAGCTAGGCTTTATAACCAAATAGTGTACAGGTAGGTCTCAACTTACAATCACAATTGGGATCAGAATTTCTGTTGCTAAGCAAGTTAAAGTGAGTCATACCCAATTTTACCTTTGTTGCCATGATTGTTGTTAAGTGAATCACATGGTTAAGTGAATATGACTTGGTCCATTTATTTTGCCATTGGAAGTCATCTGGGAAGGTCACAATGGTGATCACATGACCCTGGGACAGTGCAGCCACCATAAATACATGCTGGTTGCCAAGCACCCAAATTTTGATCAGGTGACCATGGGGATACTGCTACAATTGTAAGCATGAGGACAAATTGTAAGTTACCTTTATCAGTGCCATTGTAATTTCAAATGGTCACTAACAGTTGAAACTACCTGTATTGAAATAGTATAGCTTTTCATACAGGCATTTCATAGACTTGGTAGTTTTCAGTACAATAGTTATCTAGCCTGCATATATTTTTGCTGCAAGCATATTTGCTTATGATCTCTTTTATAAAAATGAAAAATTAATGCAGCAGCTGGGTTTAAAGCTGCCTGACGATATCATTGTTGCTGCTTAAGGGTGTGCATTTTTGTAAGAGTATTTTGCCAGCATCAAGAATATATAGCTAAGGATGCAGCTGGTTTTTTTTAGCGTTGCTTTTAGTGGGTACTTTCAAATATAACATGTTTTCTCAAATCTATTAGTCTGATTGCAATTATTTATTAATTGTTAGAAGACAAATAATTAAAACCTGGCAAGATTATTCTGTTCAATACTCTTAAGGTCTTCTGGGGGGAAAGACTTAGAAGGAAAACCTATAAAATTAACTAAATATTGTGAAATTTATGGGAGAATATATTTATAACAGGAACGACTCAGCAACAAGTATGACTAATTCAGAATCGGTATTTTTGTAATCTAGAACTAAGTAAAAATTTCATAGTACTGCCTATTGAGCAAATGACACACTTTTACCAAACATAATTGTTGGGTTCATTTAACATGTTAGATTAGGCTAAAGTAGAGTTGCTGGATTGTTATGACTTTGCCATATGTGGAAGTAAGTGTGGAAGTAAAACAAGAGTATGTGGAAGCTAATTGGACCAGAGGGAAAGAATGTATGACAGAGAAGCATTAAAGCACGTGGAGTTATGCTGAGAAGTACGAACAAGCATGTTTGGTAGAATTGATAAAGTAGTAGAAGTTGTGGATAAGAAGAAGTACTGATGCAACACTAAGGGTGAAAGAAAAATATCTGGGTATAGAGAAAATGATAGTTGCAAACAGAATTAGTATTTTGGAGATTTGTGTGGCAACAATATGAGAGCCAGTTTGGTGTATGGTTAAGGCATTAGGCTAGAAAACAAGAGACTGCAAGTTCTGCTCCTGCTTCAGGCACTAACTAGCTGGCTGGCCTTGGGATAGTCACAGCCCTAGGAAGCAGGCAATGGCAAATCACTTCTGAAAAGCCTTGCCAAGAAAGCTGCAGGGGCTTGTTTAGGCTGTCTCCAAGATTTAGACACAGTTGAACAGAAGAAAAGAATGTTATAAATTGAAACAAAAGATTGAAAGAAATGCTGTGAACATTGAAAATGGTAACAATGCAGGTGTATGTAGTATAATTGGAGAACTATTAAAATTGAAATGTGGCTTGCATATGAAGCAAGAAAAATTTGGGGAATGCAGTTTGGGTTTATGCTATATAAGTGTCCACAAACCAGATTGTACCTCTTCAGCAGCTGATTAAGAGATGTATAACACACTTATTTTCTCACACTGTAGAATCAATATTGAGAAGATGTGGAATAAAGGAAATAGTTTGGAATTGTGGATTTTTTCCCTGTGGCAATGGAACTAAAAGGTGGCTGCTAAATATAAGATTGGTATATAATAAAAGAAGTAAATATATGAGAATAAATAGAATGCTTTATGATTTGATACTGAATAGATAGCAAAAGAATGTATTTCATGGATTACTTAACATATTTATGAATATATAAAATATTTGGCGATGCAAATGTTCTTTGTAAATCAGGCATGCTGCATTTTTGATGGAAAATTCAAATGACATGCTCAGAAAGTTAGATTACATGACTGTAACAAGTATGGATCCCAAAATTGGGGCTGAGTTGTGCTTGATGGAAAAATTGAGTGCATGATTGCAAGTTATATGGTAAATAGCCAAAAGTAGAAATGGGGAAATGAATGGAGCAATTTTGATGTGCAAATGCTGGAAGAAAAGTAGTGGATAGGGTGTAGTTTGAGAAAAATCAATGTTGACATAAAGGTGGCTGTGTGTACAAGAATGCATCTCTCTTCATTATGAGCAGTGGTGGTGCAGTGGTTAGAATTCAGTATTGCAGGCTAATTCTGCCCACTGCCAGTGGTTTGATTCTCATTGGCTCAAGGTTGGCTCAGTCTTCCATCCTTCCAAGGTGGTTAAAATAAGGACCCAGATTGTTGGGGGCAATATGCTGACTCTGTAAACTGCTTAGAAAGAGCTGTAAAAGCTCTGTGAAGCAAAATATAAGTCTTAAGGGCTATTTCTTCTGGACTGGAAGGCTCACTCAATGTTCACACATTAAGGATAGTTTTAAGCTCTCTATGGAAAACTATACAGAATGATTCCTACAAGTTCTTTACAGTCTGGGAATAATTGGAAATAACCATCTTGATCATTCTTGCCAAGCCTATTCCCAGGTAAATACTATTTTAAATTACTGTATGAAGCTTATTAATGTTCTTACTGAGGAAGATACAGTTGGTATCATGACTCTCATTCAAGGAACCACTTTGATCTGTCTTAATTCAGAACCCATAGAATAAATACTGACTGTTTGGCTTCATACTCTTTTTCAGAGAACTAGCAAACCTTTAGTTTAAAATCACACTTCAATAAAAATGAAATCTTATGGAGAAAAGAAATTATGAAGTGCTTTCTCCATGAAGGAAGGAATGTGATTAAGCATTCTGAGCCCACACATGTTGTTGTAATCTGATTGTGCAGACTTGTGCCAAGTACTGTTCCTATGGTTACCTGAGGGAATAAAGAGAAATACAGCAATAAATAGAATTATCAATAAAAGCTTGCTTCATATAGGCAAATACTACAATTCAATTCCTTAACCCCTGTTATCCCCCCTCAGTTATCTCTATCAAAATAGCAAACAGTTCATTAAAGCCCCTACATCATCATCTGACTAGAATTCAAAATCTCCCAAAAGTTTACGGTTACAGCATGTGGCAAAGTTATTTAGTTGGGAAAATGAACTTACATATAGACAGGTATGCCTTCGAAGAAATAAATCAACAATGGAGTGATACCTTAACATAGCCACAGCAGTCTTTTCCAACCTGAGCAAATTTGAAATATATAACACTTCAACTTGCGGTACTCTGGTTGAGCATCTTGTTGGTTGAAATCTACATACTGAAAGTTACTAATTGGAAAATATTGATTTACAGCATGAGACTTGAGTAATCAGCCTCCTATGAAATACCATTTTTTTGTGTCTGAAATAAACCACAACTTCAAAAGAATGCTGTGTGGACAAGAGTATGTATACATGAAATACCAATTGTTAATGTTGGGACATTCTCTATATTTGTAATAACTATGCAGTGGCTGCTGGCATAGTGCTAACTTTTTATAGATGCTTCAAATTTCATAGGTTATATCAAATGCGCTATTGATAGGCATCATTTTATCTTTTACAAAACTTTACTTTTTCATGGTATTTTAACCAGTTAAATAAGTGTGTTAAAATTTATAGGAAAGTGCACACTGGCTAACATTACATGATTTTTAGATAACTAATGAAATGTTTAGGAGTGAATAATGTTAGTAGTTCCCAACTGTTGACAGATTAGAAGGATACAGGAGATAATTTCGTGATAATTGGTCCCTTTGTTTACCAGTAAAGGAGAATATTTGTAGCTCAGGTTGAAATGAGAAGCCCTTGGTGCTCTCTGATCTTGGTTGTTTTCTTGCAGAGGTTTCACTATCCAAGCTAGATAATAACAGTGCTGGTGATTATGATTTTCAAGGCATCTTCATCATCATCACTAGGATGAATGTTACCTAGTTGGGTAATGCAACATCTGCAGGAAAACAACCAAGTCCCTTAGTTGCTGAAGAGTTTGCCACCAGAGATCTGCTCTGACGCTCTTCATCTTTGGGGTGCAATTTTTTAAAAAAAAGCTGTTCCAGAAGGCTTTTTTAATTAATGAAGATAATGTCACAAAGTTATCGATACTGTCTCAAGATAATTTTAAATATTTGTTATAATTGATTTTGTAATCCATCTACTATTGTATCCTGGAAGTTTTCTCTTGAAGGAGCTAAGGGGGTAGCATGACTGCAGGATTTGTCTAATAAATAAATGAATGCTTCTATTTTACTGATTGATATCTGCATGCTATTGAAAGTTCTTTGACTAATTTGTGTTAAAATTACAAAGATTTTTCCCCTGAGTATGTTTAAACACATTCTGCACCAAGCTTAAGCTTTGTAGGTGTGTTCTGTATGTTATTTTGCTTTGTTATAGTATCACTTAATCATGTAAGTGTTAATAATTGCAGTTGTGCTCTGCTGGTACTGAGTAGCTCCATCGGCATTTGGAAAGCAATGCTGTCATGAACAAGAAGTCTGCATGAGAGCTGTGGCTTAAGATCTGAAAGGAAAATTATTTCAATCAACAGAATGTTAACCATTGAATCCCCACCATTGGAGATAATATGGAGGAAATGAAACCCATGTTAAGTGGTCTTTAAAAATAAGGGCTAATTTATTGAGCACAGCAAAGATTGTTTTTTTAATAACTGCTTAATTAGATTGTTAAAAGAATTTCCAAATTCTAGAATTATAAGCAGTACAGTAAAACCATGATTTACTCAAACAGACTGGAAAGGACTAAATGTCATTGCAATTTTATTTCATTTATTATTTATATTTCATGTTTATGAGCACCCATGTCCCTCACAGAGGGAGCATTTGAGTACTGCAGTACTGCATTTATCATTTGTGTAATGATGTCATGCAAATAACTCAAATTGTGTCATTTGCATGATGACATTCATCATACAAATAATGCAATTTGGTTTGCTATGATCAAATGAGCTTTGGTGGTTCAGGCTGTAAATGCCTGCTCTTAAGATCCAGCTGTCTACAACTACTGTAGGCTCGAATCCCACCAGGCTCAAGGTTGACTCAGCCTTCCATCCTCTCGGGGTAGGTAAATTGAGGACCCAAGATTGTTGGGGCAATTAGCTGACCTTTAAAATGCGTTTAGTAATAAGCAGGCATATACAATGGAATGAAGGCTATTGCTGAGCATTGATTGTGCTCCAAAAATTGTAAGCCCTGAGTCTTGGAGAAGATATAAATGTAATTAAAAAAAAATGCTCTTTGATTTACTAGAATTTGGGAAATAATGGAACTCTGTACTCTCCATTAAAATTTCACTGTATGATTTTGTAGTTATTTGTCCTTCTAGTTTCTTGCTGAATTCAACTGTGCCTTAATATTTTTTAAACTAGCTGCAACCTTTGCATTTGGGCACTTCCTTTTTTTTGGCACGCAATGTTTCCCTGCAGCATTACATCTACCTTAAAAAGCTTGCAATCCATAATGGCATTTCCTTTAATGTTCAACATTGGTGAATCTTACACAGCAGAATAACAGAATATAGGTACTAACACGTGTTCACAACTTACAAGCCTAATAATCATAGTCTTGCTGGACATTTTAAATAAAGCTGCTATTCTATACTTCGTTGGAATATCAGTTCGCAGTAGATTGCATAATTATACTTAGATAGTTGCAGAGCAGATGTTTCATGTAACCTCAAAGGCTATGCCTAATGTGCAGTTTTGCTGTACTTCATTCTCTTCTCTACTCTTTCTCCATATTGGAATTAAGTGCGCTCCCTCTCCCTCCCTCCCTCCCCCTCCCCCCTCTCTCTGTGTCAAAGCTGTAGTAAGCACTTCATTCTTTCACAGAGGAATTTCTGAGACTATGAACCTGAAAATCATTTTTTTTCATAAACCAGCTTTAGGGAGATAACTAAGGCTATTTTTTTGTTTAAGCCAAAAAGGAAAACGTTAGAATGCTTTTAAGATGGATAGCATTCAGCATTAGTGAAGTTTCTGGGGAATCTTTCCTTCCTGCTTTTATACTTTATGGGGCACTTAAGTTGAATAGCTAAGCATTCTCTGGATTTGATAAGTAGCCAAACAGAGGCTTTTTTGCAATGAAGTGGTTCCATCTTTACATCTGTTTCGAGAAAGCAGTATCTGGTACCTAGTTTGCAAGGATATGAAATATTAATATGTTACCTGTATTTTGACTTGTCTGTAAAAGCAAATGGATTGCAGCATAAGATTTTTATATTGTAATTTCTTTTTGTCTAGTAAGTGCACTTGAATATTCATCTGAATTCTGTAATAATGACTTCTAGAAAGAAAGTATTACTCAAAGTCATCATTCTTGGAGATTCAGGGTAAGTACTAGTATAATAAAATTTTGCCTTGACTAGCATTGCTTAAAAATGGTCAGCAAAAAGAATTACATTACACTAAGCCATACGAACTACCCAAGATAATATAGAAATTTAAGATTAATATAGAAATTTAAGATTTTCTGCAATTGAAATGTACTGTAATGAAGAATAATGGAAAATCTGTCAGCTTACAAAGTTTTGCAAAAGAAGGGCAGTGAACAATAGCGTAAAGATCTAGCCTAATGAAGTACATTAACATACAAAGTTATGACCATATGATTCTTAAAGCAATAAAAATGTGAAAAAATATGTTAAAAAATAATTTCCAGGTAAGGTAACAAACCAGTACCAAACAGGGGTTGCAATAAATTGTCAAAACATTTCATCTCTGTGATTCTGGCAAAGTAGTTCTGATTGCTTAAAGTATAGTGCACGGAGTAAATGCTAGCTTTTTGTCTGTCCGTCCCCTTTTGTTAGCTTTACATAAGAAGTAAATGTGACAGACTATAGAAAAAAAACAGTTAAAATCCAATGGTTGGCCAGCTCTCAAAGGTAGTTTTGTAGACATTATTTTATTATCAAATTAATTTATTTATTTATTTATTTATTTATTTATTTATTTATTTATTTATTTATTTATTTATGAGACTTGTATGCCGCCCCATCTCCGAAGACTCGGGGTGGCTCACAACTAAAACAACAGAAACAATAAATAATTAAAAAAGAATTAAACTAACAAGCCCCATTGAAATATAATTACATAAATACATGATAAAACCATGATAAAAACCACCACAAATTTAGCACAAGAAGTAACTCTGGATAATGTACATCAAAAGTACAAACAATACCAGTGATATTAAAGGTTTAAAAAACACACACATGATTCAATCAGCAATGTAACTGTCTCAAAATCATACCAGCTAAAATATAAAATATACTGGTATTAAAATAATACAACCGTGTTTCCCCGAAAATATGACCTACCCCAAAATTAAGTTGTAGCTTTATTTTTATATGTGCGGCTAATAAAAGCCCTATCTCCAAAATAAGCCCTAATTATGACCCTACCACCCCAGGGTGCATGGGTAAAAAACTAGGATGGGGAGTGGAGCTGCCCTATTACTTCAGACAGTTGCAGTCAGGCCTCACACACCCCGACACCTGCGTTGCCGGCTTGTTAGGAGCCTTGGTGGCACAGTTTGAGTGCAGTACTGCAAGCCACTTCTGCTGCAGCCAGCTGCCTACAATTTGGCAGATTGAATCTCACCAGGCTAAAGGTTGACTCAACCTTCCATTCTTCCAAGGCGGGTAAAATGAGGACCCAGATTGTTGGGGGCAATATGCTGGCTGTATAAACTGCTTAGAGGGGGCTGTAAAGCAGTATAGAGCAGTATGTAAGTCTAAGTGCTATTTCTATTGCTATTTCTTCTACAGCCGGCAAGGCTTTCCTGAAGGCTTCTGCAGCCTATAACAGACTCTGGATCGATCCAGAGCTCTGTTATCGGCTGCAGAGGCCTTCAGGAAAGCCTGGCTGGCTGTAGAAGTTCCTGAAGGCCTCTGACAGCAAAAAGGAGGCTTGGGGGAGAGGGCAATGCACGCAAGTGAGGTGAGTCAGTACACCACCACTGCCCCCACCACCCGAAAATAAGTCCTGGTGCCTTTTTTTGTGGCAAAAAATATAAGACGGTCTTATTTTCAGGGAAACACAGTAGTATATGGAATATAATACTATTAATATATTAATAATATATATAGTATACAAATATAATTTTTGTATGCTGGTAAAATAGTATACAAACTATGAAGTACTAAGTTATATTTGATCATTAATCAGACAAATTATGAAGTACTAAATGCATCTTTGAGAGCTGTCTTTCAGCTATTCTGACTGGTAAAAAGAAATCCTACTTGTGTACTTGAATCTGAGGTCAATAAGCTAGAGATTCAGATGCTCTAACAATCTTGAACATCCATGTAAAAAACATTTGCAACTGAAATAGTCTTGAAATAAATACTGCTAATATGTAATTTTAGTTTATTCTTATTTATCAGTAAACAAAGAGGCATCAAGGTTTTCTAATCTCATTAATATACGCATACCATCTGAGCAGCAGCCACTGTAATAATGCATAATAGCTTATCAAATGGTAATATAGGTAGTCTTTGACTTAATTGAGACCAAAACTGGTTGCTCAGTGATGCGGTTAAGTGGGTCATGCCTGATTTTGCAAACTTTTTTGCCATGGTGGCTATGTGAATCACCCCATTTGTTAAGTTAATCATATGGTCATTAAATTAATCCAGCTTTCCCCATTGATTTTGTTTGTTAGAAGCCAGCTGGGAAAGTCCTAAATGGAGATCATATGACCCCAGAATGCTGCTACCATCACAAATACATGCCAATTGCCAAGCACTCAAATTTTGATCACATGACTGTAGGGATGCTAAGACAGTCCTAAGTGTGACGACCAATTGCATGTCACTTTTTTCAGTGCAGTTGTAACTTTGAACAGTTGCTAAATAAGGTCCATTGCTAAAGCCTGCAAAGGAATTTCCCCCTCTCCACATGGAAGTGACAGGAAATCCCTCGGAGCACTGCAGGAACAGACCTCAAATCCTGTTATCTTCACTTGCAATCTTCCCTGCTGGTTTGTCTATTGATTTCTGAGGAAACCAGCAGAGAAGATTGCAAATGGCAACCCCATGGTTGTGGTTCACTTGGCAACCTGCCATAAATACGAGCTGGTTGCCAAGCACCCGAAATATGGTCACATATTCACAACGGGATGGCAATCACAAGGGACAACCAGAAGTGCTTTACAGACTATAAAACGGTCTTTCCATGTTCATCATAACTTTGCAAAGTCGTTAAATGGTCGGTTGTAAGTTAGGGACTACCTGTATGTGGCAGAGTGCTATGTTTCAGTTATAGGAAAGCTGTAACTGAAAGAATCCTTTGATTCCTTTTCTTAATATTACATCTTGCAATCAACAGATGTAGCTATGGAATTCAAGTAATAGAATTCATAATTCTCCACTCTTGAAGAGAGAATACAGGATGGGTAGTCTCTAGTCTCATAGCTTTGCAGACTGAGAATTTTGAATCACTTAGTGATTAAAGTTTATATTTAACATGGTATGATGAATTACAAGTCCTCTTTTTTAGGTAGGTTGTAACTTTGAATGGTTGCTGAGCTGCCAGTCATAAGTCAAGGACTACCTATATATCAAAAACAAAGGAGATGCATGCAAACTAGCATTTTATCTGCTCAAGATTATAAACTTGAATTGAATATATTACTGAGATTGTGATATTGCTTCCATGGCTTGACTTCTCTTCTGTTTGCCTAGGGTGGGAAAGACATCTCTTATGAATCAGTATGTCAATAAGAAATTCAGTAATCAATACAAAGCTACAATAGGAGCAGACTTTCTGACTAAGGAGGTGATGGTGGATGACAGATTAGTCACAATGCAGGTAAGACTGTGCTTTTAGCATTTTCTTATAGAAGACTCCATTTCTGTTTTGCATTAATTAATGTATGCCAACTCTGCTTACATTAATATACAGTAGCAAAGTCTTTCTAATCAGATTAAAGTTACCTTGCAATATGGGCATTGATTTGATAAACTGGCCATTTTCGGATCTTACATAGTTGGTGTCAATTATTTGATAATGATAAAGATAAAGAATCGATTGTCAAATTCTGCTATTGCTCTACCACCTAATGGATAATATCAGAATTCCCAGTTCAAATATTAATATATCTCATTAGATCACACATCTGGGCCTATTCTATTCTAGAGTGGTTGCAAAGATAACTCAGGAGACATTCTTCCACAATGAATTCCATAGAAAAAAGTGGTAGGGAAGGGGGAAACTTCTTTGTAACAAAGGGACGGTGGGAGCAGCTGCAAAGAGACCTAATTTCCCAAGGGCTGTTCATCCCCAAGGAAAGAGATAAGTTATCTCAGAACCAAAGTATGCAAAAGGAGGTGTGGGTTGACTTTACATTCCTTATTTGTGGTCATAAAGAAATTGGGCTGATATGATTAAAACCTTACTCACATTGGTTCTAAAATAAGAAAGAGGAGATCTAAAGCCAACTTCCTTTGCTACCCCTGCATTTCTAGAAGGAAGCTGACAGCCTCTTTGATACAGGGCTTCTTCATGTGACTGTGAATCTGATTTATTCCCCAGAGTCCTTTGGTATGCAGAAAATGTTTCAAAGACAAGAGGCAAGAACCACAGGGCCACTGTCTATATGAAGAGAGGAGTAGTACTGTTCCCACATTTGAAAGCACCAGATTCTCTTCGATTTGAGCAAACGGTCTGCTATGTTCTTCTCTTCTCTGCAGATATGGGATACAGCAGGGCAAGAGCGGTTTCAGTCTTTGGGAGTTGCCTTCTACAGGGGAGCGGACTGCTGCGTGCTGGTTTTGATGTAACGGCTCCCAACACGTTTAAAACTCTAGATAGCTGGCGAGACGAGTTTCTCATTCAAGCCAGTCCACGAGATCCTGAGAACTTTCCTTTTGTTGTGCTGGGAAACAAGATTGACTTAGAAAATAGACAAGTAAGTAGGATGCTACATTGAACTAGAATCAGAGCAGAAGGGCCTCCCAAGGATGGATTGCAAATTAACAACCAGATTTTCAGGCTGGATTTTTTTTTTTTGCAAAATGTGATACCAAAGTGCATGAATAAAATACCTGCTTTTGAGTATGTAGATAGAGTAACATCACTTTGGGAAGAAGCTTGGGTGTACAAAACTTTCTCAGCTCATGAGCTCTAAAGCTTAGGAAAGAATGTGAAGTCCTTTGCTATTGGTTAATAAACAAAGGGTTGTTGGTTAATAGGAATGCATGAATTTAACTGAATGAAATAATCTTCCTGTGTTGCCAGGTTACCACAAAACGAGCACAGGCCTGGTGCTACAGCAAAAACAATATTCCTTACTTGAAACCAGTGCGAAGGAGGCCATTAATGTGGAACAAGCTTTCCAGACAATTGCACGAAATGCACTTAAACAGGTGAGCCCTGCGTAGTGCCCTCTGTTGGCAATCAGTTCATATTCCCCTTGTAAGATCAAACTTGCGGTGGTTGACTATAGACCATAACAGCCATTGGTGTGCCTTTTATACATTAGCAGTCCTTCAGTTTACTTTTCCAAATAACCAGCTTGTCTGCAATATTTTAACATCCTATTTGGGGAGGATTCTTCTGTGGGATCTTTGGTGTCATTAGGATCGGATTGTTTTGAAAAAGTAGCCGTATGAGCTGCCTTCTGCCTCCCTTAGGACTCACTTAGTGCGTCCATGGCAGGAAAGGCTTGGGCTTCCTTTTTAGCGACAGTTTGGAGGCAATGTCCATAAGCGTTCCTTGGAAATGATACGAAGTTTGCATGCCTCATATTCCCAAGGCAGGAGCTGATCAACTTGAGCAAAGTAGTTTTGTGCTGTAGTTGGTGACCGCTGTCCTCTTTCCTGATAGGAAACTGAAGTGGAGCTTTACAATGAATTTCCAGAACCTATCAAGCTAGACAAGAACGACCGAGCGAAGGCTTCTGCGGAGAGCTGTAGCTGCTGAGGTGGGGCTGGAGGGATTAAGCACAGTCCTTCACAAACCGATATCACACTTAGGCCTTCAACCATAAATGGCCCTTCTCCTGTCCTGGGGGAAATAAAGATACCATTTTCAGCGGCCAAAATTGCCCCCCTGACCTTGAACAACTTGTAAACCCATTCATTCCTCCCCACAACTTCATCAGTATCCTTGCATCCCATTACATTTTTATGGTAGCAGACCTTTATCCTCTAGTTATTAAAAAGGAACCTCTTACATTTGGAACTTAAGCTACATCCAGATGTCCCTTGGAAAGAAACTGTGTACAGATACACTGTAACGATTTCCCTTTAATTGTCTTGTGTTTCCCCTGTGAAGGAGGCAACTGGAAAGGCTGATTACTCATAGTTCATTGCAAGCTCAGCACTCAGTCCCACTAGGTTGAGTTTTGTATGTATCTGTTAATGCTTGTTACTTTTAACTAATCAGATCTTTTTACAGTATCCACATATTATGTAATGGCTTCTTTAGGAAAAAGAATCTTATAGTACATGTTAATATATGCAACCGATTAAATGTATAAATTAGTGTAAAATTCTTGAATTACATGTTTAAGTACTGAAACACAAGCTGTTTAGGAAATGAACAGGACACTTGTGAAATGCAGCGTGCTAGCAGCACAAGTCCAAATAGAGACAGTATTCTGTACAGTAGAAGCAAGAATTATGTAAACATTTTTATTGATTTAAGAGCCAAAAAGCTTCATCTCCTTGAAAAATATTATCTGGCTTATTTGTAGTGAAAAATTTTCAAATGCATGATTTTGTGCTGGACTATTGGACTTCAGAAATTAAATACAGTTTTCAAAATGATTGCTTTGTTTCCTTTTAACCCCTTCACAGTTACTCTACAAATGTGTAAAGAGGAATTTTAATATGAAACGTCCGACTCATGTAAATATAGCTCCATCTGGGTAGTGACAGTCACTCTTAATGGCCAAGCGTCCTTTCCTCTTCCTCCTCCTCTTCCTCCTCCTCCTCCTCTTAACATCCCTTGCCTGGATTACCTCTAATGTTTACCGTGGCCATTTTGTTCTGCCCTCTTACTTCTCCTTGCATTTGTAGTTTTCTTGAATGGAGCATTTCTATATCCCCCCCCCCAATAAACCCTGAAATCTACACTCTAGTATGTAGCCAGAATTCTTCTGTAAAGAACACGCCAATAAACTTAACAAGAACAAAAATTCTTGCCCTGTTTCTATGTTTCTCCTTGTGGAAGCTAGTGCTTCAGAACCAATTTTATGTTTTTATCCAATGTTCACGTTATATGATAGTGGCCTGCCAGAGAACAGTTGCTAAGTATAGGTTTTCCACTCATGATTTTGAGAAAGAAACTTATGTGATAAAGGAGAAACTATATGAGAGAAATGTATAGAGACCATATTTACTATTGAATCAAATTATGTCATTGAACGTCATTGACTCAGACTTACCCAATATGTGATCCCAGATTTACTCCAGAAGTTGATAGGTTCTGGAGAACAAATATGCAAAGGATGGGGAAAGGCCAATTCATATGTAATAGTGAAAGTCTGCTCTAACATCAGGTGTAACAAGGATTTTTTTGAACAGAGTTATCTGTAGAGATTGGAGGCCACATTTCTAAGAGTACAATTGGTTTGTTTGTTATATGTCACTTTGGCATTATAAGTGCCATGATCGTCAAGAGTTTGGAACTATTTCTATTTTTGGGGTCCAGTTTCCTTAAAATCTACTGGGAAGCCACAAATCTGTAGAGCCGGTCTCCACATAGGGCACATGAGCTAAAGAAAAATTGCCTCTGAAGAAGCAATTGCAATAGGACAATGCCAGTAGATTGCACCATGCATTTTAATATGGGTATGATTTAACTTTACAAAGACAGAGCTGACTTTGATAGGGAGTGCCATTTCAAATGTGGTATTCAAAATTTCAGATGACCCATAAGATAACATCTGAAGGTCCTAATTGTAATTCTAAAAATGGTCAGATGGCTAACAGAAAAATAGTTCTTAAAGGAATTAGGTTAAAGAAATGTTACTTATAGAGTATAATTTCAAATTAACAAAGAGACCAAAATGAAAAGAACTGGTTTCTCAGATTTTTGGGATCCTAACTCTGTTTTGTCCTTAGGTAGTAGCTTCTGTTTTGTGGCAGTGAAAAGCTTGGTGCTCTAGAAAGCAAAATTACTGAATAAATGTTTATTGGTCATTACATTTCCTTCTGTTAAATGGGAATGGCAGGTTATTTGCTTTATCTGTCTCTTTAATTTGGTGAATATGTAATGTTGATGCTTACTCTGCTCAGAATAATTCATTGAATTAAATGCACAAAGCCAACTTGGGCACTTGTTTATGCTTGCATAAACATAACATTGTGCCAGTTAAATTGTAAAGTGGCAGAATTCATATCTTCCATGAAGAACATTTAATTATCTTCTCAAATAAGTTGCAGTTATTAAGCAATTCTGATAAACTAAAATTGAATAAATCATGAGTCATATTATTGCTTAATGTAGTATGGCAGTGCTGTCAGAATGGATGGCAGTTGGTTTGTGCAAGAGGCACTTCCTAGAATACTGCTTACTCCCACTTCAGAACTCTCCTCCTGGTACCTAGTAAGAAAGAGATGGTGATCATAATAAAGTGGGCATTGGCCCTTCAAGTGCCTTTGCTTCTCTTGTTCTTCTAGAATGAGAAGAGCAAAAACACTTTCTTGGGGTTCACTTTAATGGCACAATATTAAAAAGCTTTAGTCTTGCCACTTGATTGCAAGCAAAAGTTATATTATGGGTTTGTAATTCATATCAGTTCTCGACATGATGTATGCCAAGAATTTGACACACATTACAAAAGGTCTTGCGATGTTTTCTGCATAGTGAGCTGAGCTAAACTGAAGTATATGAAAGCTAGAGGGAATGTGCTTTAGTTTTTATTTTTCCCAAAATAATAACTTCCATTTGTCTTACATATGATTCTGCCTATGCAGAATCATAGGAATACAACTGTAGTTTAGCTCAGCTCAGATAGTATTTACACTTAATCTGCTGCAATTGCTCATAGGTTCTGGTGGGAGCATGTTTTCTTAGGTATGTGATCATCATTGTTATACTTCATTGTGAAGACTGGGTTTTCTGCATGGATTGAATGCTGTCAGCTCTTTGTTTCCTGTTGACAAATACTCTGATTTCCACATGGTTCATTTGCTGCTAAACACGTTTTGATCAGAAACTGGTTCATGAGGAAGAGCATTTGGTACATGCAGTTTTGTCATATTATGAAAAGCTTTTTATCCACAATTTATAAATGTCAGAAAAGATACATATTTGGAAAGAAAACTAATTTTCCATGCCAAGCTTTTTAGGAGATGCAGAAGGATGATGACCCACATTAGTGTTCTCCCTCAGAGAAAAAAAAGGACAAAGAGAAGAATTGTTGAGTTATTTTTATTCCTTAGCATGGTTTTCATGAAGGACGGGACTAGGCCACCTTATTTTTACTGAGGCATTTTGTTGGCTCCAAAGGCTGCAATATAATGAGAATTTTTAGGTTTAAGAGAAGGGAAATACAATTTTTCCTTTTCAAAAACTATTAAGGCTTTTTTATATAATGTAATACATTTTGGAATGTCCTCTAATTTCAATTGCTGTGAAAAAATAGTTGGATATCAGAAGCATAGAAAGAGTTCAGCATGGGTTACAAAATCTACCACAATCTATCTTTAAACTAGATAACCTCTAAGGAGAAATATGGTGATAGTGATTCAAAAATATTGATGAACATTGTTTCTTTTAGGGTTGTATTTAAATTATAGGCAATCGTGACAAATATGATATCTTAAACATAACTTGTTTGGCTTTTTCTTTTCATTGGCAATTGTTTTGTTCGCCTTCTTACAATCTGTCATTTTAGGAGGCCAAGAAATTCCAAAGACGAATATGGTAATAGGAGTGTAAAATTATTCTTCATGTATGGGTATGAATGTGTGTGTATAAATTTCACATTAGGGCAGGAGGAAACATTAGTGCTATAGCACCAGTAGTAACACTATCTTCTTCAGCACAGAGCATTTGTGTCTTTGATGTGGAATTTAATAAATGAAGACTTTAAAATACGATTGTTGAATTTGCAAACTATAAATACTGGGTGAGGGGGAGAGTGAATGAGCACATGCTTTAGAGAAAAGAACCAGGTTTCAACAAGATCTTCACAAGCTGCTCAGAAACCAAGCTGAATTCAACTGAAAAATATGCAAAAGTCTTAACATTTGATTGGAAAAAGGCAAAGGCATGAATACAGACTGGAAGAAGACACCAATACATACAAAGGATTTCAGTGTCTTGGTCTTATGAGGAACATGAATCAGCACTTTATGGAGATGTGAAAAACACAAATGCTACCCTATGTTGTTTCAACAGGGAGATAGTGTCAAGATCAACAGAACTCATTCTGTTTTGATCAGATTGCTTTCAAACGTTGCCAGCAGTTTGGGACACTATTTTAGGAAGGATGTTTATCACCTTCAGAATGTCCAGAGCACAGCAGCTGATAAACGGTCTGGGTGGAAAACATATGAGGAATGGTTGGGAGGAGTCTGTATGGTCACCCAGCAGAAGTGTTCTAGGGAGGCATGATAGCTGTCTTCAATTATCTGAAGGGCTGTCACCTAGGAGGTGGAGAGAAATGTTCAGTGTTGTTCCAGAAGCCAGGTGGAAAAGTAGTGAGTTTAAATTTCAAGGAAGTAGATTTCAGTTGGGCATTGGAGCAAATTTCCTGATCATACCAACTATTAAAACAATGGAGCTGCTTTGTATCTCCTTTGCTGGAAGTATACAAGCAAACAAGGATGCTGTAGTAATAGGTTCCTATACTGGATAGAGGGTTGGATTATGTCAGGTGTTAAATTGGTGGCCCAGGGCCAGATGCATCATGTGCAAGCCACATCCGCCCCAGCTCCGCAAAGGGAAAAAGGTCACAAAACATCACATGATGGCACTGTGATGCCGAAGTTTGACACTCGTGGACTAGGTGTGATCCCTTCCACAACTTAACTTCTATGACTGAATGGGCTGAGGAAGATTCCACTACATAGATGGGAGAAAAATGATTAAAAAGTTGGAATAATTTAAGCTGCATAGGAAGAAGACAACATTCAGCATCTAACATTGCTTTAAAAGTCTGTCATAGTCTTTGAGCCAATAGAAGGTTTTGCCTCGGAAGCATTATTGATTCAGTGTATGTAAAATCAATGGCATAAATGTAAGCAGTGTGCCATTATTCACTAAATGAATGGAGGAAAAACTATAAATTGTGCTGTACAGGAAATTTGATGATTGCATAAGCCCTGTTCCCTCTGGATTTATGGAGGTTAAAGGTTATGCAGAAAGCCTTCAGGTCACTTGCCCTCAGTATAGCACAGTTGTTTAGATCCAATACATTAGTGCCCTAATATGTTACCCATCAATACAAGAAGATAAATTGTTTTCTCTTTGGCACCAAAAGTGATTAGTAACCATTACATTTGTTTACTTATGTAGTTTTTCTAATGGACTCAGTGTAAAATGTTACAGGACTACAAGAAGGATATTTGGAAAACTAGCATTTTTAATTGCTTTTGAATTGGGCATCTTATATTCAGAATTCTAGTCTATTATTCAGTCAGAGTCCAACAAAAGAACAAAGGTTCTTGAATACTTTATACCCTGAATATTGTACTTCAATTTAAAAATGTTTCAAATGTGACAAAATATAGCCTGATCTGCATGAATCACGACTTCCTGTTTTTGCTTGATTAACCAAAATATGAACTGATGCAGATTGTAGGATTCTGCTGTTTTATTATTTATCGAATTTATATTCCACTGAATTTCCAGAGAGACTGGTCAGTTTGCAAATGATTTAAAACATGAAAACAATAAAAGCAAGGCACAAAAAAGGGCTGGAGATGGCAGAATAACAAATTGGGTGGAAACAAAATGGCTTAAAGGGAGGCTTCAGTCGTCCTTACTAAGGCCTAGTAGAGCCCAGTCTTCAGGCCCCTTTCACAATACTAGCAGGGTGGGGGCCTCAGATCTCAGGGGGAAGCCCATTCCAGATGACAGGCAGTTTGGTGTCCTGATGGTTGACAGTGCTTAATGAAAGGAACCCAGAGTGTATTAACTTTGCCAGATTGATTTGGCACTTGGGTTATTAACCTCTGGTTACAAAATGTCTATTCCGTTTACTTTGTATCTGTAGGTTTAGAATGATACAAAAAAAATACGTTCACTTGAAATTTAGGGACTTGATAGGAGACGTCTCTATACTTACGTTCTGCTTTTGGGCCCTTCTACCTCCATAAGTATCACATTCCAAATACAGGATTTATAAGTTCTTTTCAAGTAACAGCTGGGCATAACGTTAATGCATAAATTTAATAAAGAGCTGTACTTTAGAAGCAGCATTTTTGGTATCATGGGCAACTTTTCTATTCATGCGTTGAACTTTGTTCACTAATAAAGTGAAGGCCTCTCTCCCACTACAAACCATGAAGATAAGAAACTGCTGAAATCGGTGCCTGTCAGGTCTTTCTTTCCTAAATGTCTTAAGTTGGGGCAGGTCTGATGGTGCCCTATTTTTCACAACCCTTTGAGCCTATCCGGAAGGATAGATGACCACTGAGAGATCAAATAAGACCTGACTCCAGACTAGCCTGAAATCATCCACAAGAACAATCAAAGCCATCTCAATAGTGTACCTTAACCTGGGAGACTTCTGGAACTCCACTTCCTTCAAGCTGCTTTGAAACTGGAGTTTACTGTAGCTATAAAAGGAGGAATTTACAACAGCTTGAACCCAGCCGCATATCACATCTGGTAATTATAACTAAAAGGGATGCAGATCTAATATACATGTATCTACTATGATAGCCCTAAGAACTTTTATTCACCACCTCAAAATTTATAAGCTCAAGCCCCTCTCAGATAACAATGTTAAAGGTGCTGAATACACAAGAACTAAATATTTTATGCTTCTTCAACATCTACCCCAGTTACATAAAGCTAAACATGTCCTTCAGTCTGGCTGAACCCTTAGTGATTATTTGAGATACTTTTGTAGATATTCTTGGCTAGAAATTATTGCCATTGCCACCTTTTAATTTAAAAAAATCCATTCATTTTTCTACTATTTCCTTATATTGCTCAGAGTAAAATATATTTTTAATGCCAAAGAAGTTGGAAAATGGTGCTCCTTTCTCATTTTTAATGAAGCACCATCAACAGGCTTTTGGTTCATCAATAGGATTGTTCTGCAGTAGGCAGATTAATTATACCTGATGATTTAGTTATATATATATACCATAAGAATTTATAGAGAGTAATCTGAAAAAAATATTTTGGTGTTCCAGATCAAGCGTATGCAGATTTATTTATTATTAAACTTTGTTATAGTACAGAATTAATTAATTAATTAATTAATTAATTGGTCTTATATGCCGCCCTATCTCCCTGGGGACTCAGGGCAGCTCACATCATAAAAAACATACAGTACAAAAGTTAAAAGAAATTAAAAAGTTATTAAACCCAATACAACCAAGCAAATTATCTAAAACCCCAAAACATGACATTTAAAAACTAAGACCCTCCCCCTCAGTCCAGGCTGGCTTGTTCCCCCACCCCACCCCAATGCCCCCAGACAAAACTGTGTACATGAAGCTGAACTTCTATTTTATCAAGACAAGAATTTGTAATATTCTACCTGAATTTGCATTATGTGCAAAACTTGAGTCTTACGGGATTAATATTTATTTATTTATTTTATTTATGAGACTTATATGCAGCCTATCTCCCTGAGGACTCAGGGTGGCTTACAAAGTAAAAACAGTAATACAAATATACAAATATTAAAAACTATTAAACCCAAGGTCTCATAAACATTCCAATTAAAACTATGCTAAACACCCCCATCAGTCCGGGTAGGCTAGTTGGAACAGCCATGTTTTTAGGCCACGGCGGAAGGAGCAGAGGTCAGGGGCACTCGGAGCTCCAGGGGAGCTGGTTCCATAGGGTGGGTGCTCCCACCGAGAAGGCCCTACTCCTGGGGACTGCCAGCCGACATTGCCTAGTCGATGGCACCCGGAGAAGGCCCTGCCGGTGGGAGCGCATGGGACGTCGGGAGACTGTTACTGGCAGCAGGGTCTCCTGCACATACCCTGGTCCAATGCCATGAAGGGCTTTATAGGTCAACACCAGCACCTTGAATCTCACCCGGAGGGCAACCGGTAGCCAGCGCAGTTCACGCAGGAGGGGTGTAACATGGGAGTATCGGGATCCTCCCATCACAACCTGCGCTGCTGCATTCTGGACAAGTTGAAGCCTCCGAGTGGTCCTCAAGGGCAGCCCCATGTAAAGAGCATTGCAGTAGTCCAGACGGGAGACAACGAGTGCATGAGTGACTGTACGTAGGGCATCTTGGTCCAGATAGAGACGCAACTGGTGCACCAGGCGAACCTGGTCAAATGCCCCCCTGGCCACAGCCCCCACCTGTTCCTCCAAACTGAGCCGTGCATCCAGGAGGACACCCAAGTTGTGTACCCTATCTATGGGGGGCAACACCTCTTCCCCCCCATAGCTAAAGATGGAATATCCTGGCTAACTCGAGATGCTGGTACATACAGCCACTCGGTTTAGCCAGGTTGAGCTGGACCTGTTCCTCCCCATCCAAACCCGTACCGCCTCCAGGCACCGGGACATCACTTCAAGGGCGTCACTGGGTCTGTTATATGTCTGTTATGTGAATACCAAGAGATTATTTTCTATGCATGTTGGATATCTGAGCAAATGTTTAGAAAGGGCTGGATGTCAACTTCTCATTGCTGAAAATTTAATTTGATATCATGTAAACTTGTTCTATAGTTGTCCTGTTTGATGCAATACTTGTATTATAAGATGATTTTAGGAAGAGTGTGGTGTTGAATGTGTGTACTCAAAACCTGGAATATATTAGTTCATGAAGAACTTTGGATTTTTTTGAGCAAGTGACTGGAGGCGAAACCATACAATGAACAGTTGCAGGAACTGACATATCTAGTCTAACAAAGAGAAGGACCAGGGGTGACCTGATAAGTCTTCCAATATTGAGGGCCTGTCAGAAAAGAGAAGGTCAACTTATTCTCTAAAGCACCTGAGGGCAGTGGAAGATCCAGCCTAGATTTAAGAGAAATTTCCTAACTGTGCAGACAATCAGTGAAATGGCTTGCCTTGAGAAACTGTGGGTGTTCCATCGCTGAAGGTTTTCAAGAAGAGATTGAACATCCTGAATGGTATAGGTCCTGTTGCTTGAGTGAGGGGTTGGACTAGAAGATCTCTAAGGTCCCTTCCAATTCTGTTGTCCCTATTATTCATTTTAAAATGCATTTTTATAGAATTATATTTTTTGTATTGATTATATTTGTTAATTTTATGTAGTGCTCTAGGTTTCTATTGGCTTCTGTCTCTCTCTTGCAATGAAATAATAATGTAATAAAAATACTCAGTCAGCAATAAGGGAGAAAAGAATTATTAATTCAGAACAGACAATTCATGTTATGCAAATACCCAAAACCTGTCCAAGTGGATTAGTTCCCAGAAGAGGTATCTAAAGAAAACCACAATGATGGCAAAATGAGGACACACACACATGTTGAAGTAATCAAACAAATGTCACCCTTATGGACTTGTGTGCTAACATGTAACACAAGCACATAAATCACAGCATTGATGGGATGAGTCACATCACTCTCATGCCTTTTCTGGTTTTCAGTCCTCAAAAAGTTAGAAATTAAGACCACTGTTAAAAAAGCAACAGTGTCGATCACAGAACATGCAGAAGGCAATTCCAAAACACTGATTGGCTGCCATCCCCAAGTTATGTTTATGGCTTGCTGTCTGGCAAATGGGAAATGACAATTCATAGAATGGCACTTTGCTGATACTCTCCCAGCCTGCATTTCACACAAAAACTGGTAAGACTAGAGGAAGTGCATCCAGCTCCACCCAAAAGATTGTTCTTATCCAGTTACTGTAATTGACCCTGGGACACTGCAACCGTCATAAATGTGAAATCAGTTGTGAAGCATCTGTGTGCTGTCCAGCCAGTTTAGAGTTAATGGGATTTGGGATAGGTAGTTAGGAATTGAGAGCTGTCCCCTTAAGGGAATGCATCATGGTAAATGTAGTTAAGGTATCCTGGGAAATGTAGTCCATGTCATGTGGTCACATCTGTAATCCTGATTGGTCACTGAATTGACCCTTGGTGGGTTGGGGGAGGTTTCTTCTCTCTTGCCTGAACACACAGCCTCGTAGTAGCAGCTATATCCCCTGCCTCTATGACTATACAATCATAATCATAAGGATGAGAGTTTAATATCTTTCCACACCACAATTCAGATATGCAAAGGATTGGACATTAAGAAGAACCTCATCATAACTGTGAGTTGACAGGATGTCTGATGAACCAATAAAAAAGACTTTGTATAGATGCTTTGTGGAGTTGCTCTGTCTGCTTTATACCCATCTAGAGTGTAAAGCAGAACAACCTGTAAACCACATGACCATGGGGATGCTGCAACGATCATAAGTTTGAAAAACGGTCATAAGTCACATTTTTCAATGCTGTTGTAAATCGAGGACCACCTTTATTCTGATGTAGATGTCATGAACCTAATCTCTCAGTTCAGATGCGTGAATGATTTGCAAGTATTGTGGTTGTTACTGAGCAAGCTTCCATCAAATATTAAAATTGCTAAAGAATTGCTAAAACGTACAGGTAGAAAATGGCTACTACAAAATTGCTGAACACTGGGTCATCAAAACCAATACGGTTTCAACTTCCTTTTAACAGGAAGTGCAGCTTATGCTGATTCTGTAAACCGCTTAGAGAGGGCTGTAAAAGCACTGTGAAGCGGTATATAAGTAAGTGCTATTA
This sequence comes from Naja naja, assembly GCA_009733165.1. Taxonomy (NCBI): domain Eukaryota; kingdom Metazoa; phylum Chordata; class Lepidosauria; order Squamata; family Elapidae; genus Naja; species Naja naja. The sequence continues at coordinate 67,214,356 of CM019149.1, forward strand.
AGATTAAAAATGACTGTTAAACATTGGCAGGATTCTGGGAATCTGCAAACATCTGAGTCTGGAAAGCTGATCTAATGGTTAAAGTCAGATGCAGGTGAGGGCACGAGATTTTTTTTTTGCAAAGTTTTGAGAGAAATCATCGTGCCCCAAGTGTTTGTGACAACCAAAGACCATGAAGGAAAAGCCTAGATCTCAGCCCCTGGAAAAAGTTTCTAATCTTGGGATTGATCTCCCTAGAAACAAGCAGTTCTGACTTCACCTTGTGAATCCCTTCCAGTGTTTAAAACCCAAATCTCCAGCTATTTTTAAATTCAGAAGGCACTTTCTATTGTTGTTAGTTGCTAAGTGTCCTACCCATTGCCTGAGGGGGATGCCCCTCCCCCATGGAATTATCAAGTAGACATGAAGAGAGACATGATTGCTTGTACCTTAGTGGCACAGAGCCACCTAGGAGCAGCTTTGTGAGGAGGCACTAGGAGAAACTTCGTCTAATTCTGATTGGTGTGTCTCTCTGTATATGTGTGTATGTGTATGCAGCTACTTTTCAATAGAAACAGGTTGGACAAATTTCCCACCCACCAGACAGAAGTCCAAAGTGTTCAAAATTTGCTGTGGCAACCACTCTCAAATACACAATCCTTACATGAATACATTAAACTGGTTACAATATAAATGAGACCACAAAGAAAACATTACAATGAATTTCCACCCTCCCCCCATAATCTTTCCAGCTGTCTTTTAGGAATTGAAAAAGCGTCTTTTACTGGTCCATCAGCTTCACTTGGGATCTTCAGCTGGAATAACATAAGCTGACACTCAGGCAGGAAAAATCAAAAAGTTGGTATTCCCGCAATGAGAAAAATCACAAACAAAGCCCATTCATACCACCATGACCACATCAGCTTTTGCTAATTTTTATTCTCAGCCAGTCTTCTCCAGGAAACACTTTCCACTCTTTTAAGTTCATCAACTGGGGTCCACCCTTTGTCTTTTGTTCGGACTGCTGTTTCAGTGGTCAGCAAGATTTGGTAGGACCTGTCCCAGGCTTTTATCAGGACCTAATCACCAGGTTGCAACTTATGGACAGCAAATTGGAGAGGTAGGGTTTGAGCTAGAAGTCCTTTGCTTCTGAAGTGAGATAAAGAAGAGTAGAGGCCAAGTATACAGTTCTTTACAGACATACCTTTAGTTTCACATTGTGGGATTTCCCCCATTCTGTCCAAGTGTGGTAATCCAAACATCATTTCAGAAGGTAAAATATCCCTTTTTGGACAGGTTCAAATTCTGAGCCAGGCCAAGGGTAAACAGTTGGTCCATGGCATAGATGAATTTGCATTCCACAGAATGTGACATTCCCACTGAATTCCCACACTCCATGATTGATTGAAGCACTTTTGCAGAAAAATGAGTTGCTGTCTATAGCTCCTATTATCCCATATCTAGGTATTATCTGCTCCAGTATAATCTTGGCTCTCATGGCTGGACAAGCCTCAACCCATGCAGTCAGTGATCCACTATCATCATCAAAAAGAAAAAGAAAGAAAGAAATCTCCCTTTTAGCCATTCCCCCAAGGGAACATCATTTAAATCAAGTCTAACCCTAGGCCCATGTTGGTGAATATATGCCACGTGTGCCGGAAGTGGCATGCAGAGCCATTTCCCCCAGCATGTGAGAGGTCGCCCTGAAGAGCCCCACTGCACATGCGCACTCCGCCACCCAACAGCTGATTGTCGGGTATCTGGTGCGCATGCACAGGGGGCGGAGGGGGGTGCATGGAAATGCATGTGCAGGGAAGCGCTGCACACAAGGTAATCACACATGCATGCACAGGGACAAGATGCGCATGAGGGGATCGCGCATGCATGTGCAGACGTGCATGCGAGGGAGAAATGCACACACATGTGCAGCACATGAGGGAGTCACACATGCATGTGCAAAGTCATGCACGTGCAAGGGGGAATCGTGACCCCACAATTAGATACTTCCTGATTTACTTTGATGTGTGTGCCATGACCTGGGCTTATTTTAGCAGATGGCCCATCACTTGTCTCCCTTCATCTCCACACCACCCTTCAAATGTAGATTAAGGGTAAGCTGCTAAATGTGTTTTTTTGGGGGGGGGGGAAAATACATCACTACTTTGGAATGTCTGTGTTTCTTATATCAAGTCTTGCTTTTCCTTCACATTGACTCTCTGCTCTTAACAAGCAATAGCAACAGTGGGACTTTTCTTGTGACAGTGTAAAGGCTGATGTGTTCTCATTTGATGCTTTGTGTCTTTATCTCCCAACTTCCTAAACAAAGAGCAGATGTTCAGGGCTTTTAAGATTTCAACTGATTTTTACCTGAATGTAAAAGGAATACCCTTTATCTTAAGGAATGCTTTGCACTCATTTGCTTTGCTGAAGCCTCCATTTCGGATCTCTTTTTCAGTCCTAGCAACACAGTGCAGAAATACTAAACTTCTAATCTTTTCCATTTTTGCTGCTTCTTTCAATGAGCAGCACAGCACATAAACCCAAAGTTTGGATAAAAACTGATTCCCCCTTTATTTCTAAATTAACCACAGTATTGAATTCTCTTTTCCCTCCTTCCAATGAGGGTTATTACATTTGCTTTTATGAAGTATGTGTTTCCATACATCATTACACTGTGCATCTCCTTTAACACCGAGCAAGGAAATGCACACCAAAGGTCCACTGACCTAAGATCTAAGTTCTAAGAGGAGATGCTGGTTCTGCAGTAACTCCATTTTCCTTGTAAGACTTAGAATCAGTGAACTGCATCCTGCCCCCCCCCTTTATGAAGTATATTCTTTCAGCATTGACTTCTGCCACCTCTGTGTACAATCCCAGAAGACAGATCTTGAAGTAAGCAGAATGAGTCTACTTAGTAGGGTAACCACAAACATTTTAGCTGATTTATAATACACCATCATGGTTATTCTTAATGGAGGTTATAAAGTTACACACTGATGGTGAACTAAGAAAATAGTGCAGTTATAGAGATCTTGAGAAATTACCATTCTCAAAAGAGCCAAAAAACTCTGAAAGAACTAAGAGTAAAGAAAGAAAGAAAAAGATTTGTTGTTCTTTCCACCCGGGTTTAGCAGGTAATAAAAAAGAATGAAGCCTGTCTAAATGGGAAGACTCAGATAATTTAATCTGATCAATTTGATGTGATCTGTTAAAATTCTTGGATATGCATCCATAATAACATACAGAACTGAATGAAACTGAATTGATTGTGATGAGTTTTTCAGCTTGGGACTGGGGCTGTAGGGCAGTGGATGACTGATGGATGATTGAAACTGCTGAGTTTCCCACTGCTTCAAGAATGAGCTACAGGTTGCCCATGGAAAGAAAAAGTGAAAATTTAAAGGGACAAAACCTCCACAGGTCTGGAGTGATGTTTAATGGTATGTGTATGTGTCTGCCCTCTCCCTCTCAGAGAAATTCCCTTTTACAGTTGCAAGATTTTGCAAGAAAGAGAAGTGGGAAAGATCCCATGAGAAATTTGTGTGTGTGTGTGTGGGAAATGTGCTTGATTAGTTGGAGAGAGGGGAGAGGGGAGAGAGAGAGGCAAGGGGAGGGAGGTCTTCTACTCCAACCCCCTGCTAGTTCCTAGCATATCACAAGAGACATGGGAAGAAAATTCTACAAAATACAGAAAGATACCCTGTCCTTTTATACCTTTAAGATTCTTAGAGTCCAGTAACTGCATTGTAAAACTCTCTTAGATTTACATCTTTCCTGCAAAAGACAAATCTCTCTAGCAATGTTTACCTTTCATTATCCCTTTGTCCATCTAATTATCACAACTGACCACTTAAGGAGGCTATTAACTGCATACTTCAAAGGTGTGGATGGAGCTACATTCCCAGAGAGGTAGTTTCATTCCCAGGGGGTGAAATGTATCAATCCAGGAAAACAGATGGATTCAGATTGATTTAGATGGGACAATCATGTATCTTAATAGGAGAGGGATGTAACTGATTGCAGGCATGTGTTTCTAATTGTTTTACAACAATTGAAACAAGTGAAAGGTTAAGGAAATCTTTTTTACAATGGCAAGATAACAAATGCCTATAGAGTAACTCTCTACTTAATGCTTTAATATATTCTACTACATTTCTTGATTACTATTCCCTTCACCTGTTCTCCAGCTGCAGCAGCTTTAAAGCAAGCGAGCAACCAACCCGCCCACCGCCTCCTACAGGGATTTCCCCCCGCCCTGATTTCAAACAATCACACAAAAAAACACAAATATTCCCCACGCCCACCTTCCGCAAACTGTTCCAAAATGCGTAGCTCGGAAGGCGGTTGTTAGGCACAAGAAGAGGGCATCGTTCCGGGGGGAATAAGAGGCGACCTCGCTAGCCCGAGGCTCTCAGAAATTTCGGCCTTCATTTCTCTGAAATCGGGGAATGGAAGATGTGCCTGCTCTGGAAATCCGGCTCTACTGTGCGGGCACCTCCGCCATTAAGCGACGGTGGTTCTCCCACGTCCCCGCCGCCAATTTCCCCTTGCCATCAGTGACTAAAGCGGTGCTTCTCTTCCTGCCCTTCTTCAGCCGAAAGGAGGGTGGGAAGAGGAAGAGGCGAGCCCTGGTTGCGTTCCCTCGTGCCGCGCTGCTTTCCAAAGTTTTCTCGATTTGAAAAAGCGAGCGGGTTAAATGCGTTTGAATGCGTGTGTTTCCCCCACCCAGAGATTTTTGCCAGTTCCAAGTTCGAGCCTCTCCCCCTCCAGTATTTAAAGGAGGTGCAATCCTGTCACCGATCCCAAAGTCGGCGCAAGAAATTTGCGCCCCTGCTTACCTTTTGGCTTCTCCCAATTCTATTCGAAAACCGGCTCCGGCTGCCTCGTCGCTCGTTTCACCAATGCGTGTAAACTGCAGCTTTCTAACGGTACCCCCTTCTGACCTGAAACTTTTACCGACAGCATCCCTTTCCCTGCCACGTCGTTTGTTTTTTGAACTCGCCATAAACCCCATTCCTCAGGACTTGATGCGGGTAGGGATTCTAATCAGCTCCGCACTCAAGTTACGTGATGATGATCGCTATCATTGGTGGGGCCCTGGCGGGCCAAATCCTACCCTTTCTGAACCCCGCAGTACCTTGAGCCACGGCCCCTCCAATTCAGGCGGGGACCCCCCTGAAAACTGCTCGCCGGCTCCGTGCTGCTGCAGCCGACCACGTGAGGGCGTCCAGTGTGTTAGTTACAACAAATTAACCCAGGGCTAATGCTCCCCCCGAGGTTCATCAACGCCCCCCGACCGGACAGAGACATGCGAGCCCCGCTTTCCTATCTGAGCCATGCGCTCCCTGAGAACTGGGGCTCTTTCTAGGAGGTGCAGAGCCCTCCATATAGGGCGCCCCTATCCTCTGTCTTTCCCCAGTATAGGGTGCGCCTTTAAAATCGCCTCTGAAGAGCCTTTCCTGTGTCCGGAAAACCTTGACACCCAGGCAGCTGGATCAGGCACCGTCGGGAGCAGCAGATGCCAACATTACCTCGTCCCTACGGCCCTGGACACGTGCAAGAGAGCTCGACGAAGGGGCCACAAAAAGCACAATTCAGAGCTTGCCTTCTCGCTCCCTGTTGTTGTTCTCAACATGGTCCGCTCCTGACGCATATAAAGAGCCGTGCCGAAGCCCGCCCAGGCAGATTGCTTTTCTCAGGCGGTGTTGAAGACAGCCGTGTTCGGTGGCTCTGATTGTTTCTTGTCTCTGCTGACCCGGCGCCCCACAGTCCGAGAGCAGCCGTGCAGAAAAAGAGCTCCGAGGGTCAGCCGAGCGTTCGCTCTCCAACACTTTTGGGCTGAAAGCCTGCGCGTTTTTCCAGCATGTCTGTTGAACTGGAAGAAGCTGACCTGCCGCTGACCGAGGCAGAAGAGGCGCCTCTGGCTCCGGAAAAGAGAGGAGCGGCCAAAAAAGCCAAAGGTGGCGTGTCGGCGGCGCTCTCCCCCTCCAAGAAGAAGAAAAACAACAAGAAAAAGAACCAGCCCGGCAAGTACAGCCAGCTAGTGGTGGAATCCATCCGCAAACTGGGCGAGCGTAATGGTTCCTCGCTGGCCAAAATCTACAATACGAAGCTAAGAAAGTGGCTTGGTTCGACCAGCAAAACGGGCGGACCTATCTCAAATACTCCATCAAGGCGCTGGTGCAAAACGACACTTTACTCCAAGTGAAAGGCACCGGCGCCAACGGCTCTTTCAAGCTCAACAGGAAAAAGCTGGAGGGGGGAAGCGAAGGAGGCGCCGGAGGCGGTGGCGGCTCCCACGCTAAATCGCACAAGAAGGCGGTCGTCGCATCTACTTCGCGAAAGGTGGAGAAGAAGCCCGTGGCCAAGAGCAAAAAGCTGGAGAAGAAATCGCACAAGAAAGGCGCAGGCGGCGCGACCACCAAGAAAGATAAGGTGAAAGTGAAGAAAGCCCCCAAGAAGAGCGTCGCTTCCCCCAGCGCCAAGAAGGTGAAAAAATCAGCGAAGCCCAAGGCTCAAGAGCAGGAAATGAGACTGCTGGCCTCCAACTAGGAGGGAAGATGCCGCCTCCGTTGTCTTTCGTCCCAAGACTTTTGAACCCCGAGACGACACTTGACTTTAAGCTCGAAGCACAGCCATGTTTCCAGCTTTGATTATTATTTTTGTCTTTTTGGCCCCATTTCTGCATCATTTCTTCCCTCGGAAGGCGGGCGTGTTTAATAGCACTTCGCTTTCACCAAATTCCCATCGAGATCATTGGGGCATTTTGTTGGATCGTGGAAAGATGTCATACCTTAACCTCACACCCTTTTCCCTCTTTTTATTGGAATATTGTTGCCATTGAAGCTTGCTTTATTGCTTTTTGTGTTCTGCAAAAGTAGCGTGATATCGTTGTAAAACTCCCCCTTCACCTCCATGTCTGGGCGAGGTTCGGTCGCCCTCGGCATCAGCCCCCCGCTTTACTGCAGGGGAAGGGGGGGTATCCTTGGTGTGGATTCCTTAAAGTTTGAACTACCGGCAGTCTCCGTTGCCCACTCTTTAAAGGCTGGGATGCCATAGCAACAGCCTGTTGGATGCATGGGCGTCCTGGGCCTGGAGTGCTGGCGGCGCTTGCATGGGGGTGGGGCGGGGGAGGCGGTTGCATGGGACCAAGTGACCAGCAGAGCAGCTGATTTTTTACCTCGGAGACTTGCGCAATCACTGCAGATTTGAAATATCTAGTCGAATCTGGGGGCGGGGCGGGGGGAGGGAAACACAGATAACCTTTGCCTGCAAGATTTTTTGTATCGTCCTTTTAGGGTCTCGTCTTCAAATGCCTTTTAAAAAAATACAAAATTTCCTCGTGTTTTTTTTGTTCAATAAATCGTTTAAAACATTTTCTCACGTTCTGCTTCCTCGGTGTCTTCATATTCAGGATCGAAACGAGACAGTCGGTTTTATTATTGGGGGAGGGAGGAAGATGGGATACTGGGGGCGTTGAAATCGTGAGATCCCAAAATCGCTCTTGAGGAATGGGGGGGGTCTCGAGGTATGATAGAGGGGCTCGGTGCAGATGTTTGGCGCCCTCTCCCTATCAATGCAACTAATTGGGTGGGCGTGGCTGTTTGCGTCCCTTGTGCCTCTGAGCTTTTGGCAAAGATGCGCCCTCCCTTGCTAGATAATCTTACATTCTGCGCCAACCTTGTTTGGGGCGCAGCTGCCCACCGGACAACTCCAAAGGAGGGTTAACCTCATTTTCACGCCCACCCCAAAGCGGACACACCCGGACATTTTGCAAAGCCTGCCCCCATTGGCGAGCTTTCTATATTCCTAGCCTTTTTTTTAGATCGAGTCATCTGGCGTTCTTGCGCATGTGCAAGCGAGGACGCCGATTGAGCACTGGAGAAGAGCGAATCACTGAGCCGGAAGTACCGTCGTCGGACGGAAGGCTTCAGATTCGTAGATCCTGTGTGGTGGGCGGGGCAAAGAGTCTCAAGGCTTGTGACTATGGAAATTTTCCTCTCTCCGATTTTCTCACAGCGGTCGCTCTTTGGTCCTTCGTTGCTGAAGATGCCCTTGTGTTCGCTTACTGCAGGCATTCATATTTGGGAAAGAAGCAGGGATTGCAAAAACTTTTTGCCATCCCACCTTCCCTTTAGTGTAATCTTAATGTATGCGACTCCCTTAAAAGATCCAAAGACCAAAATGAACAGAAATGAACAATGAAAACAATACAACGAAACTGGGAAAGGCGGATTTATTGTAATAATAATGCAAGTAAAAGGTTCTTCGTACCCAAGGGAGGTACAACTCGGAGAAACCCTCCTAGAGGAACATTTTTAGAACCGCAGCACAATGCAGCCATTGCTGGTCATAACTACTTATCCTTCCAACCACCTTTTTGTGGTGTTTGTTGTGCAAGTGATGGGCCATCTAAAATAAAGCCAGGTCATGGCACACACTTCAAAGTAAATCAGGAAGACTGTAATTGTGGAGTATGTCTGGCACAAACAAAGAATTCTTACCACAGGAAATATGCATGTGTAAATCTTGTAACAATCCTGGCTAATTAGAAAGGTGATAAAAGTAACACAAGTTAGATAACATGCAGACCTCAGCTAAAAGTTAGGCCTGCAGCAAATCAGATATGTATTAAATAATTCCTAGGGCATTCCATTAGCCAAGACTTGGGAATAGAGACAGCAAGAGACCAATAGAACAAATTGTAGAATTATTACTAAAATTTTTATTAGATTATATTTCTTACTATCTCGCTTTTGTCGCACCTTGTCTTTTAGTGAAAATGTATGAAACTTACTCAATCCTTTGTTCTTGGCTCTTGGCATTTTGACCAGGAGCCCTTTTTCTTCGAGTTCTCCAATAAAAAGCAATCAGAAAACCTGCACCTCATGTTTGGCGTCTTATCATTGGCTTTGGCACCAGGCTCAGACCTGAATTGGGGACAACAATCTAGGGGCTCCTTCAGGGATTCCCCACCTGGATTCAGTTGGAAGACACCAACAGCTACCAGAGGAGGACCCCTGGACAGGTGAGACTTAGTGGCTGAAAGGTGTGTGAATGCTCTGAAATAAAATTCCTGGTCACTGACCAAGACTGTGTATTTCTGCACTGCCAGCCACCCTCAGGGCTCATGAGTCTTTTGACAGTGATTGAGTACTCTGAAAAGCAAGGGGTGATGCAGAGAAGCACATGTCTCACTGATGCATACAGTGGATTGATTGAATGCAATGAGCCACTGTCTAAATGAACGTCCAGCTTCGCTAAGATCCTTGGTGACATCTTAATTGAACTCAAAGGCTAAAGCCCTGAAGAAACTGAGGAGCAGGAACAACCACAGGTGGAGGAAAAGAAAGAGGCAAAATTTGGAGGAAAGGTAAGCACTGGACAGGAGACATCTCAGGGGATAAGAGGAATCCACCTGAGTTCTGGCTTTGAAATGGGAAATCATGGCAGCAAAAAGGCATCCAGCCAAGGGGCTGAGTTGCCAAAAGGGAAGCTGCCCAAAGATATGCTGATGAGTTGTATTTTGTCTAATTTTGAGATATTAGGAGGATTTGATATAGGGATCAAAGACAGCCTTTTCTCATTATTGTATGTCTGTCTGGCCTCAAATTCCCTTGAACAATTCAGGTGATTTTTGGCTGTTTTGACCTTATAATGTGGGAAAACAAAAGAGACAGACAGAGATACAATATTTGAGTTTATTTGTGAAACTTGTTAATAGTCCACTTCTGTTAGAAGAGTGTGGAGGTAGTGTATATGTATGTCTATGTTGTGTTATTTCCAAGACTTGGGAGAGAATCAAGACCCTGTCATAACAATAAACAAAAAGGCATTATTTTTTTAAAAAAAGGATTTGGAAAAATGCAGCTCATTGGCTTGTGAAAGCTCCCTAAAATAATGATAATAATGATTGGTTTGCCTGGAGAAAGTATGAAAGGAGATATTTGTGGATTTTTTTATGCAAGCAGTTTGAATGGAGGATACATGTAAGTATGCTGATGTGTAAATGCCTGTGTGTGTTGACTCCCTATCCCTAAAATGAAAGGGGTTAATTATTTTGATTCCCTTTCTTATCAAGAAACCTAGTGCTCCTCCATTTATACTGGAGGACTCTAAGACTGGTCTGCCACCTCCTACTTACTCATGGAATGGGACAGCCCAGACATGGAGATCCCAGAAAAGGGGGGAGGCTGAGGAACAATGTAATCAAACAGTGAGTGACTCCTCTGACATCCAATCTCCATCAAAACTGAAACCGGAAACCCACTTAGAGAAAATATAGTGGTAAGAGGAGGAAATAGATTCTGTCATGCTAGTTTACACACCATTTTCTACTTCAGACCTTTATAACTGGAAGCAACAGAATCCCAGTTATAGGGAAGACCAGAGAAAATGCAGTCTGTTCTTAGCTATTGTAAGGACACATAACCCCACTTGGGCAGACATTCAGACATTGATAGATGTCCTTTTAACACCAGAGGAATGGGGGCAATGGAGCGGCAGTTAAAAAAAGGGCATGAGGATTACAACTGCTGACAATGTCCCCTCACAGGGCCAGAATGGGATCTGGATGATGACCGGGACAATATGAGACTACGAAATTATCAATCCTTACTCTTGTACAAAATCCAAAATAGAGTTCCTAAAATTAGAATCTTGCAAAAGTATGTTCATAAGGCAAAAGAAAGTGGAAAGTCCTGGAGATTTTCTTGAAAGAATATACCAGGCTTTCGGGCAATACACTGATTTAGATCCTGAAGCCTCAGACAATCAGAAAATTATAAACATGATTTTTATAGAGCAGCAGCAGAAGATATAAGAAGAAAGTTACAGAAAGTAGAAGGAAGTCCAGCGAAAGGCATTTCAGAATTGGTTGAGAGAGCTGATAGTTTTTACTAACAGAGGACAAGAAGAAAATAAGAAAGAAATTCAGAAGGCTTGCTGAAGTGCTATCTTCCTAGCTGATGCCCTTAGGCAGGAAAAGGGGAGAGGAAGGGGGAAAACCGGAAGAGGATAGCAAGGAGGGGGAGTTCAGGTAGCACGAGGAAGTAGTATGGGCATGGAAGAGGAAAGGTCCACTTAGGACCCAACCAGTGTGCTATATGCAGAAAGGAAGGTTATTGGAAGAGTGGATGCCTGGTGGCTACAGCCATGCAAGCAGAAAAAGAAGAGTGAACAGGCCAGGATCAAGGAAGCTATTGCTCCCCCAACCTCCAAACGCCTGGTGGAAGTCCAAAGTGGGAGATCTAAATATAAGATGTTAATAGATACAGGAGCCAGTAGATCTGTCCTTAACAGACCTATTGCTCCTCAGGCTACCGATAAGATACCTTTTGTTGGGGCTTCAGGAAAGGCTACAGTGTGCCTGAAACAAAAGCCCAAATTGCACAGCAGGAGGTTAAAAACATAGGGTATGACATCTCTGCAGGGCAGTGGAGACTGTTAGCCTATGGAGGGTAACAATTCATTAAATCCCACTGTTAATAGAAAACAATTGGGATTCTTGGGGAGGGCTGGTTTTTGTAGAATTTGGATTCTTAATTCTTGTCAAGCCCCTTTATGAGGCTGTTAAAGGGGTGGTGGTGGAAAATATTTGAAAGGATTAGGTCATGCTAACAAACATTCACACGAATAGAGAGTGAGCTTATGGGAGCATCGGCACTGGGGCTTCCAGACCCCACTACATCTTTTACTCTATTTGTAGACAAATGGAAAGGCATTGCCATGAGTGTTCTCACCCAGAAATTAGGCTCATGGCAAAGACCTGTGGCACTGGGATGGCTTGTGAACAGTGGCAGCAACAGCCCTGCTAGCTGAAGAAGCCCAATAGTTAATGTTATGTATATGTACACAACATAGTTGGGTTGACAATATATAAATCACAAATATATATGTCTGTAGCTTTAAAGAAAAATACTGTAATGTATTATACTATGTTCTGGTTGGTTGGTTATGCTGCAAGTTGCCATAAGAAGGAGCTATAGATCATGGTTTAATTTCTCTTTCTCACTGATGATCTCTCTTGATACTGATACTGACTGACTACGGACCAATACTGACTAACCTTGTTTACTTTCATATTCTGTTGATATCGAAGGTTATCTGTTGTATTATGGTTTGATATTTGTCTACTGTAAAAGACTTGAAACCGGTGACTTTATAACTGGATATTTCTGTACTGTTAAAAACGTGTATGACATGGACTGTTTATTGGACTGTGCTATTTCTTCAAGTACACATTGTCACAACTTGATTTAACTCTGTGTGGCTGTATATTTATTCATAACTGTTCTCATAAACGTTTCCATGTGCATATCCTTGTTATACAAGGATTACTCTACACATAACAGTTAACACTATCACTTTATCTCATAGTAAAAGTCCGACACAGGGTTCAAGAGATTATGGAAGTGCAGGGAGCATTTTGGATGACCGGGGGCAGCCAAGCCATATATCAGACTATCCTGCTTGACTCCCCAGCCATACAATTAGAGGTATGCAATACCCTCAATCCAGCTACTTTCTTGCCCCAGATAGAATCTGAATTGCATCATGATTGTGTACAGATGGTGGATTCTGTATATGCCAGTAGACCCGATCTTAAGTGATCAACTTACCCCAAATGCTGACTGTGAATGGTTTACAGATGGTAGTAGCTTTATGATAGAAGGTCTGAGAAAGGCAGAATACGCAGTGGTCACACCATGGGAAGTTACAGAAGCCAAACCACTACCAGTAAACACTTCTGTCCAACTGGCTGAGCTGGTGGCTTTAACTAGAACCTTACAGCTGGCTGTAGAACTAACAGTAAATATTTATCTTGCATGCTTATGGAAAGAAAGAGGATTATTTAATGCAAATGGTCAACTATTAAGTATGGCCCACAAATTTTAGAATTATTGGAAACAGTCTGGTAGCCAAAACAAGTAGCAGTCATATATGTCAAGGGGCATTCTAAGGAAGACACCCTTTACGCAAAAGGGAACCAGACTGCAGATAGGGCTGCTAAGGAAGCTGCCCTATGACACTCAGAATTAACAGCCTCCCTAATTCCAATGTCTCCATCCATACCCACTTCCCCGCCCTCTTATACATCCAAGGACAGAGCATGAGCCAAGTCTATCGGAGGCAAGGAGGGGGATAATGGGTGGTGGAGGGTAGAAAGCAAATTTATTCTACCAAATACACCTCTAAGGATTCTTTTATCACAAATACATGCTAGCACACATTGGGGGCCAAAAGCCCTAGTAGACTTTGTGACACGCTATGCAGTAGGCAAGGGTCTCTATTCAGCTGCTTCCCAAGCTGTAGCAGCCTGCCTGACCTGTGCCAGAAGCAACCCAAAAGTGGACAGGCACCCACCCCTAGGAGTCCAACCTAAAGGCAACTATCCAGGGGCAGTTTGGGAAATAGACACTGAAATACCTAGAAAGGAAGGTTCTAAGTAAGTTTTGGTACTAGTATGTACCTTCACAGGATGGCCTGAGGCTTTTGCTTGCAGGACTAATAAAAGCCTATGGGTAGTAAAAGTTTTACTGAAATAAATTATTCCTAGGTTTGGGCTGCCAAATAAAAAATATCACCTGATCTGGCTGCAAGCCTTGCCACTTGCACTGCAGAGGCTTCACATTGCACCTCGACAGCAAATAGGTTTGAGCCTCTTTGGGACCATTATTGGGTGACCACATCCCTCCCTAAAGGCAGAGGAGAGATCAGTCCCACTGGTGGGCAAACTGACCTTGTTCTAAAATGTAAGACAACTCGCTGGGTTATGAATTTTCTTTCCCTTATCTACAGGAAAATCGATACCCTGGACTAGATCATCCAGTGCATCCATTTCAGCCTGCAGACTGGGTGCCTTGTAAAGCTGTGAGGACCAACAACTTCCTTGGATGAGAAGTGGAAGGGACCATTTCAAGTGCTCCTGACCACCCATACAGCACTAAAAGTGTAAGGTCTGGAATCTTTGATAGATCATTTCCTTGAGCCTTGGTGGTGCAGGCTGTTAAACACCTAGCACTTAGTTCCAGCTGCCTGCAATTAGTGCAGGCTCGAATCCCACCAGACTCAAGGTTGACTCAGCCTTCAATCCTCTCGGGGTAGGTAAAGTGAGGACCCAAGATTGTTGGGGGCAATAAGCTGACTTTATAAAAATGCCGCTGGGGGGGTGGGGGTGGCAAAAGCCCTAGTAATAAGCAGGCATATACAGTGGAATGAAGGCTATTGCTGAGCACATTGGGTTGTATCCCAAAAATTGTAAGCCACCCTGAGTCTCCGGAGAAGGGCGGCATATAAATGCGAATAAATAAAAATAAATAAATAATAAATTTCCAGAGTGAGAAATGTCCACGATCTACTATTCCTGATTCTTGGACTGCGCAGCCTGAGATTTCCTCAGTAGAAGAACTGGGATTTAAGTTATTGTTCCGGAAACAAAAGCCTCTGAAACCACAGCTGCATGGGAGGGAAATACTACCCCCCATAGTTGTTCTCTCAATTAGAAATTTTCCTCAAAGGTACCCACTTTACCTGAAAGAAAGATTAGAAACAATAGGGACCTTGAACAATCCAAAGTATCTGAAGAACTACCAATACCTTACTTTGTTCAGTGGGCTCTGGTCCCTCAATAATGTCATGCATTGTATACAGGCAGTGGAGAAAATCCTAGCTAATGAGACTGGGGAGATTTTTATTGGTGCAGCAAAAGAACAAGCCATTTGGAAAATGAAAGTTAAGAATAGGATGGTATCTAGATATGGCATCGGCATCCTAGGGAGGTGTGTGTGCACTACGTGGACGACAATGCTGTGTGCATATTCTGGACAAATGGGAGGAATTCCACAGCTGAACTACACACATCGCAAAGATAGCTGCAACCCCCATCCCCACTCCACATGGACGAATACAAAAGCTGGTGGCATTGGCTGACAGGATGGTTGCCAGATTTCAACTGGTTAAGAACCTAATAAATACCTTGGCAGGCATAGTCATTGTTTTCTTAAACACCTGTTGTGCATTACAATGCCTCCTGCTTGGTTTTTCCACCTGTAAGCAAGCTACAGGGTCCACCAGTACACGGATATTGATGTTGGATGAATCTTGCAAAATTAAATAATTTTCAAATTCAAAGGGTGGGAGGGATGATGGGCTGTCTGCTAAAATAAAGCCAGGTCATGGCACACACTTCAAAGTAAATCAGGAAGACTGTAATTGTGGAGTATGTCTGGCAAGAACAAAGAATTCTTATCCACAGGAAATATGCATGTGTAAATCTGGCTAATTAGGAAGCTGATAAAAGTAACACAAGTTAAACAACTTGCAGACCTCAGCTAAAAGTTAGGCCTGCAGCAAATCAAATGTGTATTAAATAACTCCTAGGGCATTCATTAGCCAAGACATGAGAATAGAGACAGCTTGAGACCAACAGAACAAATTGTAGAATTATTATTAAAATGTTTATTAGATTATATTTCTTATTATCTCGCTTTGTCCCACCTTGTCCTTTAGTGAAAATGTATGAAACTTACTCAATCCTTTGTTCTTGGCTCTTGGCATTTTGACCAGGAGCCCTTTTTCTTCGAGTTCTCCAATAAAAAGCAATCAGAAAACATGCACCTCGTGTCTAGCGTCTTATCATTGGCTTTGGCACCAGGCTCAGACCTGAACTGGGAGCAACACGTGTGTAGGAAAGGAACCTAATGTTTGTAGTAAAATTGACACATTTCTTCCCCACCTCTCCCACATTTAAAGCCCCTTTCTAATTCAGTATAAACCACGGAAACTAGGCTGGATGCAAAAACTAAAGTGCCTAGGCTAGGGTAAAGCGTGCCTTTCACATCTACCAAATATTGGTAAAGGACATGTATTATATTCCTTGTAACTTTAGTATTCCTGCCTTCATTCTATAAAACTGGGGAGCAATGCTCAGTGTGAAGCAAGAAAACACAAAGGATCAAGAAAACAAGGAGCTGCTGCACACATCTACACGGATCTTTCCAATTATCCTTGCTGCAATGACCTATACTGAAACTCCACACCTGATTTAAGAAAGAAGTAACTGGTATAGTCAAGGTCTTTGGGGGAAGGGTTAGTGTGGAATTATACTATTTCCCTTTCTCAATAAGCTGCTTATTTCATTTGTGGCTGCATTTGTATTATACATTAAAATCTTCCCTGTTTGCAAAATTGCATCATTACATAGCTAACATTTGGGGTTCAAGATTCGCACAAAGGTTATTAAGTCCTGTTATTTTGGGGCTCTGAGGAGAAAGAGTGAAAGCATCACAAAGGGGAAAGGGGACAAATGACACCATTGCATAATTTGCACAATACCATGGTACATATGTTATAATAGGGGTATCAAACTCACATTGTCATGGCAGCATTGCGTGACTATCGGGACTTTCCCTCCCTTTGCTAAACAGGGTATGGGTGTGGCCAGCACGTGAGGCATCCAGCTCACAGGGCAGAGAGTTTGACAGCCCTGTGTTATAATTTGCAGGAGGTGGGGGGAGAATGGCAGCAGACAGAGTCAGAAAGAAGTTACCTAAGAAAGAATTGCCTATTGTTCCTTAGGGTTTACTCTTAAGCAAGATAACAGCACTCTTCTTCCCACCACCCATTCCATTTACAGTAGAACTTAAGTCTTACTCTTATTCAACTGGCAGGGAAAAGCATTCTCAACCCTACTTAAGAGCAATAGACTACCGTAGATGGGCACACAAAATCACACATGACTAACCACCATTCTGCTCCCATCATCTGTACTAATGCTGTTCTATTATTTTACCAAAGGAAAGAACCAGTTTGGAGTCTGAAAAGTACTCATCCTAACAACAAACTAATTTCAACCACTACAATTGGAGGGACATACCGGTAGTGGAGAAAAAATCAACTGATCCATTAGTAGAGGTGGCTCATGTAAGCATGGAAGCTGCTACAGTGTTATTCTGATAATGGTAAGTTGTAAAAACAAGATTAAGCTTTTTTATATCTAAACTGTAGAAGGGCATTATTATAACTGATTATAAAGGTCCTGAGAAACATCATTGATTTACAATAAAAATTATAAATATAGCTTGTTTTGAGGATATGGTATTGATAATTATCACACAGATGAAGCCAGATCATGAAGGTACCGTAGTTGTACATCTATGTACAATATAGTAAGAGACTCAACATCACACCCTGTCTAAGTAAATCAAGGGCTCAAAAGTCAATCAAGCAATCAAGGGCTTTCTTAAAACAACTAAAAGCTAAGAGCTACTAAGAGAGAAGTAAGAATACATTTCTACCATAACCAAAGTGCTCTGCAGCAGTTTGAAGCCTCATATAGCAGCAGTAGATAAAGTTAAGTGTAAACAGCATCTATTGAGGCAAAAACCACCCTACTTTATCTACTTGCAAACTAAAGCAATTTAAAAAAGTGATACCAAAATTTTACATGCTTACACACAATTCAGCTTCAATTTTTCAAATAACAGAATACAAATTTTCCAGCTAATATGTTGGTATAGTGGCCTGTTCTGGACTGCAAAAAGTGTTATGGCATCATAACGCAAACTCTCATATTTGTATCATATCACACAAATATGTAAGGGACAGCATTTATGACTGCCCATTTTGTCATCCCCACTCCCCACAAATGAAAAAGAGCTTGGGAAATAAAGTTAAGGGACCTCACACTCCACACAAGATGATCAAAACATTTCTGCTGTTGATCTTTCCTTTCTTCCAACAGTATTTCTAGCCATTTCTCTTTCCATGAACCAAAGAATTCCAAGCAGATAAAGCAATGACATGCTGAGAGGCAATTTTGATGTGTACTCAACACTGAATCAGTTTAATATTTGTTTCGCACTTTCCAATTTCACAACTTTTGCATTTTCTAATACAAAGCAATAGTTGACATAACACAAAATACTGATTTTGAAAGTAATTTTTAAAAGACAGAAAACACAAATAAAGGAACTCTTGTTTTCCAGTTCTCAGCCATTCTTTGCATTTCAAGGATTCCTTCCCTTCTATGATGCAATCAGTGTTCATTCTCACAGAAAGCAAGAGCCCGCCTGGCCCAGTGCCAGAAAAATGAGACAGCTATTTAAATCCAAGAGGTCTTTTTCCCCCCCTGGGTCTGTAATGTAACAGGCAAGACAGACAGACATAGATGGCTAAAGGTTTTTTTTTTAAGTATCACTAATGAGACTACACTCACCAGCAACTGACTGAACAAACCACATTCCTTATTCTGTTATTAAAGTATCTCAGCCTCCACTGGTCTAGATATCCTTAGCTGAATCCAGAGCAAGACAATAGTTCATCCATAGATTTACATCCCACATGATGATTCGAACACATGCTACTGAACTGCACATACACAGCTGACCATATACAGGATTACAGATTCTACTTGCTCAATAGCCTAGAGACTGCTGCATGCACATGGCTCTATAAACTTTTCACCTAAGCAAGCAAGTTTTGGCTCTGTACCACAGCTATTAGGCATTACAGGACAGGCTAGGCCAACCTCCATGCTCATACATTATCCAAACACCTATTTAGCAAACCACCAACACTAACTAGATATTTTACTCTTGTATAAATTATTTTTTTCCTAAAACCCAACTTCCAAACATTAAGCTACTGAGGATTACAGTTAGATGGATGCCATACTTGCACTCTATTTTAAGCACTAGAAGCAAAATTCCAAACAAAAAAACTGTATAGATTAAAGTGCAAACTAGGGTACAAATGCTAGACTTCAATCATTACAGATGACATTACAAGAGGATTGATAATGGAAGGAGGAAACACAACAAAACTGCTTCCCATTTCAAGAAAACAATAAATGTATATCACTGAGGCTGAAAATCACAAAAGCAGTCACACTAAAATACTCTGATTTTCATTCCAGTGACATCAAATGGACAAAAATAGACCTAAATCCAAAGACTCTTGCTTAGAATGAGTTTCCAGATAAACTGGAAGCTGGAACTGTTATATCACTGAATATATCACATCAAATTTAGAGATAAACAGCTTTTCCCTTCCCCATTCTTTCCTCCGCCCCCTTTGAAAGAGAAAAATATTCCGTATGGGATGGCACTCCTATTCCATTGTTGCCTCTGGAACATATTAGGTGTTACAGGAGGTGCTTGATGGGAAGACTATAAAGCAAAGATGTGTACATATCCAAGGAATTCTTAAAAAGTCTTTGCCTCTCAATCAAGATTATTTACTCATGTTGTTGCAATACACAAACCAAAACTCAACAAAGAAACAGGAATGGAGTGCCAGTATAACTACACAATAGCTCATCATAAAGCAAACACAAGGGAAACATTAACATATGAAGCTATTCCTTTCTCAGAAAAAAAAGTTATTTTCACATTTAGAACTTCCTTCCCTCCCATTTTAAATTCGTAAGTCCATGATCACATTTAATGGGGATGTGCAACATCAGAGAGATCGATCCATCATCTCCAGGTCTGGGACCACACAGTTTGAAGAGATTAGGTTGAGTGTTGGTGTAATGCAATGGCCAACCCTTCCTTCCTCTGTATACTTTCACCTTTTCCGTATAGAAAGAGATATAAAATCAGCATTGTCACACAGTGAGGCCTATTGTCTAAACAGTTTCTTGCCTTCCCAATGTTGGCCTGTGCTGCTTTCATGACTTTCTCATCTCCATGACTCCCATTTTTTTCAGTTCTCCATGGAAAAAAAAATGCAGACCATTCTAGTGTCACAAAAAAATTCCTCCTACCCCCTCCTCTTCTCCAGAAGAATCGAAGCGATTTAAGGGAGCAAAATAAAACCCCTGCCCCCCATCCCCCCACCCCAATCGCTGCCGCTATGGAACACACAGCTTCCAAGGCAATGGGATGTCAGGCTCAATCGTCCCAGAGAAAAGGAGCTGGGGGAGGGGACGTGGGGGGGGGAGCAATAATCTATTTGCAGGGCGCTAGATGGCAGCCAGGCCCAAAGCACGTGCTCTTTTCGGTAACACGAAAGATGACGGCCGCTCTTTCCCACCTCAAGTCTTCAGAATCGAAAAGGAGCAGGGGGCTTCAGCGCTGGGCCAAGCGAGGAAGCGCACGATGAACCCAGCGGTTTGTAGCACCAGCAGCACCGGGACGTGAGGCGGGCGGGCGGGCGGGCGGCAGGCAGGCAGGGAGGGAGGGAGGGAGGAAAAGGGCCAGGATCAGATTAGCAAGAAAAGGGCGAGCGGGGATAGCTCAGCGCCGGCTGCACCAGGACAGACGATTCGGTAAAGAAATCACCTGCCCGGTACTGGGCTGCACCAAGTGATGCGGAAGGAAGGAAGGAAGGAAGGAGAAAATGTCCGGTGGCCGCTGCACCAGATCCTGTGGGTGGGGCGCAAGGAAACAAACGGGCGAACGCTTTCCTTTAGCCAGGCAATCGGCTTCATTTCTTGGAGCTCTGGGTCTTCTTGGGCAGCAGCACGGCCTGGATATTGGGCAGAACCCCACCCTGGGCGATCGTCACCCCGCCCAGCAGCTTGTTGAGCTCCTCGTCGTTGCGAATGGCCAGCTGCAGGTGCCGAGGGATGATCCTGGTCTTTTTGTTGTCCCGCGCAGCGTTGCCGGCCAGTTCCAGGATCTCGGCCGAGAGGTACTCGAGCACGGCGGCTAAATAAACAGGTGCTCCGGCGCCCACCCGCTCCGCGTAGTTGCCCTTCCGCAGCAGCCGATGCACTCGCCCGACGGGGAACTGGAGGCCGGCTCGAGAGGAGCGAGACTTGGCTTTGGCTCTGGCTTTCCCTCCGGATTTACCTCGGCCGGACATAACGAGGCGAGGCTGGGCGCTCGGTCAG
Source organism: Naja naja (assembly GCA_009733165.1). NCBI lineage: Eukaryota > Metazoa > Chordata > Lepidosauria > Squamata > Elapidae > Naja > Naja naja. The sequence goes on from CM019149.1 coordinate 67,235,174, forward strand.
AGCTAAGGCGCCGAGACCCCCTTGTTGCAAAGCAGGCAGGCAGAAACGGCCTCGTCTGGATAACTGGGAGAAATAACACCCGCGTAAGCACAGCGGCGGAGGGGAGGGGGGGCGACTAGAAGAACGGCATGAGGACGCTGACGCCTTGCATTCCACACTCCTCCCACCCGCGGCCTCAACCCGATCTAATGACCCCGATCCACCAGCCCCGATTTAGCTCTCCTCGGGATTCCCTTCCGTCCCCCCCCACCCCCTTTACCGTTGGTTGTTTCCACGGGCGCCACCGAATAGCAGCAGCTGCAATGACAACAAGCGCGAGAAGCTGAAGGGTATAAATCCAAGCGCATCCTCTCGCTGGCTTCCCATTGGCAGTTAAGAGAGCGTAGCTGCGCTCTTATTGGCGGGCCCTCCGATCTCTGATTTGCATAGTAGCTCGCATCCTCCATATTCGGTCTCGGCTGAGAACTAGGGCAGCGGCCGAGCGAAAGACCTGGATGCGTGCAAAAGGATTAAGTATTAATAGAGGGGAATATTTTGTAGCTCAGGGGTAGACGTGAGGGGGTCCTTGCTTGTTTTCTTGCAGACGTTTCATTACCCAAACTAGGAAACATCATCAATGCTACCGTAGTAAGGAGTGCTGTTTGCTGTCAGTTTATATTCTGGTGATTTGCCTGTCAGGATTGGTGGTGGCGGCAGTCTTACGAGATTTTTTTGATCGGCAGTTTCTTGATTGGGGTATTGCTTACTTGATTGTTGGTTTGATGTTAACCTTAGAGTTAATCTATGCTGATCTGGGTGCTGATTGCTGGTGGAGAGGTACTTGGGTCTTTTTGTTCCTTTTTGGGCTGGGTGATAGTCTCTTTTGCATAGTCTATAGATGTTAATGGCTATATGCCTATTGATGGCTGAATTGTCAGAGTGCCAGGCTTCTAGAAATTCCCTGGTGTTTTTGAACTTGGCTTGGTCTAGGATGGTCACATTTTCCCAATTGAAATGATGGTGAAATCTGTCTATGTGTTGTGAAATTAATGATGAAAATTCTTTTTTTTTAAATTACATTTATATGCCACCCTTCTCCAAAGACTCAGGGCGGCTTACAATTTTTGGGATACAACCCAGTGTGCTCAGCAATAGCCTTCATTCCATTGTATATGCCTGCTTATTACTAAGCGGCATTTTTACAAAGTCAGCTTATTGCCCCCAACAATCTTGGGTCCTCAATTTACCTACCCCGAGAGGATGGAAGGCTGAGTCAACCTTGAGCCTGGTGGGATTCGAGCCTACAGTAATTGTGGGCAGCTGGAACTTAAATGCAGGCATTTAACAGCCAGAGCCACCAAGGCCCTTAAACACCAAGTTTGGGCAAATGAAACGTCTGCAAGAAAAGAAGCGCAGAGAGCACCAAGGACCCTTCAGGATTAACTTAAGTATATTGAGGTGCGGGAGTTGCAACCTTTGCGGGACCTTTGAAGGTCTTTGCAGGTCTTCAGCAGAGTGACAAAAGGAGCTGAAGAAAGAGAAAACCACTTTCTTTCGCATTGTCATTCTAGTGCATTGTCATCTGGAGTGGCCAATCTGCCTTGAAGCATTAAAAGTAAGCGTCTGTAGAGATTCTCAGTCGTCCAGGTCATGGCTGAAGCCATCCAAAATGAGAAGTGAAACATCTTCAAAAGGAAAAACAAGAAAGTCCAGTTGCCTCCTGAAAAAGCACCTTTGGGACAGTAGAGTAAGAGGCGGTGAAGTAGGGTATTTCCTTCAATGCCACGCCAAATTCATTTTTCCAGGATAACTTTGTTTCTCCTCCGCAGCTCGTGGTTAACTGGCACAAGTGCAAATGCATATGTAGGATCAGTATTGCCCAACTGCTCTGTAAAGGCCAATTTACAGACTTGTCTGGTTTGTCACAAAACTTGGTAGGCTAACACGGAAGAGTGGGGTAGGTTTATTCCAATTTGTATTTATTTGTGCAATATCTGAACAAACTGCATGTGCCGGTCCAGTTTTAGTTTGCCTTCTGGAAACTTAATTTTATAATAGCTGTGGCTTGGATATTTGCAAAGGTTGATTGCTCAGTGCAGAAGCAGGGGAGATAAATAGACATACTCATTTAGCAGAAGTTTTGTGACTGTTGTTAAAGTCACAAGGCTCTTGAATGTGATTTTTTTTCAGAGTTTGAAATCATGCTGCTAAGGAGAAGGAATTGCATTTAAAATGGCATATGAATATGGGGAAATGAGAAGTTATTCTTTCTCATCAGACCCACAGACTCAGAGAATGGCAAAAGAATAATGTGCTAGTTTCTTCCAGAACTACCATCAGTCAATTGCAAAAGGAAGCTCTGCTTGGAACTGTTTATGTCCTGCACAATACCTTTAACACCATGAAACATCTCTGTATCCCCAGACCTTTGAGGATTCGTCTGTCTAAACACCTGGCTGACTGTGCAACCAATCATAATAGTAATAAAATATCTGATCAATGCCAGATTGGACATTGGGGACAATTAATGCATGATTACTGTATTTTTTGCACTATAAGATGCTCCACACCATAAGACGCATTTAGGTTTTGGGGAGGAAAACAAGAAAAAAAAAATCTGTGTCTGCCTCCCAGCAATTTCCTTACTTGCAGCAAACAGCAAAGAGCCTGGTCAGCTTCGGCACAGCCTTATTTAGCATGAGCAGCTGATTGGATCAGCTCCCCTAGAGCTGGAAACGACTAGCACGCATGTGCAGGGAATCTGTACCTTTAGTGCATGATTTACTTATATGTTTGTCTACCATGTCCTACTATTACAAATTGTGAAGTGTATTCAAGTATCTCTCAGCCCAACCTTCCTCAGAGGATTGCTGTTAAGAAAAATGGGGAGTTCTAAGTACATCACCTTGAGCTCTTGAATTTTTGGAACTAACTAAAATAACAAACTGCTATTCAGGAGGAGAAATTTTGGAATAATTCAATAAACTGGGCTATTAAAAAGCAGGGAGAAATATAATCAGCTGCTTGGTAATGTACAGATTTTTTTCCCCAGGCAGCTGTTTCAGCAACACCTGCAGTCATTGTAAAATTATAATTACCAAATGTACAACTAATATTGAAGAGACTCTTCTCCCTACTCCCATTACTATAAATTAGCACACACATGATCAAATTACATAAAACTGTTGCAACGGCCAAAAAGGTTCACCTGAGCTTTCAAAGGAAGTGTTCACAAAAGGTCTCCATTCCTGAAAGCAGATGGCCATGCCTTTTTTAGCTTGAGCTCTGGATTTTTTTTTTTGAAGCTAATCACTATTGTGCAAAAACCATGGAGAAACTCCATCCCTCAGTGACCTAAACTTCTCTCAATAAGGAGATCTTAGCAAGCTGATTACAGACAATACTCCTGTTTTCTTCAGTTCCAATTGTAGCCATTCTTAAATAATTGGAAAGACAATCCTGCATCATTCCCAATGATGGTACAAGAAGCCTATAAGGGATAGCACAAACTACAGAATGTTGAAAATGGTTATAACATGAATTGGTGCAAAATTACAAACTTTTCAGGATTTGGAATACTTTCTGCACTGAATAATCAAGAATTGCCCAGAATTCTGATTATATTAATGTACTGTACATTTTTATAAAATATCAAAATAAGGGAGATATTGCAGTAAACTTTCCCTGCAAATTGTATTTTACTGTATTTAGTAGGAATTGTAGTATGCGTGCAAACAATGGGATAGCTAAATGTTTTTTTATTTCTAAAGCTGTTGCCAGAAGGTTAGAAATTAATGTCAAAAGAATTTTAACTCTGAACAAAATCTTTATTTATATTACCAGCATTGTTTATGTATTAAAACCTTTACAATATCCCAAATTTGCCTTATTTCTAGTGAACAGAATTTCATGCATTTCCAAGGAACTTTGAATAATCTTTCTGTATATCTAATAAAATGAATGATCATGTAACCAAGTATCTTTTTTAAAAAATTAAATACTTTCCCCTCTTTTTAGCCCAGGATTTTGTGAAGAATATACATCTGCATGAATTTCAGGCCTATTCAGGCCTTGTACTCCAGCTCTCTGTGAGTGGAATAAGTTGATCCTATGCATAAAGGTGGATTTATCTTCTGAAGTACCATTTTAATCACCCACCCTTTTGACAATCGTAGTCCTGATGTCTCTTAGGATGAATAGCAACACTTGTCTTGAGTCCAGTGTGACTCCACATAAGCAGCTAACATTTTGTCTTTGTCTCTTGACCCTATAAAGCTTTAGTTTACAATCTTGCATTTTTTCCTAAATATCCAGTTATCCTTAATACAGCCAACAACCTATCTTCACTTTCCCAAAAAACAAGGCTAAAGTTCTTTCTCTCTTCCTTGCTATTCTCTTACCACCTATTCAAAATACTGGCTACAGTGGTGGCCTGATCATCATTATAGCTTTGATGAATTTGTTAAACAATACTATCAAAGGTTTGGAAGTATAGTAAATCCAAACTAGTGAAACAACATCCTTTTGGAACAGCTTCCCAACCAGGAGGAATTATATTTGTATATTGCTTGCAGATGATATTCCACATCTTCCAAAGCAGATAAAAAAAGGCAATTTGGTTTCAGACCAAAATAAATTATCATTCTCACTGTGCAGCAGCAAATCTCCAGCATTAACAGTGACCTGTTTTTTCCATAAAAGATGAAGCAATCCACAAAGTGAAATGAATGAATACTATGATGGTAACCATGACAAATCAAATCTCTGCTTCTGTCCTTGGAGGGGAAAAAATAACATTAAATCCTTCACTTCTTAACATATTTTGGAAATCTATTGCCTTTTCAAAATTGGCAAGGTCAAATCAATGCTGCACTTAACATCTATATATCCTATTCAGATAAAAGAAACTGTTTAATGTCAAAGCCCATCAACTAAGCATCAGGAAGGAAGCATACCTGAAGTCTTATAATTTATTTATAGATTATACCTGTATTACAATCTAAATCAGGAGATTTAAATATTGCAATAACTCACACATAAGACCCTCTTTGGCTAAGATCAGGCTCGGTAATAAGCAATATAACCAAATTATCACTGCTTTTTCAGTTGCTTTGCAGAAGGTTCTCCATCTTTTTTGAGCCACTGGTGCATTAAGTCCATGCTAGATTTTTTACGTGGTGATGTCTGGATAAACTGGCTGGACCACTTTGGTAAATTGTCTTCATCTTTATCACTTTTCTTGGGGCCTTTGTTTTTTAACCAGTTCAGCATTACTGTGCTGCTTGCATTACTCTTAGTATTCTGGAAGATACAAAATAATAAAAAATCATTTTTATGACTAGTCCATCCAAAACCGCAGTCAAGCTTAGTGAATCTTGATACTACAATTTAGTTGTTTCGTGTTGCAATTCCAACTTGGTGAAATGAAAAATACGACCACAACTGAGCCCAACATTTCCGTTGCAAAGTGAGACAGTTGTTAAGTGAGCTTTTCCCCATTTCATGATCTTTCTCGCCACGGTTGTTCAATGAATCAGTGTTAGTGACACAGTTGTAAAGTGAATCTAGCTTCCCCATTGGCTTTGCTTGTCAGGAAGGTCACAAAGGTGACCCTGGGATACTGCAACCGCCATAAATATGAGCCAGTTGCTAAGTGGCCAAATATTGATCATGTGACCATGGGGATATTACAATGGTTGTAAATGCAAAAAATGGTCATCAGTCACTTTTTTCAGTGCCGTTATAACTTTGAGCAGTCACTAAACGGATGGTTACAAGTCAAGGGTTACCTGTATTGAAAAGAAAAGATTCCCAAACCACTCTACCCAAGAAAACAAATTTATATCTGATTAGGGCAATTTCAGTTTATCGAGATCACACAGCCCAAGTTATCCAGGAAAGTTTGATCAAGTCCCTAAAATAATATTTTTACCTATGAACCGCTAAAGAGAATACAGATGCAGAAGATATACATGCACCTCCATCTTTGAATTTCATGCTCTCCAAATCAATTAGTAACATCAATGTGACATTTACTTTTACCTAGAGATGCTTAGCCTAAAAGCAGGTAGCAGTATCTTAGTCAATCTCAGAAACTAAGCAGGGTCAGCCATGCTTAGTATCTGGAGGGGAGACCGCTATAAAATTACAGGGCTGTAAAATAGATCGGGAGGTTGGAAATATATCCTAGAAAAGGAAATGCAAACATACCTTTTTGGGATCCAACTCAATAGGTAAAATGCATTCTGATGAATTATTTCGGGAATTGTTCACTATTGTTGACACGGGATGAAAGGCAATGTTTTCTGTTGGCTGGATAAGGTGAAGTGCTGCTTCTGCGGGTATTTCTGCAAAGTCAAGCCATTTTTTAACTGCTTCATCCCCATCCAGAATAGCTGGCATTCTAGACAAGTAGAAAGACATAGATTTTAATAATGGAAAGAAACATCTGAACTAGTCCACAATCTGTAATAATAGAAAACAAGGCCAAACATTAGGATAAACCAGATTCTAAAAATCAAATTCAGCAAAAAAAAAGGTCTGTTCTTGCAGCACCCTCATTAAAAGCTCAGTCAATTTCTCCAAGGATGAAACTGACCAAACAATGTAGAAGGTTTGGAACAAAGCTTAATTATTACTGCTATTTGAATAAGTCATACAGAAATCACCATAGATGCCTATTTCACATAAGCATCTTATAAGAAGCCTCCATCTTATAGGAATATATAACCTTTCATATTCTGATTTTTATATTTAAAAATAAGCACACTATCTGGTAAATCAAAAAAATAGATATGAGGAAATGCAATTTATGAAACATTATTTTTCAGTTACTCCATTTTTCAGTATGTTCTAGAAGCGCTCTCTAGTGATGTCCCTCTTGCCTGTGATGGATGGATCTTACACATTCAGATGCATTTACTGTGATGATACTGTAACTGTACAAAGGTTCTGCTCCATTCTGGGGCTCCCAGCAATCAAAAATTCCAGCCATGGTAAGCAGCTTCCTCCCTTTTGAATCTTCAACCTCATCTTCCATTTCTGGTTTGGTGAACTGCAAATGAAAAGACAATACATAAAAAAAAACCTTAACAGCACAGGGTCACTTTTAAACAGACAAACACCACAACTTTAGATCACTTCTCCTCCTCTTCTTGTAAATGAACTTCTGTTTAGAAGTCCTTTACTAATATCATTATAATTGCATAGAAAGTCAAAATTATTATTGAATCTTATTACTGCTGCATAATTATATCACAATAATTAAAGTTTAACTCATAACTCAAGGTTTTGCAGAGGTGGGCTGCTGCTGGTTTACACCAGTTCTGGCGAACTGGTAGTTAAGATTAGGCACAGTTCAACAAACCAGCAAATCCCATCACTGGCTGGCCCCGCCCACACCCATTTTTCAGCCTGTTTTTGGGGCCTTTTCCAGGCCATTTTCAGGCTGTTTTTGGCTGAAACGGCCTGAAAAACGGCCCTGAAAACAGCCCTAAAAATGGCCTGAAAATGGCCCACAAATGGCCTGTTTTGGGGCTGTTTTCAGCACCATTTCCGACCACTTTTTTGGCAAAAAGGAGCCTGAAAACTGCCTGAAAATAGCCCATAAAATGGTCAAAACCAGCCTGAAACTGCCCCAAAACAGCCTGACAATGGCCCAAAAACAGGCAGAGGGAAAGCCAGCCAGTGGTGGGATTAGCCCCAACAGACTGAATCCTATCTCTTCCTTTGAGGCGAGTGGCTGGGAGGCGGGGCTGGGTGTGATGAGTGATGTCACATGACCAACCGGCCACACATACCCAGACAGAGAGCTGGTTGTTAAAAAATTTGCAGCCCACCACTGAGGTTTTGACACTGGAGAACAAAATGGTTCCTCTGACATTGAATGCATTTTATAAATTAAGCCTGTGAACTACCTAAATTATACCTGTTTACCAGTCCAGGCTCTAATAATTTCTAAATTACTACATAATATATATGTTGTTTTTGAAAACTGCTCAAAAATGGAATATCATTAAAAAAGGTCTTCACAAATAATTTATCAATTTTTAGTAGCTAAAATCCGGTGCTGGGAACTTATCTCCATTACTGATTTCAGAATACAATTCAAATACCTTTATTTGATAAGCTGTTTACAGCTTAGCCTGGATTCCAAGTTTACCTTGTCATATGAAGCAACGTTAATAATTTTAGCAATAGCACTTAAACATATACCACTTCATAGTGCTCTACAGCTCTCTCTAAGCAGTTTACAGAATCAGCATATTGCTCCCAACAATCTGGGTCCTCATTTTGCCGACCTGAGAAGAATGAAAGGCTGAATCAACCTTGGTCAGGATCAAATTCCTGGCAGCAGGCAGAGTTAGCCTGCAATACTACATTCTAACAACTGTGCCACCACAACTCCATTTTAATTGTATTACCACCATATTCCTCAGGGAATTTTGCTTTGTGTCTATGTTACTTTAGATGCTAGGCAAAAAGCCCTGTTTGTCCTTCCAGATGTTTCTCACATCATGTACTTTTATTCATGCTATGATATTTTTAGCAATACATTTTATTCATTATTCTAAACTGTCCTGGAAATGTCAAGCTGATCTGTGTATAATTGCCAGGTTATTGCAGAGTTTACCATTTGGAATTGTTAAATGCCCAGGGACTCAAAACAAGTGTTTCAAGAAGTAGAATGTATGCTTGCGAATACCACATTTCCTCAACTCAACAATCTTTAAGCAAGCAGGATAATATATGACCATCCTCAACCTGAGTTGCAGCAGCTATGACAAAAAGGGGAAAATGTAAAGGCACAATTCTATCCATTTCTGTCTGATAAATCTAATATTAATAATAGTAGCAATCATCCTTTATGGAGGTAGCTTTAAAAAATATCAATGAAACATCAGCATGAAATATAACGATTGCAATAATGTTATACCGTTTCCTGCTCAGTTTGGGCAAAGTAAATGAAATATGGCTGCTTTTGTCCATTATGTTGTTGCCATTCATAGTAGCCATCGGCCAGCACCACACAGCGTTTACCTTTTGAGAGAGGTACCTTTGGAAAAAGAGAGGAGCAGGATTAATAGCAATCTATTCAATGCTAATTTCAAATGCATTATTGCTGGCAGATTATAATACTATCTCATAGGGCAGGCTGTAAAATCATATTCCGAGCAAGAGTTCACTCTAAGTTTTCATTAGGACTGTGCAGCAATCAGGATTCAAAGGGTCTCAAAACAATAGTTCAAAGTGCACAGAAACACTCACATAGCATCTGTCAATAATTGCTGCAGAGTTCTTGTGTTTGCTTAACCACTGCCATTCAATCCCAGGACAAGGAATACTACATATGATTTAAAGAGGGGCTATATAAGTGCACACCCATGCTTCACCTTGCCGTCTCTCCTTCAAATCCAGATTGGTGCAAAGTTGTAATTTTACACTATTTTGACCTCCATATAGTATGTCCTCAACATTCAGTGTTGTCTGAAAATAAACACTGGATCACTTAAAATACAGGAGTGATTTGTCTGAAATGAAGAATGGACCCCCCCGCCCCATTAGCTAATCTTTGCTAACTCTTCTGAATGTTCTGCAGCATGAACACTGGTGGTTTCCTTATTCATCAGACAAATTTGTGGTTAATAAATCTTGAAGGCCATATTTAGTCAGAATGCAAAGCCAGAATTCCGCAGAATATCAGCTTCCTTTTTAGAATAAGGCTTCTTTTACAAACAAGAACAGGAGGTTCCTGAGTAGAAATGATTATACTGGGGGCCCCAGTTTATTCCATAACTTACACTTCAACTTTGAATTATGAAATCAGTTTCCAGATTCATAAATGATCTGATGAATAAGGTATTTTCTACTTTGGTTTGTTCTTGATGGGATTTTGCTCCCTAATGAGAATTTCTGAAGATTTTATTCATGTTCTAGAATTGTACCAATAAACAGCAAGTAAGGCTCAAGAACCTCATTGTTTACATTATATTGCAGCAGTTCTTGTTTTTATATCCCCCTACTCTAATTCTTGGAGGTTGGGGAAAAAAGGAAATTGCAATTGGAGAAACTAGACCAGAAATAACTAAAAGCAGTTTCCCACAATACTGGTTAAGCCACCAAGTCATTATAGATCAAACTTGAGGTTACTTGTTGCTATAAGAAAAACGAAGAGAATTAACTTTTTAGGAGGATATCTACTGTATTTCCTTAGTATATATAGTGTATATAATTTCCTGATTCTGTTTAATTGTTATATAATAATCTGATCCTTCAAAAAAGGAAAGAACGTAGAAAAAAGTAATTATATTCAGCCTTTATATTAGTTTTTAATGGCCTTATTTACACTACTGCAGTTCTACGGGCCTGTTTTAAAAGTCAATATTTCATTCTGACAAGCATTTGAAATGGTGTCACTAACAGGGCTTTTCCTGTTTCAGAAAAAAAATAAGATGTAGAGTTTGCAGCATCTTGATGTTGGTATTTTAAACAAAGCTCCAGTTTTCATGTGTAATCCAAAAGTCATGAAGGTCATGGTTGGAAGGAAACAAAGACTTTTTTTCAGAAACTGAAGATTACACAACTAACCTTGTAGCAGAATTTCTCCATCATGGTATCACTCCGACAATTAGAAGTGTTGTACTGCATTTTAGATGGGTCAGCTTCCTTGAACCAAGATGGAACTAGCCCCCAACGCATGGCTACAAGGATACGCTCAGAAGAATTGGCATTCTTTCATAAACCAAAAAAGGAAATATTGTGAAGAAGCATGCATAGAATTAAGATTATTCTACAAGCAAAGACTGTTCCAAAATCCTGTGCATATCACTCCTGGTACTGTGAATGTTGATGTTTTAAACAGCAAAAACCTTATTTAATCAGCTGCTTAAAAGGGAAAAATCAGATTTAAAAGAAGTTATTTCAAGAAAGAGGCTGCATGCACAGATTCAGCTAAGGATGTACACCTTGCTTGAATATGCAACTCCTCAATTTCTCACCAATGAAGAATATATGCTTCTGTGTATTTATATCTTATAAGTAGTTTGAGTTTCGTCTTCATTAGGTCTGATGGGCTGCAGAACTTCAGACATGTTTACCAAAACTTCTTTGCTATCATCCAGTAATCTTTTTGGGGGTTTGCAGACTAGATGTGTATGGGGGAAAATAATCAGCTAGTCAGCTCAGGTACTGAAAGAATGAGTGGCAAAATGTAAACGTGGTAAAAATGTGAAAGGAGGAAGCCAAGTTTTAGTATTATTAGAAAAGCTCAATTATTTTATATAGGAATTTTAGAGATATATTGGAGTGCACACTGAATCATATATTTCAAAACAACCTCCCCCCCACCCAAAAAAAAAGATAAGTGTCTTCAAGATGAGCTGCTTTTCTGGAGATTTCAGAGACATTTCTGTGTAGTTTTCTTGGCAACAATATAGAAGTGGGTTAATACTGCTTTTGGTTTTGTTTTTTTTCAATTTCCAAGTTTAACAAACACACATGGAATTTCCAGGCTCTGATATCCAAGTTCTAATTAGGCTCTATTTGCTTGGTTTGAGCCCAGACAATGCAAATTAGAAGAATCGTGCAAGTAAACACAATGCATTTATAAATATCTTCCACTACCTAAATGAGTCATTTTTTGCACCTTTCTCAGTTAAAACAATTGAAACAGACAAAGGGGTTTCATTTCTTCTTTTTGTCTATTTAATCAAATTCACTTTCACTGCTATCCTGTGCATAACTTCTAAATAACTTTAAATTAAGGTTTTTAAAAACACAACACTTTTGTTTGTCTGAAATCTTACAATACATATATAAGTTTAAATATTAAAAAACATTAAAAACTTTGTTTCTAATTCCATATTCATTATGTCTTGTGGATCAGTTTGGTGCTTTTGCCATCACAGCATTCCAAATGTTTAAAATTGCCAATACAATATTTGGTTATCAAGTATGCTCATTCCCTTTTTGTCTTGCCCTCTTGCTTGCTAATCCTGTGTATCTCTTTTTCTCCAAGGTTAAATATTCTTTACTATATGTTGTTGCCGGTGAAGCACAGCATAACAGATAAATTGCCAATGAAGTAGCAAAAGTAATTAGTAATTTTTTTTGTAGTGGAAGAGAAAAATATGTTTAATTAACTTCATGTATTTTTCTTTTTTGTGATTTTATGAACTGCTAAAACTTTTGTAAATTGTTATCCTGAGCATTTAGGCAGGAAAATGAAAGAGGAAATAGTTTGAAAAAGCGTTATGCTTATATGAGGTTTTAAGTTTGTGTGTGTGCAGTGATCTGATACTTCATTATTTTGAAATGCCAAACATCTTTATTTTGAACTACAAGTAAAATCATGTCCTATTTAAGTATTTTTTTAAAGCTTGAGCAGTTAGCATTATTATAAAATGGAAACTATTATTATCTCCCCTCATACCTGTGTGTATGTGTTTATCTAACGGGTAATACAACAGCATGCATATTTGAAAACCATGGAAAATGTTATGGTGGAATCCCCTCAAATAAACCTGTGGCATTTAATCAGACATGTGATACTAAAAAGTTCATATGTATACCCAAAAATTCCTTCATAGATTACTATTAATGATTTCTAAAGGGAGAGGCTACTGTTCCTTTATTTTTAAGGGACACTTTTATCTAATAGCTTCAACTAAATTCAATAAAAAGTTACATACACACACACAATTTCTTTGGTGCAAGACATAATTTTATGTATCCAAGGTCTACCAGTCAAGAGATATATACAGCTATATGGCATTGGGGAAGAACTATCTGAGATGCTGTTTATATCTATACAATATGCAGTTGCTGGTTGATTATTTCTACAGAATAAAGGTGTAATTAACAACTTTTTGAAATGTAGATTTTAGTTAACTTTCACAATTATCACAAATTTTAAAACTATGATTTATTTAATGAGAAGAATATGCTGTTCATAGAATCGGAAAACCTTATATACGTAATCAAAAACAACTCCTGCAAATTTTGCTAACAGTTGGCTGCCTAATCTCTGCTTGAACTCATCCAGAAATGAGGGTAAATGAGCATAATTCCAATTGTGGCATAGTCATCTCAATACCTACAAGCAACACATATATTGGAGTTCATTGATATGAGGGAGATACACAAAATATTTTCTTATTATTTTCTTAAACAACCTGAAAATAAATTTCTTACAACTTTAAAATTGCCAAGTAGGCCTGAAGTCAAAACTTTCCTGAAGCATTTTTCAGATTTTCAAATACCTGCACTAATGGGGAGCCCAGCATTCCCGAAGTCATTTAACTGCTCTTACATTTTTATTAGGATTTTCTCCCTAACATTCAACTGGAAGTTGAATTTTATGTCGCTAAATCTATTATTTTTTGTAGGTTCACAATTGTATATCCAAAAGATATACAATGCACATTTTGAATTAGCATAATCTCACATTATGTTCTATTGCAATAATAAGACTTTATTTTATCATAAGGGAAGATAATATATGGATCTCCAAATAGATGGATTCCAGGATCCTTGATAATTGGTGATACTGACCGGCTGATTAGTATTTTGAAATCCAGTAATATTTTGAAGGACAATTTTAGTGCTCTATTTTAGTGATATAGGAGGTTCTATTTTAGTGATATAGGAGGCAAATAAAAGGTACTTTGAAAACTGTCATGCTTTATTTTCAGAGCTTCAGGGAAGGTATCATAAGCATTAATATCCCAAATAAAACATGGCTAAAATGTTTTAAAAAGTCTAATTTGATATTTAAAAAAAACAATGCTTCTCTTGAGATCACAGATGTAGTATTAATTATAAGTAGCTTCTATAACAACAGAAAACTAAAGTTCTACAAAATGCCACAGAGCAGACAAAATATGCTGATTTTTTTTACAAAAATTCAGCTTTAACTAGGATGTAAGATGAATGTAAAAATGTCTGAGAATAGAAACTAAATGCAGCTAACTGTTACAAGTAGTCTTTGACTTATGACCATAAGTGGGACCAGAATTTCCATTGCTAAGCAAGTGAGTTGTACTCAATTTTATGATTCTTTTTGCCATGGTTATTATGCAAGTCACTGCTGTTGTTAAGTGAAGTCCTCCCTTGACTGTGCTTGTAGGAAGCCAACTGGGGAGATCGCAAATGGCAATCGTATAGCCCCTGGATGCTGCAACTGATATAAGGCAGATGTGCCTGGATTTTGATCATATGCCCAGAGGGATGCTGTAACAGTCATAAGTACGAGGACCAGTTGTAAGTCATCTTTTTCAGTGCCATCGTAATTCAGGTGACCACTAAACTGAACATTGCAAGTCAAGGATTACCTGTACATTTTAAAAGACTATGTTACATAAGTCAATGGAAGTAATTCACCTTCTCAAAATGTTGCCGGGAGAGAAGCACAGGACTGTTAGATTGTGGGCTCTTATTGAACGAAGGGCTATATTTGTCAGCATTTTGCCATTCAGGATACTTTCTTTCTCCTCGATTATTGTGATAAGCACAGGCACGGCGGATACGATCTGCTCCCAGACTAACAGCTGTCCGTCCACACATTCTTCCAGAGTGCACCCAAGTCAGTGGCCTACAAAACAATGTTTTAGGAACACACTAGACAACCTGAACCCTGTTGTGTCATCATCTCAGAGATATTTACCTAACTTGACCAATCAACCGAATGGCCATGGGTGAGCAAAAGAGCAGTGAGAGAGGGAGCAACTTATGACATCCTGCTGGCCTGCTTATTCACTTTGCTTGGGGGATGCTTGTAGGGAGAAAGTCAATGGGGAAGCGGGCAGGGGAGTTCACAAATCGAACATATTTATCTGGAAATCAATTCACTTCCTACATTTCTAATTATTACTATTATTAACTAAACTTGTATACCGCCCAACTTGCAATAACTCTAGGCAGCTCACAACAATCAAAGACATTACAATTAAATCAACAAAGCAGAAATTAACCTTCTCGGGGTGCCGTCGGCAAGCCAATGCCGGTTGGTGGTCCCCGGGGGACGAGCCTACTCTGTGGCAGTTCCCGCCCTGTGGAATCAACTACCCCTAGGGCTCCGTCTGGCCCCTGACCTTCGCACCTTCCTTCACGACCTGAAAACTTAGTTATTCAAACAGGCCGGGCTGTGCTGACCTCCTGGGGGGATTTTTAAATTTTAAATTCTTAATGTTATAATGTTTATTGGGATTTTTAGTGATACTGGGCTTGTGATTGTTTAATTCTCTTTTAAGTAATTTATTGTTCATTGTTCGGTTTTAGTTGTGAGCCGCCCCGAGTCTTTGGAGATGGGGTGGCATACAAGTCCAAGAAATAAATAAATAAACAAACAAACAAACAAACAAACCTAAAAGAGGCCAAGCCTGATAAAGTGAAGGGTCTCACTCTCCCTGCCTGAAGCCCAGCATGAGAAAGCTACTTTTTACTTGGTGCTGCAATTCTTCAGTCTCGCTGCTTCGCTTTTCCTGATTGTGCTAAACTCCACAGCGATTAATAAGTGAATAATAAGCTTTAAGAGTAAAAGCAGCCTGACATGATACAAATAGATGAAATAGCACCCTCCAGAAGTGTCAGTCAGGCCTTAATTTTTCTTTCTTGCTAATCTGCATCCTGAAAAAGTCGACCTGTCTGAAAAGGCCAATTTTGATAAGAAATCCCTATTCTCTTAACTATCACCGGCAAGACCAACGTAAATCATTAATTCAGCTTCTTCTCCGGAGATCCCCTACCTACGTCCTCCGATCCATCGCTAAATATCTCCTCCAGTCCAAAAAAGAGGAGCTTTATACAGACAATAAATCGCCAAACGCCAGAAACGTGGGGAGAGATGCTCCTTCAACACCTTCAGCTTTTCCTTCCTTCCTTCCTTCTCCCTTCCTGGTTCGGCCGCCAAAAGGAGCCTGAGGCGTGCATGAAAGAAAGCTACCAAGAAAAGGGACGGGGCTGTTTTCCTACCGGAGAAATTCCCAGGTTTGAGAGGAAGGGGCTCACCAGGACCAGCTACACACAAAGTTTCCCTAGCAGAAGCCATTTCCGCATCCCCGCCACCGCCGCCCCTTTTAGCCTCCCGGATTCAATCCTGACCAGAGGGAAGCTCCTTTGATGAGGAAACAGGCGCCTCCTCCCTTCGGGTTTTCCCGCCTTCCAGCGCTCCTCTCCCTCCGTTTCTGGCGGTCGGTCGTTCCGGCCTGGGGGAAGGCCCCTGTTTGTGGCTCAGCTTGTTTTTCAAAACGTCGCCTCGGAAGTCACCCGCTCCGTTGAGGGCACCAATTTCTCTCCCCCCCCCCGCGTCACTGAAGCGCAGCGAAACGTCCGCCTCCCCTCGCAAAGACGCGCGTCCTCCAGGTCGGTGCGCGCTGCTTCCAAGTCTTCATCCCGGAAACTTTATTTATTTTTAATGTCAAACGACCCTGGACGGCGCTTCAAGTTTGCCTGATCTGCCTCCACTGCTCCGGCTCGAACAGCAATACTTCATTCCCAAACCTAATTCTGGAACTCCGAATTTGAAGCTGTAGGGCGGAGGTTGTGCGTGGTGATGGTGGGGAATTACGGTTGAGAAACCAAGACAATTCTTCTCCAATCACATATAGACATAAATCTACTAATAATCATCCACTATATTTAAGTCATTTTTCTCTACTTCGGAGAGGCTTTACAGAAGTATCCTAACTCCCTGTGTAACCTTTGTCAGAACTACAATACTTGGGACTGCAAAACACGGAATGGATACATATGAATATACATTTCTAACTCAGCTGCCAACCAACGATCATCCATGTCTATAAACCAGATATGGTAGCTGTAGGTTATAATTAAAGCATGTCAGTTTGTGGCCAGCTTTTTCTTGTAATTATTTCTAAAAAAAATTAAACAAGCCAGTATATACAGTAAGCATGCCTCAATGCGTCCTCAGAACTCTCGCTAGTTTTATTACAGCTTCAGAAGGGCTGGTTTAAGTGTAAAACATACAAAATGAAATCGTGGCTATTCTGTTTGCCCCAGAAAAAAACAGTTCATGGGTTGATGCACAGAAGAGCTAACACTTCACCCATTCACTTCTACACTTCCTTAAAATAGACTCAGTGTCTATAGCCTACACTGTAAATTAATTTTGTCTGCATTCAGAGTGTTTTGCAAATTGTTATGATACAATTCCTTTCCATAAGCTACAAAAATTATATTTTGTCCATGTGACAGAATAGATGAGGCAGCATTCTGCAAGATACATGCTTTTAATATTTGAGATACATGCATTAACTTCTAAGATATTTTCTATGTAAATTGAATATAGGCCTATAATAGTGATACTTCTTGTAACATTAGTGATTTAAATACAGGTGTTTTATTGATATGTTAGTTAATTTTTCTCCCCCAAAACAGATGCTTTTTATTTCATAATAAAGTGGATATCTCAATTTTGGAGCCCTGAAAGATATAGTCTATATTACAGGCAGTCCTTAACTTATAGCTGTAATTGAGCATGCAATTTCAATCATAAGTCATGATGGTCATTAAATGAGTTAACATGTGACCATGGCTGATTTCACAACCTTTTTTTCAGTGGTCGTTACATGAATATGGCAGTAGTTAAGCAAACCATTGTTTGCTATGGGGTAGATTTTGCTGAAAATAAAGTAAAAGCCGATTTCTGGGAAAAATATAAATCACGATCATGTGACTGCAGAGCACTGCAAATAGGTATAAATGTGGGGCAGTTGCTAAGCATCCAAAATGCAGTCATGTGACCATGGGGAGGGGGGCAGCCATCACAATTTTGAATCTGGGTAGTATGTAACTTTTTTAGGGTCTGCCATAACTTCAAATAGTCGCTAAGTGAAGGTCATAGGTCAAAGACCATTGTACTACTATTTCTTCACCCATTTGCATTGGGCTGGCACTAGCAACCAAAGATGTTCTAGTGGTATCGATCAGTTACCGGAAGCAAGAAAGACTTAAATAATCTTTTGTTGAAGGTTCTTCTTTCACCTTCAACAAAATAGCTCTTAAGTCTTTCTTGTGTTCAGCAGCCAATATGGAATTATTTGCATACCTCAGGTTGTTAGTAATGTACAGTGTTTCTTTCAACATTTGTAATGCTAATTTTTTTCTAGTCCAGCATTTCACTTTATATATCTGCATTTAAGTTAAATAGGTTAACGGTATATAACTTTGTCATACTCCTTTCTTAATTCTAAGCTAATTAGTTGCTCCATATTCCATTTTTACTGTTGCTGATTACCATACAAATTCTGCAGTACATAGAGGTAGCTGAAACTTTTTAACACTGCCTTACTAGATACTAGACTACAGCTTGATCTTTTTCAGTTCTCTGACCTCAACTGTTTCCATATCTGCTTACCAATTACAAGCAGTACATTAACTGCATAATTTTGCATGATTTTAAACTAAGGTTCCCCAAAGTAGTGAATATTGACTCCATTGGTTGTGGGACTATCCAAATATTGTATTTTTGCATAATAAATGTTTAGGCGTTGATGAACAATCTGAAATTTCTTGAAAGAGTCAACAAGCTGAAAATTTTGGAGACTTCTAAACAGTTCTGCTGGCATTTCATCAATTCTTGCAGCTTTGTGGTCAGAACCAATTTAACTACATTTTCCAAAATATCTGGGTCTAGCTTTATGTCTATCAGCAATTTGGGTGGTCTTTTTTATAGTTATTTATACATGAATAGCATCTCTTCTTTACCTTTGTTGATCTCTATCTTCTTTGTAGTAATTATACAGTATGTTCATCCCTGTGTGAAATGGTCTCTCATACTTCTTTATACTATTTAGATATATTTCTCTGCCTCTTCCTACTTTTCTCTAGAATTAGATATTATAGGGCAAATTTGGAATATTGCTCAAGTCATACCTTGTTAATCTGATAGATATTATTTTTTAAAGATCAAATTTAAATTTTGCAGGACATCCATGATAGATTTTCAGTCAACCCTGAAAAAAACTCTAGTTTTGTTTGCACGGTATATAATCCATTCAACATCAAACTTGTCCATTCAGCAATAAACAAAATATAAGGTTCTTAATTTATATGATTCTATAGCTAGTACAAAATTTATAAAGTCCTTACACTTTGTGGGATATCAGGTTGGAGAAACTGGATTAAAACTTTGTTGGATATATATTATTAGCATAATGGATGATTTTGTATCGCCATTCTAATCTATTTTTGCTAAAACCATGAAGAACTGAAATCTAGTATACCTCATTTTATCACAACTCTGATAATTAGCTATGCAAATTATAAGAATGTTAAACATTGTTTATTCTTTCATTATATGGCACAACATTTATGTATAAAATCTAGTCAGAATAAAACAAAGCACAGTACCAGCCTTTACAAAATCAAACCCAACCACAGTAATAGATGCCCACTCATAGAACAATTTAGGCTGTTTTACTGAAACAAATGACTTTTAGAAACATGAAGCAATATGAAAATGAGCAATTTCCTTAAATATCCCCTTTTCTAAATATCAATACAGAAAAATGACATGACTTGAAATAAAGGATGCTTCAGCATTTTTTTCATTCTGGTTTTCTACTCTAGATTATCTGCCAGTTTCTTGTGAAATTCATACTCCTGATTCTTTTTCACCCTAGGACTTCTTCAAATCAGGCTGCCTACAAATGATATTAACAATTTGAAAATGAAGGCAAGTTTGATATAAATCAACCAAATCAACTAGACCTGTGTGTTGTGAATGTCTTTTCAATATCATTTGGGCAAGAGATAAAATGTATTTATTTTCATATTCTTGAGAGTAGCGGCATTGCTGGAATAAAATCCATATTTTTATTTTATAATATATATGTAAGGGTTTAGAAAGGTCATGAAACTATAACAATTGCCCCAGTTGTAAAGGGTCTGGCTAATCACATAAGGAATCTGACACACGATGACTAAAACAGGAGCTAGAGCCAACTACTTTAGTGTTATTAGGCACCTTGGTATAAAAGGGATGTTCTTTTGAAGTAGCCTGGCAAACATGAAGAAATAACCAATTCAGTATTTCACAGAAACATTCTTGTGGTTATAAACCTACACAGGTAGCTTTCATTTCTAATTAGAGAAAGAACTGATGCCAGTGTTCTAATATTTCTCCCAATGTCCAGAGCAGTAGAAAGAGACCTCTAATTCTCCCTTCAGCCTTGGGGTCTGAAACAGACAGCCTGAAAATGAGCTTAGCCAACAGAAGCCATAACAATATCCACGGGAAGTTCTTCTTTACTCCGAGCTGTGAACTTGCATTGTCACAATTTCTGTGAGGACAAGGCGAGAACGAACCAAGAGGTCATGACCACCTCGAAATACACCTGTAGCAGATCAAAGACAGTAATATTTTTATCAGCACGTATGGCTAGAACTATGTTTCCATTCTTGAAGGAATTAAAGTAAATTAGCAAACTAAATGCTCTTTTAAAAAAGGAGATAATTACCCTCCTACATCATTAAGAATATTTAGATCACTGACAGTCACTGAATTGTGACTTAGATCACTTTGTGATGGATATCATGTACTGATAAGAGATCTCATTCCACTGGGATCTCTGGCACTAGCATATTTATTACAAATATCTACATATATTAGAATAATAAAGCTTGAATAAAATTTATGCTGCTGCTTCCACATCTGTAGGACTATTATCATGAAATATCTTTCCTAGTAGTGAAAGCGTGTGCTAAGTTGATATTACCGAGGTAGACTGGATGGCTGTATAGTTCATTGAGAAAAAGGACTGAATTTACATCAAGCTAATATGAAAACTACTTTCCAGTCACTTAGAATGGACTAATAAACCAATTAGAGGAATCAGTTTGCTTTAAAGGCACCAGACTAGAAACTGGGAGACCAGGAGTTCTGATCCTAGCATAGACACAAAGCCAGGTGGATGACCTAGTCACTCTTGCTTAGCCTTGGGAAAAAGGCAATGGCAACCCACTTCTGAAATCTTGCCAAGAAAGCTGCAGGGACTTGTCCAGCAGTCACCAGGTGTCAACACTGATTCAGACATACAAAAACAAAAAGACCCCATTAAAATCAGCAGAGAGGGCACAGGAAAACTCACCTGCCAGATACAAGGTATGAGAGTTCTTGTTATCTGGGACTTTATCTGACCGCTCACATGGTTGCATTCCCAGGAATTTCACAATATTGCCCACTGCCTCTGTGGAAATAAAAACATTGGAGTTCATTTTTTGTTCCTTTAATACTTACTGTGTTCAGTTTGCTTACATAACTAGATTATTAGGTTCCCTATTCCCAGAGAAAGTAGATGTCATTTTCTCCAAGAAACAAAAAGTAAAGTACAGAGACCAGATGACTTCGCTTGTGGCCAGTTCAATAACTCATACAATCTGAGTCCTGGGAAAGAGGGAAACTTAAGTGAGAGGTCTTGCAGGCGGGGGACTCACCATCTTCAGTTGTATTAATTTGGTGGAATCAGAAAGTATTTTAAACATCAATTTGTATGAACATCAAAATCAAAGATTTCAATTTTCTCCCCTCTCAAAAACAGTCATTTATTTGTTTCAAAGGGCTAGGGGGGAAATTTGCAACCAGTCTATAATTACTATAAATTTTCAAACAGTCTATAATTACTGAGATCACCATGGTTCCTAGAGGTGCTGGTTCCAAAATAAATACTTTTGACCTATTTTTGTAATCATATTAACAGACAATGGAATTCTGAATTACCATTGTAGATTTCTTTCAAACTGCCACTAGCAAATCTTCTTTTCAGATTGAATGGCATGTATCAGAATTCAAAGATTTCCACTTAAAACAGAATAGAAATGTTTAATGTTATCCCAAATACATTTCCCTGTGATCATGCCTGATCTACTTTGAGAAGGCCTCCCAATATTTACAGGAAACCCTGTAACAATCCAGTTTACACTATTAATTTTTTTAAGGCACAGGAATCAAGAGCAGTGCACTTATGTTTTTTGTTTACCTACCTTCCAGTGTTTTAACAGTAGACAATGTGAAAGTCTCTTCTTTTTCAAATTCATCACCAACTTCTTCCCAAGCTGCTGCAAAATTTGGCTTCAAAACTCTTTGGATGTGATCTGCTACGGTTACTTCCAGATCTTCTAACTAACAAAGACATTTGACAGTAAATTACCCTTGGGCTTCTTGGTGGGCTCTTTAGAAAACTGACCAGATTTTAAAGCAACAATAATTATTTGAAAACATCTATCCTTTCTCTGCTGCAATATTGATAAAATTTAAAGGGCAATAGAACAGTGGTGTCTGTCTGCAGAAGCAACAAGAATCATGTTGGGAAGAGCAGCACTGCAATGCGAGCCATGCCCCATATTCTACAGATATTGTTAACACATGTGCTTCAAAAATACATCTTTGCTTTTGTCATTTTGGTGAAAGCAGTAAAAACTTGTGGGCATTACTAGTAATAGCACTGTGTTGTATTACTGAGTGGTGGTACAGTAAATTGAGTTTGAAAAGCATTCAGTAGAAAGGTCTCCAAACATTCAAATACTGAAATGTTTTTCAGAGATTTAAACTACAGAATTACAGTTTTAATTCTAGTTATAGAATAGAATAGAACAGAATAACAGTTGGAAGGGACCTTGGAGGTCTTCTAGTCTAACCCCCTGCTTAGGCAGAAACCATAAAATTATATACCCAAAATTATATAGTTATAAAAATATATTACTCAAAAGAAAAGTTTCACCTGGAAAACCACTTCTAGTCAGCAGAGATTGGTTTGAGTTAATGGAGCAATGGCTTAGCTAAGAAAAGGCAGCTTCAAATGTTACATTTAGCAAAACTGGCCATTTAGTGGAAGTCTGCTGTACATACTTTTTTCTTCTTTTCCTCTCCAAGTATTCAATGGGAAATAGATGTATTTGCAATGATTTCACCTGGCCCTTCATTAAATATGGAATTAGAATAGTTTATCTCTCATGTAAAATATGACAGCTTGTTTTCAATTCTTTTGAGATGAAGTGTGGGGAAAGAAGTATAGGATATTCTTAATCCATATTGGGAAATGTTTAATCAAACATAGCAAATGATGCGCAGGAAGAGGCTTCCAGGGCTTTAAAATATTTGATTTCTACAATATTCAAACTCTACCTCTTCCCTGTTAGGAATTACAGACGTTCGGATTGCAACATGAGACATTTCAAAAGACAAAAACCATATTTTACCATATTTATCTTTTTTTTAATTCTAATTCTTCAGCATTCTGATGCTAAAGTTTCCATGAATTTGCATGATTCAGGTACAAACTTTAAATCTCTAGAATAAGAAACTTTTCAAACCCCAACTTCATGTACACACACCAGGCCTGGTTTATGCATTCAATGGACTGGAAATCTGAATCAGCATCTCCTGTACATACAATGCTATTGTCAAGAAGTACATTGCACAAACTCCCTTTTTATGACCCTGCAATCCCTTCATTTGGGGTAGAGTTGGGTGACTGGATAGAGCTGAGTGTTTACTGGCTGGGTGCCCTTCCTGACACCATGTGGAGTTCATAGCAGGTATTTTTTATTTGTGCCCTAAGACAGAAATACCTGCTGCTACTTAGGATTAAACGTGGGAGCCAAGCGTCTTCACCCCAGGCCACCATGCCACTCAAGTACCTTGTAATTATAATAGACTGATCAGGAAAAGGACAATTGTTAAGCCCAGGCCATTGAACATCCAGGCCTTCCTATCTTCCTATCTTCTTTCCAAAAGAGGCTAGCTGTTAAGTGTTACTTTTCCACTGACATTTTAGATTAATAAGAGTTCCTTATCAGCATTATGGTTAAACCAATACACTTGACAGGCACTTTGACTCTGGAAAGCTCCAATCAGCTTACATAAAGCAGGATTTTTCTTAAGTCATCTATTTTAGTTCATCATGGCTTAGCAAGAACCTGCACAGTCCTGCACTTCCACATGCTGGCTGGGAGCAAACCAATACCTGTCTTTCCAATTTAAGAGTTCACAGTGGCAATTCCACTGTACTTAAAACAGACAATAAATCAATAGTTCCCAACACAGGAATAAATCTAATGATCGTCCTCATTGCTCTACACTCAGCTTGTAAGGGGCATTTTCTGGAAAACATACACTGATGTATTCTTATCTCAGAGGTAAAAAGAAAGAGAGAGAGAAAGAAAAACATTAGTTTCATGCATAGTTTAAATGACAAAGAATTTCATTTCTAAAGTATTCTGCTCAAATTCTTATACACAAAGACCATTGGAACAAGCCATATTATTTATGGCTAGCTTAGAGCACATGACCCTGAGGGAGACATAAGGACCTTCAAGATTATGTCTGCAAAATCAGCTGGCTACTAGCCAAGTCTGTCAGGCAGAGCTCCAGCAAAGAAGCTCCAGGTCTGACTCTGAGCCATCTGGACATGCTGAGACTTATCCACTTATAAGCTCAGAGTCTTCATTAAGTTCATCTTTGGCCCAGATAAAACCAACTGGTCTACGAGGTGGAACAATTTCCTGGTGTAAATAATGAAAGCATTTATCAGATCCTATTATAGGGCTCCACTGATGAAATAAAATATCCAGTAGCTCACACTTCACAGTATGGTGACATCGCACTGGGTATCACCTGACCTGATGACAGTGGAAAGAGTCGATATAGCCTGCAGATACTGAAGTTCTGTCTTACCACATATTCATCTTCATAGCCCTCTTCCTCAGTGTCCCCAGTGTTTGGATCACAATCTTTCACAGTGAATTTCATCATGCAGCTGAAAGTGCAAGCCACTGCAAAGAGGACAAACCAGATGTCACACCACTGTGAACTCTAGAAATAATTGTTCTTCCTCGCTTACCACCTAGGCCAATTCTGTTCTCATTTATTTACTTATTTTAAAAACCCATTGCGCAGTGAACTTTGCTTGTAAAACGATCTATGTTTTCTATGGACACATACTGATCAAATTACCATCTCTTTTTGAGTATACAAGTTTATTGAAAGGTGTGTAAAAAATTGAACAATCTCATTTAGAGTTGAATTTTTTTTATTAACTCTTGGTTTTTGAAACGAGTTTTTAAAAATCCAACATTTATTTTGGACCTCTAGAAATGGATCTAACTATGGCTACGTTCACCCCCTACATATTAAACAGGGGCAGATAAATTAGGGGAGAAGAGAAAATATTGTTACCTGCTGTGGGATCCTCTTCAGGCAAAGCAATCAACGTGTAACAAGTACCAGGCTGATTGTAGAGCAAGCTTTTGGCAGGTATATAAGCAATGACCTCATATCCCTCCGTTGGCTCCATCTGCACTGTGACATTTTCCAGAATCTGATCATTCAGTGTATTTGTGCAGTCAAACTATCAGAAAAAGTGAAAGCACATCAGAGCATAAAACAAGACTTCCGGCATTAGGAAACCGAGGGTTAATTTTTTAAAAAAAAGCAAGCAATGTTTGCCTGCAGTACTGTACAGGTCGTCCTCAACTTACAACAGTTCACTTAGTGACTGTTCAAACAGCTCTGAAAAAAGTGACTTATGACTATTTTTCACACCTATGACCATTACAGCAGCCCCATGGTCATGTGATCAAAATTCTGGTGCTTGGCAACTGACTCATATTTATGATGGTCATAGTGTCCCCAGGGTCATGTGATCACCTTTCGTGACCTTTTCTGACAAGCAAAATCAATGGAGAAGATTCACGTAACAACCGTGTTACTAATTTAACAATGGCGAATTCATACAATACTGCATAGCCCCTTTGCAACAGGACAGCAATAAAGATTGACAGCCTTTTGTTTCCATTTTTAATTAACTTTACCCCCTTTTGTTAAAACCTGGGTTTAACAAACCTGGACATGCTGCATTTAGAGATAAACAGGATCTGAGGACATAAAGCAGACTTCAAAAATATGGCTTGTTTTTCCTAAACCCTATTCTTGTCTTGGACGATTCAAATAAGCACATTTAGTTGAAAACAAAGCAGAATTATTTTCAATCTTTCCTTTAGAGTTGCATTACTATGAGCCTCAGTTTTATTCCTATAATATTAGCTGGTTGTGCAACGTTACAATCAGGGAATACAAAAGAATACAAAAGTGCAACTACATGCACAAAGTGTAGCTAAAGAATTAATGTATTGATATTATACTGAAAGCTATTTGGTACAACATATGTACAATAGATATATTCCAGCATTATCAGTGAGATTGTGTGAATGCTTTTTTCAACACCACCTACCTGGAACACCATGTGATTAGAGAATGTGTGCTTTGTACAATAAATCACATATTCCGTTTCCAATTCTGTAAGTGCCTCTGGCTCAGAAGAGGACTTGAACAGTAGGCCAAGACTCTGAAACTCTGGAATAGCAGCCAATTGCTCTAAAAGAGAGCAAAAAAAAAAACATACACAGGTTTCTGTTTAGTATAATTACTATATTTCTATAGAGATAAGTATAAAAGGAGAAAGTTTTCAGATTACATCTGGTAGGTTCAATGTCAAAAGACTTTTCCATATAAATAAACAGTAACTTTTTAAAAAAAATACAGTATTCCCAGGAAAGTATGTCGAGAACCTGTCTCCAAATATGAGCTGGTTTTTGTAAGTTAATTCTTTCTGCTAATGTCATTATTGCATTATATACTCTTGAGGTAGTACTTTGTGTTACTCTGAATGTAGTTATTAAAAATTGATGGTCTAGATTCAATTCTGATTCAAAGTAAGAAAACAATTAGAAAGCAATTGGAGCAGTTATTTAAAAACTTTTAAGTTCTAAAAAGACTTTGTTGACTGGAATTTTCTTTCTTTGGGGTTATTTGAATTTTCTTGTTTGAGTTATTCTTGACTTATGGAAACTATCTGGACAACTCCCTTTTTCAGAAGTGTTTAGCCTTGCCTTCTTTCTAGGGTGAGATGGAATGACTGTCCCAAAGTCACTCAGTTGGCTTCATTCTTAAGGCAGGATTAAAATTTAAAATTTCTCAGTTTCTAGTCTGGTGTCTTGACCAAACTAGTTCTCCTATTATTGGAAATTAGTAATAAGAGGGGGGGGGGACCTTTCCCTCTACTATGAGCTGAAATCTACATTAAATATAGAAGTTCTTAACCAAAAAATATAGGTGGAAATTCCTCATTTTAGAAACTTGGTTGAGTATTTTGTGGTATCCTGCTTTGGAAATAATCTCCAAGTACTACATATAAACAAAAATGCCCAGCTGCAACATGTAAAGGTAATCTGGTCTCTGGAGTGGTGGATAATATCCAGATTCATGATTTTAAAGCATCCTTTTTCATCCCACGCCTTCCAGATCAAGTGTCACCCGGCTGCCCTATTTGGGGTGACACGCTCCCTCTTAAGATCTGAGGAGGCAGAGGAACCCCTGCAGGGCAGGGCCGAGGAATTTGTTCAGTTTTTGGCAGATAAAGTTGCTCGGATTCGGTCGGACTTGGACTCTGGCTGGGCAGAGTCCACTGAGATGGCAGGGGCAGGTCTTAGTCTGGTTGTCTGGGAGGAGTTTGTTCCTGTTGGCCCTGAGGATGTGGACAAGGCCCTGGGAGCAGTGAATGCCACCACCTGTTTATTGGACCCTTGTCCCTCCTGGCTTGTTTCGTCAGGCCGGGAGACGACATGTGGCTGGCTCCAGGAGATTATAAATGCTTCTTTGGGTGAGGGGTTTGTTCCGCACGCCTTGAAAGAGGCTGTGGTTAGGCCCCTCCTCAAGAGGCCTTCCCTGGACCCGGCTGTGTTAAATAACTTTGTCCTGTCTCCAACCTTCCCTTTTTGGGGAAGGTTGTTGAGAAGGTGGTGGCGCTCCAGCTCCTTCGGGCCTTGAATGAAGCGGATTATCTGGATCCTTTGCAGTCTGGTTTCAGGCCCGGTACAGCACGGAGACGGCCTTGATCGCTTGTGGATGATCTCTGGCGGGCCCGGGATGGGGGTTCTTCCTCCATTCTGGTACTTCTTGACCTCTCAGCGGCTTTCGATACCATCGATCATGGTATCCTTCTGAGCCGCTCAGGGGTTGGGAGTGGGGGCACTGTTTTACAGTGGTTCTCCTCCTACCTGTCTGACCGGACTCAGTCGGTGTTGTTGGGGGGGCAGAGATCGAGCCCTAGGGCCCTGCCATGCAGGGTTCCTCAGAGCTCCATCCTCTCCCCCCTCCTCTTTAATATCTACATGAAACCGCTGGGTGAGATCATCCGTCGACATGGGGTTGGGTATCACCAGTACGCTGATGATACCCAGTTGTACATCTCTGCCCCCGGTTAATCAAGTGAGGCCGTTGAGGTGATGTCCCGGTGCCTGGAGGATGTGAGGATCTGGATGGGGGCTAATCGGCTCAGACTCAACCCTGACAAGTCCGAGTGGCTATGGGTTTTGCCCCCTCAGGGTTCAGTTGATTATCCAACTTTAGTACTGGGGGGAGAGAAATTGCTCCCCTCAGAACGAGTTCGCAACTTGGGAGTCCTTCTGGATCCACAGTTACAATTTGACCACCATCTTACGGCTGTGACCAGAGGGACCTTTGCACAGGTTCGCCTGTTACGCCAGTTGCGACCCTTCCTGGACCGTGGGGCTCTTCACATGGTTGCTCATGCCCTTATCACCTCTCGATTGGACTACTGCAATGCGCTCTACATGGGGCTGCCCTTGAAGAACACTCGGAGACTTCAGCTGGTGCAAAATGCGGCCGAGTGATTATGGGTGCACCTAGATGTGCCCATATAACATCCATCCTCTGCGAGCTGCACTGGTTACCAGTGGTCTTCTGGGTGCAATTCAAGGTGCTAGTGACAACTTTTAAAGCCCTTCATGGCTTAGGAGCGGGATACCTGCGAGACCACCTACTGCTACCTTATGCCTCCCAGAGCCCAGTTAGATCTCACAGGGAGGGTTTGCTCCGGATACCGTTGGCCAAGCAATGTTGGCTGGCGGGTCCACGGGCTAGGGCCTTCTCTGTAGCGGCGCCATCCCTCTGGAATATGCTCCCCGCGGAGATTAGAACCATCCCAAATCTATTTGCCTTCCGCAAAGCCGTTAAGACCTGGCTTTGTCGGAGGGCATGGCATTGAGACCTTGCTTTTCCCCCGTGTATATTTTGGATTGGTATGAATGAGTTTCTTGTTTTTATATTGTACAGAAATTGTTTTTATCTTGTTGTACGCCGCTTCGAGTTCCCCTTTGGGGGAAGTGAGGTGGGATATAAATCTAATAAATCTAATCTAATCTAACTATAAGACCCATCAAATGCAATAGTGAAGATGGAAGTTGTAATCCACTGTGCCTGGAGGATTTGAGGTTTGGAGAAATCTGATTCAATGCCATAGGTTTAGGTTAATTGTTTTCTCTCAGCCTCAGTTCCCTTATCTGTGAACTTGGAATAAAACAAATCTTTTTATAAGGTGCGTTAGAAGAAGAAAAAAAGACTTGCAGTTTTCCAAACTTTTGGACTGTAAAGGAAGCAAGATTCCAGAAATCAAAAAGGTTGAATGTAGAACAAAACAACATCCTGCTGCATTACACTTTGTTTTATACAACAACCAGGACAAACAAACCTTGGAATATATCTTGTCGGGTTGTTGCTATTTTCTCTAATTGCTTCACTGCAGAGCTGGGAGTGTTTTCTGTGGAAAGGCAAGAAAAACACAATAATAGTATAAAAATGCCGAAAACAGGACTGAAAGGTATGCTGTGGTAATTCAAAAGGGATGCAAATCCTCCTGCAACAAAGTTTGTTTGTTCAGGCTGCTGAGGGGAAAAAAGGGTGGGTGGCAGGAGAAATGGGAGATAATTGGAACTGGCTTGTAACAACAATAATGCAAAAAGTTAATGATAAAATTTAAATCACTTGGCTATGGGAGGGGAAATGAAGTACTCTCAGATGTCCAATAAAATGAAAGACAAACAGTTCATAACTTCACAGATGTTACTGCCAACATTTCCCCTCTCAAATCAAACCCAAAACATTTTGATAAGGATTAAAAAAGCTGGATTCTATGCTAGACCAGGAAAATGGCTTTCCTTTCTAAGATAAAAGCAGTGGTGACGCAGTGGTCAGAATGCAGTACTGCAGGCTAACTCACTGCTCACTTTAGGAGTTCGATTCTGAGCGGCTCAAGGTTGACTCAGCCTTCCATCCTTCTGAGGTCGGTAAAATAAGGATCCAGATTGATGACAGCAAGATGCTGACTGTATAAAACCGTTTAGAGGGCTGAAAGGTGCTGTGAAGCATTATGTAAGTCCAACTGCTATTGCTCTTGCTTTCTCTTACCTGCTCTTTGTTCAGTGATGGGGGCAGTTGCCAAGGGAACGGACTTGAGGTCGAAGGGTTTTTCAGAGGGGTCTAGAGTATATTGATGCAGAGCCCTCTCTAGGCCAGGGATAGATACTGTCAATCCTGGAAAAGAGAAACGTTGAGCCCATGCAAAATGCAAGAAACTAGACAGGTCTTTGCGAACTTCTAAATTAGAGTACAGGCAACTCTCTTCTTCTGTAATTCCATATGGTTCCTTCTACTGAAAGAGCTTGGGTTTTTACCAGTTGAAACACCCCATCCCACCCCAGCTTAATTTCTTGTGTCTATTTCCAAATGCAGTGATATCTATTTGTTTAGCCTAATGAATGTATTTCAAGCATATCCTCAAAAGATTACTTCTGGAAATCTCTAATCCCTAGAGAAGAAGCAACATCTGGTATACATCTGTTTCCATTTAAGGCTCAAACACAGGGGACAAGGGGGCTCTGCCATGCATCAAAGTAGAGTCTGCTCAGACAGCAAATGTTACTACCAAAGAGGAGCAGAGCTGGAAATTAGTGTGCCCGCCTCCTTTGCTCTTCATGCTGTGTTAACCATGCCTGTTAACCCACAGGCATTCAAAAAGAACCATCGATGTCATCAATCAAAGGAAGACTTAGAGCCAGCAGGCATTTGAAGTCTGAATGTTGCCCTAAAACAAAATGTGCCAGCTACTGAAAGATAAACGGGGATAGGAAATCATGCATTCACTCTGGCCTTGTTCCTTTTCCAGCCCTCAAGAAGAAACTGATAGATGTGTAAATAAAGAATTGAGGCTGCTGAGCAGTGGGGATGAACACAGATTATGAAATGAAGGCATTTGCCCTGCTCAATGACTCCTCAGCATATAGACCAGCAAAGACATCAGATATGAGAATGATGGTCACACAACTGAAATGCTTATCTCAGCCAGCTCAAACAAAACAACTGTATAATGGAGAAAGAATGGTGGAAAATAAGAGGAACAGATGCTGCCCCAGGGAGAGTTTTCGGACTCCCCAAAATACACAAAATAGGAGTCCCTCTCAGACCCATTGTAGCTATAGGAGACACCCCTACCTATAACCTTGCTAAATGGCTGACACAATGCTTGAGTTTCCTGACCCAGCCCTTGAAAAGAATGGAGATGGAATTGACTCCAAGGAGAAACATTCTTGCCTATGGCCTTTTCGTTGCTAGTGACTAATAGTATCTTTTACTGTCTCTCAGACATCACTGGAGCTGGAGAAAGATGAGGAAGACTTGGTTTGTTCCCTTGGGTGGTTGGAATTATTATTCCATAAAAATTTTCTATTAGTCAGAGATGTTTAGGGTTGGATGGCCTGGACATTCAATTCAATTCAAATAAATAAATAAATAGCCAAATCAACAGAGGTGATTTAAGCCTTGCCCTCATCACTGACACAATGAATGACGAGAAGATACAATTATTTACTAGTGGGGATATGGCCTAATACAAAAAAGTGGATTGGATGCATGCAACTTGAAAAGTATTCAAGGCAGTAAATACAAAAAATTTATGAGTAAAATTTTCATTCAAAATTAACATTCCAGGATTTGGACAGAGGAAAATACTCCAGTGTATGCCTTTCTTTCTAGTCTGAATGTAGGCAATTTATAATTTTATGAAGTCTGAGCAACAAACTACATCGGATTGGTTTTAGTTCTTAAGCAATTTAAAATTTCTGTTTTCAAACGGGCTTAAAGTTTTACAGCTTTCACCATGCTGAAGTATTGCGATTTACCAACTTTTACTCTGAGATTAATTTTGTAAACTTGAGGGCATTTAACAATTTTCAACATTTACATGTTTTATCATGTGTCAAGTTCCACCAATATCAGTGACTTAATTTTTTAAAAAGCAAAGAATAATGAACTTAGAATACCGTTCAGAATGTAGCCAGCATTGAGGGCCTTTTGCTTCTGCTCCAATACACTTAAGTAGAAAGTAGCCCTGTCTCTGACTTCATTGTCATCATCCATCACACACCTGAAAAAAGAGAGTTCTACTCAATTGGAGGAATGTATATTTCCTTAGACCCCCACCCCATCCAGAACATTAAATCAGTATAACCGATCAGGAAATGTAACATGGCACCTTATATAACAATAGGATAAGAATGTGTGCAGATAATTAATTTTGTTTTCTTACATAAAAGTGGGACACAATATTTTGTATCTGCAATGGAAGAAAGCTTGCAAGCTCCAGCTGATTCACATCTGCTAGAGCTGGCCTGATCTCCCTTGGGTGGATGGGTGACTGTGGAGGTGCTGTGGCTGCCATAACTTTGAAACTGGGTCATAAGTAGCATCTGGGGAATCTGTGGTAACTTTGAACAGTCGCTAAGGGACTAGTTATAAGTTGAAGACTTATAGACTTGCATTAACATTTTTTTAGAAATTATGATCAGATCCCAATCACTGGGCATGTAAGACAACTGGAAAATGACTCAGAAATAGGCTCAATATGTCCCAGTGATATGGAATCTAATCATCTTTAGAGACTTATTGTCATTTCAGCACAGACTGAATTTTCACTAACTCTACATTTTTACATGGCATCTTTACATCTTCCAAATTTGCCATGTAGGCAAGCTGCTATGCCCAAAGCTCACCTTTTCAGTAACACTAGGATGCTTGGTAGCATTTCCTCATTCTGAGCCCCAAATTTAGCCAGAGCACTCACTGCACCTGCAAACAAGTGGAAAAAAGGTAGGAGGTAATTGGTAATTGGAAAAGACAAGCAAGATCATTTATTTAGCTATTTGATTATGTTACTGTACCCAAATATGATTAGGAAAACATTATTAAAATAGTTCCAAGGTTAAATGGATTTGAGTACTTATCTAAAAGCTAACAGGTAGCATTCTTTAAGGCATTTGAATATATCCTAGTATCTGATTCCCATGTAGCTCTATTAGCAATTCTCCCAACCCATTCAACTATTTTCTGCATGTGGATGAAATTCAGAAGAAATTAAGTAAAATGTGTTTATTTCAAAATGTTGCCTATAATCTGGTAATAAGAGAGTTTCAATGGCTACAACAAATCCAAAGGAGAAAAGCTGTGCTTCAATTTGCTTTGCAAGCAGATGGTCTAATATCCAGTTTCAGGATCTCTCAAGCATGAGTGTAAAAAATCCTTGCTTGGGGACACCAGAAAGCTGTCACCAGTTAGAAATGATGCTGGTGAAAACAGGTAGACCAGTGACTTACTTAAGTTTCCAACATTCTTAGGGGCAGGTTTTTTTTCTAGTGCACATACCTGCCCTGACTTCTTCATGTTCCAAGACGACTCTGTTGTAAATGAAGCGAATATATTTTGAAGGATTGTTGGTCTTTGGCCCTTCCTGGCCCAGCAAGTGGAGAATTCGGGTGGCCAGGACAGTGAACTCACAATCCTCAATGAACTCGCATAGGTGGGAGAGGCCAGTTTCCTTGCTTTCAGCATTTTCTTCTATGATACTGATGATACATTCAACAATGGCACGTTTGTATTCAAAGCCACCCTAAGTAGTAAGGAGAATGGATCAATATGACAGATTAGGTTTTCCTTCCTCACGTGCTAGCTCATTATTTTATAAAGAAGACACGTCTAGGCAAGCCCAGACTAAAATCCGTATGAACTGATGTTTTTTCCTATGACTTGATCTTATGGTAAAAGGGAACTGCAAGAATTAAATAGAAGACATCTGATCGAACTACCCAAGATATTGTGGATCAATTTGTATTTCTATCCTTCGAAGAAGTTACATTTCTAACCTATTTTTCTAGAAAGACCTCCACTATGTGAACTCTTTTATCTGCAAATCACTGGTGAAAAGTTTTTAAAAAATCTAACTATGCTATGTCCCAGAAAACTGGCCTTGTTAATACACAAAATTCAAGTTCCTAATAAATATTGGTTGCTAATTTTTAACAGGTTTAATCATTGTATTTTTCTTTGAACAATCTTTGTCCATTTCTTACTCCTCTGTGCTTCATGTCTTTGTAAATAGGCACTGATTTATTCTTTTCTATAGCCTGGGGACTGGCCTTCAGCATGTACAGATATGCTTATAAATTTTTTAGAAAATGAAAGGAAATGACTGGAAATGGGGCTAACACTTCTGTTACAGGAACAATCCCATATGCTTAAACGTGTGTTTCAGGCTGAGATAATCAATTATTACTTATCAGAGAATCACTGGCAGCCAACCTGCCTGTGAAATATACAATGGTGCAGAGTTGGCCTAGCCACTTATCTGACTCTACAGTATTGTAGGTGCAGATACCTTGATTTGTCAAAGTCACCAAAAACATTGATTGAAGGAGAGTGGCTCCTGGTTTTGCTATAACCTTTTGAAATTGAAAACTGCTCTGTTACAAGTTCTCTTTAAAATTTCGAAGGAAGGAAGGACGGCTCTTGTTTTTCTGCGCAGCAAAGAGTCAAGAATAATGACAATGTCTCAAGCAGCCAAGCTTACCTCCTCACGAAGCATTGTGAAGAGGAAACTCATGAGGACCGCATGCTTGCGTGGATATTTTTGACAGAGGGCGCTGATAGCCTGAACCACCACAACCTAGATGAAATCGGGGAATTAAACAAGCACCATGAACAACTAGAATTGTCCCCGTCAGCCACTCCATCCCACAACATGAAACATGATGAAAGCCTAACACAAATTATTTTCCATGCCTTGAACTCATCCGAGATTTCAGACATGAATGAGGAGATCTGTTTCATGAGACGGTCAATGCTACTCTCACTGCCAGTTTTCAGTAGAGTTGTGATGGCCAAAGTGGCAATGCTGCGGTTAGAGTCGGTCACGAGATTCTCCAAGTCAAGGTTACAGGCAGTTACAGCAGATGGATGCTTCATGGCAACCTAATAGAGAAAACAAAGCAGAATTCACCTCATGCAAATCAGGTGAGTTGACAGTCTTGACATACAATTAAATGTATATAAATCAAATGTATATCTAGAGAGAGTGAGCCAGATACATCTATTATGCCAGGAATGTGTCTAGCCATGTGCTCCTCATTCCCGCACCCCTTTGCCTGCTTCCAGTATATTCAGTCTTCATCTAAAATTACAGATTATTCACCAGGATCTTCAACCAAAGTTTGATCCTGGGATATGAAACAATCTACATCTCTCTTTTTAAAATTTGAAATGCAGGACCATTCTGCCTTTATTTGGAAAAATAAGATTTGCTAAGTATCCAAAAAGATAGCACAGTATAAGAAAATTAAGCTTCCCTCATGAAGAGAATTTCATAGGTAAACAAAACCAAGGATTGATCTCCTGATCTACCTACACTGCCACAAGAGCAGAAGTTGGGCCTCACATGAGGAATTTAGAATACCCAGCAGCTGGAGTGGAGATGCTTGGATTCCAAACTGAGTCTTTAGAAAGCAATCACTAACAGCTATGTTCTAGATTTCAAATTCAATTTCTTTGATCCATCTTACCTTGTTGAGGGTTCGGACGGCTGCGTACCGAAGAGCTGCTTTGGGTGAACTACAGAACAGCTGCAACACTAGGAAAGGTAACATTTATAAGAAGTTAATCCCACCATTTTATGAAAGGGTGATTCAGATCCATTATTAGCAGCTTCATTATATAAGAAGATAACAGGGAAATGGGAAAGTTATGCAGAAAAGACCAGCTTATCTCATTCAGAAAGGCCCCAAAGAAGTCATAAACTTACGTTTTAATTTAGTAATTTATAAACTATCCACTGGAGATTACAAGATAGTACTTGCTTCAGTTCTTTGTCTATTTCCCTCATTAAGCTTCTTTCCTCTTTTGAAAAGCTTCCCACCCCACCCAATATTACAAGATCAGGTCCTTTCATTGGACCATTAGACAGAAATAAGCATATGCAGGTAGTCCTCATGACCACAATTAAGCCCAAAATTTATGTTTCTAAGTGAGTTTTGCCCCATTTTATGACTTTTATTGCCACATTTGTTAAGCAAATCACTGCAATTGTTAAATTAGTAACATGGTTGTTAAATGAATCTGGTTTCCCCATTGACTTTGCTTGTCAGCAGATCATAAGAGGAGATCACCTGATAGGGATGCTGAAATGATCATAAGGGTGAAAAATGGTCATAACTTCACTTTTTTCAGTGCTGTTGTAACTTCGAACAATCACTAAGTGAACTGTTGTTAAGTCAAGGACTATCTGTATGCATCTGTATACAGAGCAACAATGAGTTTGAAAGTCACTCTATTGATACTACTCTGCAATACAGTCCAACATCTAAACGTGAAGCAACATGGCTGAAAGTGTTAGTAACCTTACATAAACACAACAACCAAGTTCATTTTGCAGCCAGTAAAACTTCATTTAGAACTAATAAACCAAACCAAACCAAACCAATGTCAAATAACTCAGCAAACCTCAAGCATGAAATCATAAAAAAATGTCACCATTACCAGACACAGCAGGCGCTAGTTCCTTAGCTGTGCATTCAGGCAGGTTAACAATGGCCGATGCTGCTTCATAGACCACCATTTCATGCTTGTTCCGTAAGCAGTTTTCAATGAAATCAAACAGTGGACTATCCCGGCTAGCACAAGAAAACAAACAAACAAACAAACAAGAAAAAGAAACATTAGATTCAAACATCCATTATCACCCACTACATTTAAACACCAATGACTGATTCTTTTTTCTGTGATCAAAGTTTAATTTATAAGTTATTGGATTGAAATTTCTGATCAGATGGTACAAACTCCAGCATGCTTTCAAATTTAAACAGACAATAGCACAGATTGTAAAAGATTACTCTATCGTCAATAATTCATCCTGCTCAATCCTGTTTTATGAGAATAGCAAGTTTAAGAAAACATCAGATTGCTAATTGCTAATATCTCTGTTGATACGTCTATAATATTTATAAGACATTATCAAGAGGAACAGCAGATTAAGCAATTGTGGCTTTACTGAAGGCCCAAAAATGCAATATGGTACAGAATAAGTGTTTGGACATGTATTAGTGGAATGTAGTTTCGATATGTGTTGGTGAGGAGACATGTTGGTTGGTGAGGATATGGATTGGATGAGAACTCATGGTCTCCCAGTTTCTAGCCTGGCATCTTTAATCATTTACACTGAACTAGCTCTATAAACCTAGTTTAATCATTTACACTGAACTATAGACCTAGTTTAATCATTTACACTGAACTAGCTCTATAGACCTATATACATCATATTTTGAAGACAGAAAAATGTCCTTTATTTACCCTCCAGCTTCTTCTTCAAGCAGTTTACTGGCGACTCGGATCATCATGCAATAGGCAAAAGGTGACTTCAACCCATGACGCATGAACTTGTTTAGCATCTTGTTGACAGCCAAGCGATCATTCTTGCGAATGTGATACAGCAAGCCAAGAGCATGATACTGGAACAAGGTAGCAAAGGAAGATAACCTGTCAACTTTATTTCTATATTTGTACACATAAATTCATCAGACCAGAGTTACACATTCCCGATTAGCTTTAAAACTCTTACTTGGACCATGATATTGTCACTAGACGCTGCCTCCTGAGCTTCATTCACCCAACGTTTCACTATATCAAAACTTGTCTTTAGAAGGTGCTGTAAAGGAAGAAAGTCAGAGAACATATCAGGAAGTTGCTTCAAATGTCAAACAGAAACATTTAAATTGGCACAGAATAGCTCCCAAAAAGATTAGAAGTTTTGTGGCCCAAGAGTTGCATTACATCATTTTTCTATTGTCTCTTTTACCTCGCTTGTGATCTAAAATAGTGGGAGTTTGTGCCTTTAAAGCAATTTAGCAAAAACAGACACACAGCCACATCTTTGCTTTTTCCAAACAGACAAATGGCTCCATCAGTTAAGGATGGCCATGCACCATTCTACTACTCACAGAATCAACCAAGTACTATGGTATTCATCTGTCAATTCTTTCTATGCCTGGGGCAGGTGAGGTTTTCCGTCATAATTTTCACTTTTTAAAAAGTGTCCTCTTGGACAACAAGCACTCAAAATCTCTCACCTATTTCATAAATTCTGCAAGCATTTACGTACCAAAGATGACACCAAGGCAGAGCTGGATACACTGGGAACTTTGTCGACGATCGCCTGCTTCATGTAGCGCTCAATAGATTGCAGCATGGTGGTCTGCAGGGAAGACAGAGCATGAGAGACTGGCTGGAAAGGACGCAGAAGAACATCTGCCAAGACTTCTACGAATGGACAAAGATCATAGTTGAAGGAGCAAACAATGCAGGAAAAAGACAGGGAAAATCCACGAAGAACAAAAGAAAGGAAGAGGCGCATGATGGGGAAATGTAAAAAATGACAAAGATTGCAGAAGATGCAAAAGCGTCATACGTACATCTGTAATTTTGCAGAGGGCTCGCACAGCAGGGCCTCTATAGTTGTCATCCTTTCCTGTCATATCTTTTGTTAAGCTGCACAAAAATGGAATAGAGACGTTAGTATTATGTATTTATTATATCAGGTGTTAGATTCTAAGAATGGGCTTCCCTGGCAGTGGTGGGATTCAATTTTTTTTAATACCCGTTCTGTGGGCGTGGCTTGGTGGGTGTGGCAGGGGAAGGATACTGTAAAATCTCCAGTCAGAGGTGGGATTTGCCGGTTCTCCGAACTACTCAAAATTTCTGCCACCAGTTCTCCAGAACTGGTCAGAACCTCCTGAATACCACTCTGTTCCCTGGGCATCTCAATTGGAACATAATGTCTTTTAATACATAGGTGTTGTGTATATCACAATGCCTATTATCAACGTACTATTTCATTGTATAAACTGAGTGAGATCAGATTCACCCATTGCACTAAGTCATTAACCCTGCTTTAAAGATCCCAATAGTTGGGTATGCAGCACATGCTAAGACAAGTGAAACAACCCACATTGGGTTAGCATTGGTAGGCAACACTTTAATAGTTTGAATGTGGTTAATGTATTATTAACCTTACTTCTTATAATTATTAAATTATTAAAATGGGCCTTGGTGGCTCAGGCTGTTAAATGCCTGCATTTAAGTTCCAGCTGCCTACAATTATTGTAGGCTCGAATCCCACCAGGCTCAAGGTTGACTCAGCCTTCCATCCTCTCGGGGTAGGTAAATTGAGGACCCAAGATTGTTGGGGGCAATAAGCTGACTTTGTAAAAATGCCGCTTAGTAATAAGCAGGCATATACAATGGAATGAAGGCTATTGCTGAGCACACTGGGTTGTATCCCAAAAATTGTAAGCCGCCCTGAGTCTTCGGAGAAGGGCGGCATATAAATGTAATTTTAAAAAAAATTATTAATTATAAATCATATAATTAAAAAGGAAAAACATTTGGAAAGAGAAGGAGGGCAACACATATAAAAACATATCTTGCTGCATATGTGTTTGGATTACTCAAACCAATTAAATGAAGGGCTTTTTATATAAGCATTTCAATAGCCTTTTAAAGCTACCATTTATTTTTACTTGCTCCAGTTTCATCATCTCTTTTTAGTACTGCTGCTCTCTTGTACAGCTTATACAGTTTGATTGATTCAAGAAGGAAATTACCTGCTGGTTACTATAATGACATCTTCCGAAATGCTAGACATCTCTTTGATGGTCAGGTAACACATTCTGCGGAGAGTTGGCTGACACAGAGAACAAACCACAGACTTAGAATGTACAAATATTGACAGGACATATAAAGTGGCCAATATTACAGGAAAAGATGAGGTCCCTATATATTTTGCATCTGGATGACACAAATGAAAACTGAGAAGCCAGCATAGGAAATAATACATAGCAAATATTTTGTCGAGAGACATAGTACATGTAAATGAAGCCTGCTATCAAGCTATTGTGAGAGCAAGATGCCAAAGTTGTCATCCCAGCGGTGTCATCAATCCCTAGTGAAGTCAGCAAACTACCAAGGCCATCCTTTTAGAGGCCCAGCAGAGCTCTAAGTAGAGGCAGCCAGCTACCAAAGCCAAAGGGGACAGCATCAATCCCTTTTGAAGAGACTGTAACTAAAATGCATGGCATGGGAGCAGCTCTGTAGGGGACAAAAAAGCTCTACAGAGAATCATTGAAATTGCCCAGAATATCATCGGGCTCCAGCTGCCAGCCCTGGACGACAACTTCGCATCTCGCTGTTTGAGGAAGTTGCACAACATTCTCAGAGACTCTTCCCATCCTGCTTACAATCTTTGTGAACTGTTGCCTTCTGGCAGAAGATACAGAACAATTAAAACTTGGACCACACGTTTTCTGAACAGTTTTTATCCCAGAGCTATAATTGCACTTAACAATGAACTTAAGGACCACTATCAGTGAGCTGTTGGACAGTATGACTTGGTCTGTTGTGTGGATGCTTGTGTGTTTTTAGGGGGAATTTTGGCGGGTGGGGGTGTTTGGGGATTGTCATGTGTGTGTGTGTGTGTGTGTGTGTGTGGTTCTGGTCTCTGGGTGTTATGTGAATTTTGTTGTATGTCTACTGTGTATACATACGACGACAATAAAGAATAAAGAATTCAAATTCAATTTTAAAAATCACATAAGGGGGAAAGAAAGGGGACAGGTTATCTCCAAAGGAAAACTGGATTCTATAGCACAAAATGTTCAAATTGGAGTATAAGATATATGTCTGTAAGTGAAAAAACACTTTTAGAAAATAAAGTATGCATAGAAGCAAAGGTTCAAGGATATCTAAAAACAGAGCTAAAACATAGGCTTATGGAAATAAGTATAGGAACAATAGGCATGCAGCAGTGAGGAAATACTATTGTTAATAGGTATAAGTTAACTAAGAGATAAGAGTAAAGCATCACCTATAAAAAGTATAAACAATGTAGATGTACTAAAATAAGTTTCAAATATACACATAATTTAGTTTTCCAAGAAAGTGCTTAATTAGTATTTAAGTAAAAAATAAGACACTGTCTTATATTTTTTGCTCCCAAAACACACTAGGTCTTATTTTCGGGTAGGTCTTATATATTTATGGTGCCAAATAGTGGGTGTGAGTGTGTAGGAGGGGTGTTTCTGCACGGTTGCTCCCTGAAAAATCTTCCTGAACTGGAGATTTACACTAGGTCTTATTTTGGTAGGTCTTATATTAGGGCAGGTTTAGAAAATAGTGCTAGGTCTTATTTTTGGGGTAGGTCTTATTTTCGGGGAAACACGGTAATAAACTGATCATACTTGGGGTCAAAATCTTATCCTGTACATTGTGTGTAATCTTACCCTTAGAAGAACCCATGACAAAGGAGCTTCCAAACAGAGGCCCTATATCCTCTTTCCAGCCTAAGCAAATGCCAAAATGCACAATGAAAGACTTACATCATTGGATTGGAACAGCTTGGTCATTGCAAAGAATGATTCGGTGGCTTCCATCACACCAAGATGCTCTCCCTAGAATGGAAGGAAACACTCACATTGGCTAGTATTTGTGCCAGTAAGTGGAAGGCTTAGCCAAGAGAAGTTCACGACTAGAGTTAACCCAGCTGAGAGGCAAAGTTAGTGAGAGCCCATGATCCCACCACAATGAGTCACCTTTCATGTTGCCTCAGATCATGCAGGAGCTCTTTGATCCAACTGCTGGCTCCTTTATCATTGAAAAAAATAACTGAAGGAATTCCAGCAATTTAGCTTTAATGTTGGCAAGCAGAGCAGGATTGTTTAATCAGTATAATAAAGCCCTTGTAAATAAAATCTCCCTTTTACCTGGTTTATGAGATACAAAATCTTTGTGAGGATATGAGCACATTTCCGAGGATTTATAGGTGTCTCATTGAATACTCGAGCCTAGGACAGAGAAATGTAGACATAACAATTTCAGGACATATTTAGGGGTTCCGCTTTATAAGAAAAGACAGGCATTATTTGGAAACTTACTTCTTGCAGCACAGCACTTTTTTCCAAGTGTTGGAATGGATTGGAACCTCCCCCTGCAATGTAAGGTAGTCAATTTAATTAATGATAAAGATTTTCACATGGGCAAAATTTCAATTGGGAAAGCCCAGGTTCATTTGGTCCTTAATAAAAATTAACATTCCTGAAAGAAACTTAACAACTAAAGTAGGAAAGATTAAAAGAGATAGAAATGCAGTCATTCTAAGCAATTATTAACCTTTTCAAGTGCAAATGGAACTGAAATGTCACAAAATATTATCTTAGCCTTGCAATTAAGTTGGATCCATTGAGATTCAGGACAAATATCATTCTGTAGTTCTCAATTTCAAATGCAATGCAAAAAATACATAAGGAATAATGCAACTCAGAAACATAAAGATCTTTTATTATTAAAAGGATATTCAATGTTACAATGAGAAATTAAAAGCTAGGGAGACACATTTTTTACTGCCATATAAGAAGCATACAAGAATCCTGGAGATCTCAAAAGAAGCCATCAACATGATCCCTTTCTGGGGATACCCTGTAACTTTGAATGGTCACTAAATGAATGGTTGTAAGTCAAGGATTACCTGTATGCTCCCTCCAAGATCAGGGGCTACATGCTCTTATATAACCCAGGGTTATATTAAAAAATGACTTACAACTATTTTTTCACACTTATGACCATTGCAGCATCTCCACGGTCATATGATTAAATTTGGATGCTTACCAATTTCATATTTATGATGCTTGCAGTATCCTGGAGTCATGGGATCACCTTTTGTGACCTTCTGACAAGCAAAGTCAATGGGGACACCAAGATTCACTTAACAACCGTGTTATTAACTTAACAACTTCAGTGATTCGGTTAACAACTGTGGTGAGAAAAGGCCGTAAAATGGATCAAAATTCACTGAACAACTGTGTTGCTTACCAACAGAGATTTGGGTCCCAATTGTGGCCATAAGTTGAGCCTTTGAGGACCCAAACTGTTGGGGGCAATATGCTGATACTGTAAACCGCTTTGAGAGGGCTGTAAAGCACTGTGAAGCGGTGTATAAGTCTAAGTGCTATTGCTATTATCAATATAGCAATTACAAACAGCAGCTACTATTGTGTTTCCCTGAAATAAGATCTCGTATTTATTTTATTTTCGGCCCCCAAATAAGCACCAGGTCTTATTTTCGGGAAATGCCTTCCCCACTTACCTTAGGACCACTGCAGCCACACCTCCCACACCCCGACATCTGTAGTGCTGCTGCCAGATTTCTGCAGCTGCTTGCAGTCAGATGCCACACGGCTCATTGTGCTGGTGCAGCTGCTCACATCAGGATGCTACGTGGTGTGTAGTGTTGTTGCGTGTGCATGAGCAGCAGCAGCAGCACAATGAGCCTTGTGGAGTGTGGCTGTAAGCAGCGGCAGCAGCGTGACAAGCTTCACAATGTCTAGCCACAAGCGGCGGCACTAGTGTGATGAGTCTCGT
The DNA here is from genome assembly GCA_009733165.1 of Naja naja. NCBI lineage: Eukaryota > Metazoa > Chordata > Lepidosauria > Squamata > Elapidae > Naja > Naja naja. The sequence goes on from CM019149.1 coordinate 67,278,810, forward strand.
GGCATTCTGCCACAAGCGGCTCCACCAGTGCGAATCACATGACCCTGGGATGCTGCAACCGTCATAATATGAACCAGTTGCTAAGCATCTGGTTTTTGATCACGTGACCACGGGGATGCTGCAGTAGTTGTAATTGTGAAAAACGGTCCTAAGTCACTTTTCTCAGTGCTGTTGTAACTTTGAACAGTTACTAAATGAACTGTTGTAAGTCAAGGACTGCCTGTACTTCTTTCTCTTAACAAGAATTGGATTGAGGAGGTACATCCTTTTTCATTGCAATTAATAATTTACACCACGCACCACAAATCTCTGTTGCAGTAACATTTCATTCATAAAATAGGATGGTTGCATTTTTCTCCCTTCCTACTAGTCTTGGGCACTTTAGTCATTCCCGATATGTTGGATTGCAGGTCCCGTAATTTCAGCCCCTAGAGATCCTGCAAACATCCTGACGCCTGCTAGCTAGCTGGAAGCCAAGGAGAGTTATAGAAAAGTCCGAAACGTTTTTGCTACTATCCGGATTTTTACAGCCGGGATGGGGTAGCTCTTTGCAAGCTGGGAATAGCGAGGAGGGAGTAGCCACGCCATGAAATGGAGGTCGCCCCGTTGGACAACTCCATATAGTGTTTCCCCACTCACCTGACTCCTCATCCTTCTTGTCAAATTTCTTCAGCATCCTGTCCGTGGATGGAGGTGCAGAACCGGGTAAAGAAGAAGGAGCGGGAGAAACCACCAGATAAACCTCACCCTCGCCCAGGGGACAGGGAAGGAAAGGAGGAAGGTGCGGTGACAGACGGAACTGAAATTATGGGACACGGCAGCGCTAGATAGACAGTCCACCTCTGCGTGGAAATCTCTACTTCCTGCACAGGCGCCACTTCCTGCCAGCAAGACAAAGTTGAGACAGCTCAGCATCTCAGTGACGCGCAGCCGCACTCGTCAGGGGTCGGGCTGGAGAGGGCGCTCTAGCTGCCAGGAGAAAGGCGAAACGACGGGATCAGGCGGGTCTTGACATCATCGGCCTTGCAAGCCAATGATCGAAGGCAACGCTTCAGGCCGGAAAGGAAGACTGGCAGCCAATCTCGGGCAAGGCGACAAAGGACGGAAGTGGAAAGGAAAGCCGTGCTTTGCACCGCTCTGTGTATTGGAAGCAGGCCGGGAAGCCGCCTCTCGTTTATACTGTTTCAGATTACGTTAGCTTTTTTTTTCTGGTGTAGAAGAGATGGAGGTTTCTTTCCAGACAATCTCCGTTGCCTTTTGAAAACCTCGATTTTTTTTCTTTTCTTTCCTATTTTTTTTGGAGCTGTCAATACTTTTTTCTGTATACTCATTGGAATTATTTTCCAGGAAAAAAATACCTGGAGCGGGGGAGGGGGGAGATTATTGTTCTGATCCAAACTGGCCTCCCCCCTCCTTTTTTTTTTCGTTTTCAGTTGTTACCTATTTTTGTTTTCCTGAAAAAGTTTCATTGTCTGCACAATAAACATAAATTCAATGAAAAGATTTCAACCGTTTTACATTTCCATTACCTGGCAGGGGATGGGAAAATCTCTGCAGGTCTTTTTAAAAAAGGCTAGTCACCTCTCCAGAATTTCCAAATATCATTATCCCTTGCTTAGAACTCTGGGAATTGAAATCCATATATCTGTAGGACATTAAGGAATCAAGGAAGGCTGTTCTAAACCTTTTGCAGCTACACAGCTTTTTAAATAATGAAATACTGATTTGTGATGTTATCTGGTATTCAGCTATTCTGATATATAGGAAGATCAGATTGTAATGCACATATGAAACAGATCTAGAGTTGGTTTTCAATTTTAAGCTTACCGTAATTAGTACCAGAAACAAATTTACCGAGATATGTACTGATAGGTCTTGCTGGTGCTTGTCTGTGTGTGATTTTTGAGTCATTGTGGATGCCTGATCACTACCTGGTGTAGTCCTTGTAATTTTCTTGGCAACATTTTGGACATAGTTTGCCATTGCCTGCTTGCTAGAGTGACTGGCCCAAAGTCACCTAACTGACTTTGTGCTCTACTCTAGATGGTACTAGAACTCAGTCTCCTGGTTTCTAGCCTGTTGCTTTAATCACTACACCATCATGTCCAACCTTTTGTCTTGCCTGGGCTGCCTTGAGTGAAGAGAAATACCCTTGGGCCATATACAAAATGTTTAATATAGTAACTATTGCCAAAAATCACAAAAGAATGTTAAACTTATACAATCTTGGGCCAAATTACCCATCCAGGGCCGAATGTGGCCCATGGACCACAGGTCAGACACACCTGCATTATATCAAACCTTCTTATGTTTAGCAGATTCATTAAGACATTTTATTTCCTCAGCTAAGCTTAAGGACAAACTAAAAGAATTGCTGTAGTTCCTTTTTCTCTGATCAGACGAAAGGGTATTGTCAGTTGAAGGAATTAAAAGATGCCCTCCATATTTTTTTTTCTAAACTAGCTCAATAAATTCTTAGTATAACTGCTGAAAACATGCTTAGCATGCTGTGAAAATGCCCATCTAGCCAGCAAGACAATTGCCTGTATCATACAAAACTTAGTTCAGCATTTGCTTTCTGAATAATTATGATGCATTCACTAATTGATATGTTCAACATTTATGTTGCTGTTTTATTATTAGTATTAAATTACATGGTAATGATAATTCCTTGTGATTGCCAATTGTTCTTAAGGAAAGTGAAGAAACTGATTGGCAACCTTTGCAAACACTCTTCCATCACTGCTGTTTGACATAAGAGGAATATACCCCAAGAGAAAGACACCTACCATAGCTTAAGTTGTCCTCAAAGAACATGGTCAATCCTGTGAGGAATCCCAGTGGCTATAAGGAGAGCTTTTTCTTACTGTGTCCTTTAAGCACATAATGTAAATGCTCTGTGGACTTTGCACCAAACTGCCAGCCACTGTTATCTCAAAGTACTTAAAACATTGGAATCAAGGTTCAGTAAAAGAAGTGAGAATTCTTACTTCTTTGCAACAGCATATATGGTACTTTTTCCTGTCTATGGTTATGTGAGTCCAGATAGGATGGGATAGCTTAAACCAATTGGACTGAGTCTGCTCAAATTCAAGCTCCACCCCTTTGCTGTGGCCACTTCCCAGTTTTCGACTCAGTCTTAGTCAGGACTGTGTTTTTTTTTAATTACATTTATATGCTGCCCTTCTCCAAAGACTCAGGGCGGCTTACAATTTTTCAAGGCTCCACTATAGCTTTAAGTGGAGCCTGATCTTTAAAGGAAAAAAAGTTTTAAAAAGCACTTTTGAGGCTTGGAACCTGCTGGATTCAAGTGAGTGAGCTAAATTTAGCTTCCAGGGCTTCCAGATCGTGTGAAGGGCTCCAGGCTCAGCATGGGGAGCCAGGAACATGTGGGAGGGCTCCAGGCGAACAGCCCGATAAGGGCAGCCAGCTGATTCGCACGGTAGCGCGACAGCAGCAGAAACTGCCTGTGGTTTCTCTTTCACTTTCCTGGCTTGCTGTTTGGATCACCTTGGCTGCAAAACGCACAGCGCAGCAGCCTGCAGCAGCGGCTTTAGGACCTGGCAGCAGGAGAGATTTGCAAATCTTGGAGGAATCAAAGTAGCCGCTTGATCGGGCATCGGTCTGATCCTAGCTGGCAGGGATTACCCCCAGCTAAAGGGCGCTACCAGCCGCGTTGCCAGTGCTGAGTTACAACGGTTGATAGAACATCTCCAGCACTGAGGAAATCGCGTGGGTGCCATTCTGACCTGTTTGCAGGTCCAAAACCTGGTGGGAGACCGGCAGGGTGTGGCTGCAGCCCAGCAGTAGCCTTTTACAGGCTTGCTAAGCCGGCTAACCAGCTGATTAATTTCTTTCTGCATAAGGTTTTTTATTGCATTATTCCTTTGTGATTGGATTTGTTAATACTCCTCCCTCCTTCCAGCAGGTCCCCTCCCTTCCCTGCTTCTTTCTTGTGAATTAATTCATTCTCCAGGTGAGGTGGCTGATAAAGAACAAGAAAGGGAGACCAGCCCTTCCACCTCCAAAGGAAAATCCAGGAGCAGACAAAAGAGGAAGGCCCCTGAAGCCAGACCTGAACCAGAGGTCCAGAAAGAACCAAAGGCTTCTGGAAAAAGGTTGGAGAAATGCCACCATGTGGCTGGGGGGAAGGGCAGGAGATCTCCCCCTCCTGATGCTGGGTCAGATCAATCTGCACAACCCCCAGTTTTATAACTGGAAGTAGGGCCTTCTACCTCTGCTGGGCCCCCTCGCCCTAGTATTTGGTCCCCTGATAATTCTTCTGCAGTTGGGGATCCAACTCCTTTGGGAGACCTTGAGAGGGATGATAGGGAACCTTCAATTGTGGAGGAGCTGCTTCCTCCTCCCCCTAAAAGGGCCAGACCTGTTCCTGAACCTTAGAATTCTGAGGAAGAGGAAGAGGCTGTTCCAGCTCATTTGGAAGCCATTATTGCCAAGGCTATCAGAAGGGGAGTGGTAGAGGCTCTTTGAGCATCTAAAAAAATATCTCTGAAGCTTCAGATCAATCAGAGCCAGACAGGTCCTTTCATGCCAGAGAAACCTACTCCTTCAGAGACAGAGGTTCCCCAGGGCCTTCGCTACCCAGCATTTCGGGCAGAGCCCTTGAGGATGAGAAAAAAGAATCTGATTTCTCAGAGGATGAGGATATGGCCCCTCAAAGACCTTCCTTTACTGGTATTTTTGATGCACAGAAGTTTAGGGCTTTATTATTCAAAGCCAAGAAAATTGCAAAGCTGGAGCCTGGGGCTGATGTTGGTGAGACAGAGGGTGAGGGCACAGTGCCACCTGATCAACTTTTTGATGAACCAGCTGTAAGACCAGAAATGGTGCCTGTCCCTAGATTATTCTTCAATGTTATACAAAAACAGATGGAAGCCCCTGGTACTTCCTCATCACTGTCAGCCAACGAGAGGCGTTCCTTCACCATGGGGCCCGACCTAGCCAGCTCACTACAGGTACCTACAGTTGATGCACTAGTTGCAGCTATGGTATCTGCCTCATCCAATCCGGCAGATCCTGAAGAGGCACTAAAAGCTGAGGAGAAGAGGGTCGAGCAGTCCTTCCAGCGCACTCACCTGGCAGCCGCTTGGGCAGTTAAAGCGGCTTCGGCTGCCTCCTTTTTCACAAGGTCCTCTCTACAGTGGCTTCACCAATTGCAGGAATGTGTCCCTGCATCTGACGTGCAAATCCATCAGGATATTCATAAGTTGGTCGCAGCCACAGAATTCACTGTAGACGCTACTTTGAATAGTGCCAGGTTTCCCTCCAAGGCCATCGCCACATCCATCACTGCCCATAGTATGTTTTGGCTGAAGAGTTGGCAGGCAGATGGTTGGCGCAAGTGAAAGGTGGCTTCTTCTCCCATAAAAGGGGACAAACTGTTGGTGAGGTCCTGGAGCCCCTGGTTGAAACCAGGGACAAGAAGAAGTATCTTCCTTCTCTAAATCGATGCTCTAGTTTTAGGGCTGCTGCTTATAACCGTAGATCCTCTTACAGGAGAGGGCATTTCAGGGGCTCAAGGGTCCCAGAGGCAACCCTACTACTGGCAGGAATGCCCTCAGGACAAAGCACCCCATGACAGACTGCAATATTCAGGCAAGCAGCCCTTTCATGGGGGAGGAAGTCGCTTCTTCAGACGCTCCTGATAAAGATAGCAGTAGTCCTCCCATTGGGGGCAGATTATCCCATTTTGCTGCCCAATGAGAAACTACCACATCCAACGCTTGGGTGTTACAAACTGTTAGACAGGGTCTATCCCTCGAATTTCAATCCCCTCCTCCCAGATCTTTTGTACCTTGTTCAGTCTCCAGAATACCATCTCATAGACTGTTGGTGGAACAAGCAATTCAACACCTGTTAGATATCAGGGCCATACAAAGGTCCCCATTAACCAACACGGCAAGGGATTCTATTTCCATTTGTTTGTGGTACCTAAATCTTCTGGGGGATGGCAAGCCATCTTAGATCTTAAAAGGCTCAACAAATTTGTTTTGTACAAGCGTTTCAGGATGGATTCACTACAGACTATCTTGGCTAGCGTCAGGGAGGGTGACTTCTTCACCTCTATAGATCTAACTGAAGCTTATCTTCATATCAGAATTTGCCATTCACATAGGCAATAGTTACATTTCACTTACCAAGGCAAACATTTCCAATACAGGGCCATGCCCTTTGGCTTGTCTTCTGCACTCAGGGTTTTTACAAGAATCTTGGCAGCCATGGCAGCCCGTTTGAGGAGTATCTCTATTAGGGTTCAATGTTACTTAGATGACATTTTAATCCAGTCTTCTTCTGAGAACCATGCCATAAGGGATCTACAGACCACCATTAACATGTTGCAAGACCACGGATTTTCCATAAATAAGAAGAAAAGCCATTTTTTCTCCTTCCACAACTTTATTGCATTTGGGGGCTAACATAAATACACTTTCTTGCAAAGTTTTTCTCTCACAAGAGTGGATAGACAGTCTGGATTCTATGATTGGGGAGATTGTGAAGGCTCGTTCTTCCACCCTAGCTTCTCTATCCCAACTATTAGGGAAAATGATGTCTACCATCGCCATTGTGCCTTGGGCCAGGCTTCACTCCAGAAAGCTTCAGTGGTTCCTTTTGCCTCATCAAAAGGCTGACAGGAGTCATTCGGCTATCAGGGTTTTGTCCCTACATAATCAAGAGGTCATTGTTGTGGTGGTCTTCTCTGGCCTTGCATGCTGGACAGACATTCAAAGAACCTTCCCGTATAGTCATCACCACAGATGCCAGTCTCTCTGGCTGGGGAGCCCATCTAGACTCAAATTTGGTGCAGAGCCTGTGGTCCCAATAGAAAAAGGGAAGAGTATTAATTGGCTAGAATTAAGAGCAGTCAGGTTTGCTCTTAAACAATTTAGGTCACACATATTTCACTCCCATGTCTTTGTCTTGATGGACAATACCACCACCAAGGTCCATATTAATAGACAGGGAGGTACCAGATCCCAAGCTCTTATGTTAGAGGCTGAGTGTCTGGGACTTTGGGCAGAAAAGAATCTGCTTTCTATTAGGGTGGAACACATCTCTGGGGGGGGATAATACACAAGTTGATTGGCTAAGTAGAGCAAAAATTGACCCCTCAGAGTGAAGTATTCCGCCTCTTCTGTTTCAGGAGCTGGTTCAGATATTCGGACTTCCAGTGGTGGACCTGTTTGCCTCTCCGACCAACACCCAACTTCCCAGATTCTTCACCAGGTTCACACACCAGGGAGCAGAAGGGACCAATGCCCTGAGGTGCCGTTGGCCTTGGAGGCTGCTGTATGCCTTCCCTCCTCTTCCGTTGTTACCAGCGGTGATTTGGAAGATCTTGGAGGAGGAGGAGGCAGAGGTATTGTTACTAGCTCCATACCAGGCGTCCTTGGTTTGCAGACCTGGTGAACCTCTCGTGCTCCACACCTTGGAGAATCCCTCCTCTCAGAGTCTCTCTTCTCCAAGGAGAAGTCTCACACCCGGACTCTCAGTGGTTCCAACTGACCGCATGGCAGTTGAGTGGAGCGCGCTGAGGAAGCGAAAGATTTCTGAGAAGGCTGGCTTCCAGTTTTGAGCTTCCCCGAAGACGGACTGCTGACTGCGATTGTGCGTGGCTTTGGTCCATGCTTCGGCGTCGGAGAGTCCCGATCCTTTGGATTTGGGGCAGGAGCCGCCTCATAGGGGTGGCAGAGGAAGGGGAGACCATCAGCTGGGTAGAAAGGAGTCGCAAATCCCCTCCCCGGCATGGCAATTACTCCCTTCCAAAGACGCCTGAAGCGGTGGTCTAAAATGACCACCCTGAAGGGGAAGATTGGACTGGAATAAGATGGTGCAGGAGAGTTTGGAAGAAGTGAACAGCAGGAGGAATGGGACGATATAATTAAATGGAAGATACCCCCAGGATTAACATTTTAAAGAATTTTTAAGAAAGGATTTAAAGCGGCGAAGAGAAACAGAAAAAAAGGTGCAAATTGCTTTTGACAGCAGCGGGGCTTTGAAACCGTGAAAGGTAGAAGCTGGAGAAGGAATCATATAATCAATTTGGATAAGTATATTTTGATTCTATATAGGCATCAATAAAGCTGAACTATAGATTCTTAAAGAGGAAATTTAATATCAATTGGATTTGATTTTTTTTTGGAAAACTGTGGTTTAAAAAGCTCTGCATAAAAGAGAAGGAAAAAGAAAAGGGGGGGTGAAGATTTAGCATAACAAAGAGTGCCATCTAAGTTAAATTAACTAGTTTTTCTTTTAAGAGACTGTTTCTTAAAACTCTATGGAAAATTGATACAATAAAGCAAGAACTTTGAAAAATTGAAACATTGTAACAAAGAAAGAAACAGGAAGATTCTGCCCTTCGATTAATTGTTGATTCTGATATGGACTTGGCATTGGATTAGCGGAGGCTTAAAACTTGCGAGGAAGAAAAAAAAGTTGACCTTTGGAAATAAACTTTAAAGACACTATTTGGATTAAATTGCTAATTAGAAAGTTGTAAAATGGAGATATCTCTTCTGGAATTAAAAATGGAACTTAGAAAAATGAAAGAAATACTAGAAGAACAAGGTGAATCGCTGGGTTTTGCTTCAAAATTTATTGAAAATGCGATTGCAGAATATGAACAACAAAGACAAAAGGCAGAAGAGGAGGCAGCAAATTATAGAAGGGGCCATCTTTAGCAATCATCAAAAACAAAGAACTCTGGAAAGAAAGAGGAAAAGAGTTGGAAATAAATATAGGAGATTTAAGAAATTCAATAAAAAGGGGAATATCCGAAAAATTAAAAAAGGGAAAAAGAGTCAGCAGAAATTCGAAGAGGGGAAGGAAGCTATAGATAGAGAGGGGGATAAAAACTGGAGTGAAAGAATAAAGGAGAAAAGACAAGGGGAAAGATGGGGCAAGAAACAAGATTTGGGAACAAAGAAATATGGGGATTATAAAAAAATGGGAAAAATTGTTTAATTAGACACAGAGATAATGGGTGATTAATATTTAGAAAGGGATTCTGCAAGGTATTGAGGGGGTAATATAAATAAATTTATAGTCATGATAGGGACATATAGATTGATAAGATGGAAAACAGAATTGCTTTTTTTTTGATAATGGAATCTAATACTCTTCTTTATGCATAGAGATAATTGTAACAAATAATGGAATAAGCTTTTTAAATATATTTAAATATTTTTAGGATTGGAATGTTGGCTTTCTTTTTGGTTTAAATACGAATGGAATAATTAATGGAATATGTGTATTATATATACTGAAATAAATGAAATGATATAGGAGGAGAGCTGAAATTGAATTAACCTTAGGGTTTAGGATTGTTTTACTGTTTGAATGAGTAGATTAATATGTCCTTCTCTTTTGAGAAATTTAATGAAATTAAAAAGGGGAAAAACCATGCAGAATCTGATTTATATATGCTATATAGTTTTAAAGGGATTATTAAGTTTAATGGTTTAGGTAATAATGTTAAATATTTAATGGGATTTAAAAGTGGTGAAAATTAATGAATATGTAACTTAGAGGTGGCGCACTTATATTGATATTTCAGGGGGGAAACCAATTTATAGAAGAAGTGTTTTTTAGAATTTAAGATGAAATATACAAATGTGACAGTTAAAAGTACTAAAGTATGAAGTTACTAAAGTATAAAGTTATGAAGTTAATATAAGTGAATTAAATAATGAGATAAGTATTTGGAATAATACAATAAAATGGAAAATGTGTAAAAGCATTGCTAAGATAAGAAACTGGATACAAAAATTGAATATGTAACTATAGTCATATTTGTATGTATATGTGAAACCTGTAATCATGCTGTTCACTAAAAAGAGATGTTAAAATGTGGAAAACTGAATAAAACTTGTTTAAAAACAAAAAAAGATTTCCGAGAAGGCCATCCAGACCATCCTAGCAGCCAGAAGGCTTTCCACTAACAGAATTTACCAAGCCAGTGGTGTTTGAAATTCAAGATTTCCCCCATTTCGGCTTCTGTGGCCAATATTTTGGACTTTTTGCAGGAGGGTCTCGACAAGGAACTCTCCACTAATACCTTGCGTAGACAGGTAGCAGCCCTTTCCTCAGTTTTGTCTTTGCATCATAAAGGTTCCCTGTCTCTCAATCAGACCATTCGTAAATTTTTAAAAGGGGCTTCCAACATAAGGCCACCAGTGGTTCACAGATTTTCCACTTGGGACCTTCCCAAAGTTCTAAAAGCCTTAATGTCTCCACCTTTTGAACCACTTAAATCCATAACCCTGTATTTCCTCTCTCTGAAGGTGGCATTTCTCATAGCCATTACCTCGGCTAGGAGAATTTCGGAGTTAGCCGCTCTTTCTGTCAAGGAGGGCTTGTGTGTCTTCCACGTAGACAGAGTGGTTTTGCACTTAGATTCCTCCTTTATTCCTAAAATCAATTCCAGATTTCATAGAGCACAGGAACTTGTCCTTCCCAATTTTTGCCCTACTCCTTCCCACTCTCTCGAGCGATCTTGGCGCACGCTGGATGTGCGGAAGGACTTTGAAGACTACATCAGGAGGACCCTTCCATTCTGAAGGAATGGAGGCCCTGTTTGTCTCATTTCAACCCAGTTCCTTGCATTTGAAGGTGTCGCCAATGACAGTGGGCAGGTGGATTAGGGCCTGCATTGCTAAGGCTTACCACACTTTGGCTCTTCCACTTCTAAGAGGAGTGACAGCACATCCCACCAGGAGTGCAGTGACAACGGCGGCCTGAGCTACCCAAGCTTCCATTGAGGAGATTTGCAGAGCGGCCACCTGGTCTTCTCTATCTCCTTTTATCCGCCATTATTGCATTGATGTTTCACTGCGGCGGATGCAGCTTTCGGCAGAAGAGTCCTGCAAAGTGTACATGAACGCTGATGCAAGTAGGACCAGACTATTGCCCTCCCTGGAATTAGCAGGCTTGGGTATGTCCCATCCTATCTGGACTCACGTAACCATAGACAGGAAAAGGAACATTGGCTTACCTGAATGTTCATTTTCTGTCTAGATAGAGTGAGTCCAGCCCCACCCTGATTCATCTGGTCAGGAGTGGGCTAGGAGGATGCATTAATGTGTGTCTGTTTATTTGCATTAGTTGAATCACGTCCAGTCTGCCTTGATGCTTCATCGAAAGCTGGGGAGTGGCCACAGCAAAGGGGTGGAGCTTGAATTTGAGCAGATGGTTTAAGCTGATATAACCAGAGGTGGTATATTCAGCAGGTTCTGACCAGTTCTGGAGAAACGGTAGCGGAAATCTTGAGTATTTTGGAGAACCGGCAAATACCACCTCTGATTGGTGATTTTACAATGCCCTTCCCCTGCCACGCCCACCAAGCCACGCCACAGAACCAGTAGTAAAAAAAATTGAATCCCACCACTGGACATAACCCATCCTATCTGGACTCACTCCACCTAGACAGAAAATGAACATTCAGGTAAGCCAATGTTCCATTTCTGCAGCAGAGTATCTTAGAGAACCTGGCCAGTTGCTCAAGGGAATAATTAAATCCAATTCCCATTACAATGCAATTGGTTGGATTGATGATAGTTTTAAAATTGCTTTTTGATATAGTTTCTTTTCGTCTGAAATTCCTGAATCTAATCAGTAAGGATGGAAGGCTGATTCTGTAGCAAACAGGAGGTAGATAGATAGATAGATAATCAGAGTTGGAAGGGACCTTATAGGTCATCTAGTCCAACCCCCCTGGCTCAAGCGGGAGACCCATTTCTGACAAATGGCAGTCCAATCTCTTCTTGAAGGTCTCAAGTGATGGTGCTCCCACAAGTTCCAAGGGCAAGCTGTTCCATTGGTTGAATGTTCTCACTGTCAGAAAGTTTCTCCTTTATTTCCATGTTAAATCTCTCCTTGTTCAGCTTCCATCCATTATTCCTTGTCTGGCCTATAGGCGCTTTAGAAAATAGCTTGATCCCCTCCTCTCTGTGGCAGCCCCTCAAATATTGGAAGACTAGTGAATCAAATTTATATACTGCAGTCTTCCCCAGTCTGACATCTTGAGGAGTAAAACTATTTTTTTAGTATTGTACAGCCCTTTTGTACTGGTTATCTTTTGTATTCTGATACTCTTTAAAAAATCTTAAAATAAAAAATAGAAGAATGGGGGACAACTGTTCAGGTCACCTAAAGTTTCAAATGTAATAAATGTAGAAATACATACGTTTTATAGCTATCAAACTCCAGCTATTGCACTGAACCATCCCCTAAGTATTCCACTAAAGCGTACCCACTTTCAGTATTGGGAAATATGGATGAGACCACAGAAAAAGCATTCTGCAGCTTCTTCAGACCAAAGGCTACAGATCAAACGCGGCAGTCTGATGTATGGGCTTAAAAGCAAGGGAAAATATGGGCCTAACAAAGTCAGTAAACACACTTGATTGAATGAGGTACTGTATACTTTTATTTGGTTAGCACATTCAGATTTTTGCACCATAATATCATTAATAGAGGAATCTTACATAGAGCAGAGAAAAATTCTGCAGTGATATGTACATTCAATATTTTGAAAATACAACAGTGATAAATAGCTATAGCACCATATATACGTACACCAAGGTTGCTATCTTTGGCCAACATTTTTTGCTTTGTTAAGCATATTGGTGAGAAGAAAATAAATATGACCCATGTTAGTTTATTGTATTTACCTGGACTTATCATCCATATTTGGGCGAATTGCTGAATTTTAACAATGTGACTGAGTAGATAATTGATGTTTAATCTTTAAGGTACCACAGGTGAGAGACCAGTTTTGCAAGAGGCTAAATGAATTACCCTTCTGATACGGTCCTCATGACATACAGGATGGTGGATGAGGTTCTACAGAACATTTCTGAAACAATAGCTTTCTATGCAGAAATCAGTGGAATAACTCATTGCCACCTCAAGGTAAAATCCACACGATCATGCCTTTCTGAAGAAAGAGGAGTGGCTCTAGGTTAAGGCTCAGTAGGTATTAGAGGCATCAAATTTTAGGAGGCACCAAAATTGAAAAGACTTCTAAAAAAAAACAAATAAAAATGTTTAAAAGCTGTAACTGCTCACACTGTGAACCGCCGTGTTTGCTTGAGGATTAAATATAGCTCTGCAGTGTAAATAAGGTGACAATGCCTAAGGAAAGAAAATAATTGTCTAGGGGCTGAAAATCATAAGGGCTTGAAAATCTAAAGAAAGAAAGAAGCAAGAGGATGTCCTTTTGAAATTCCTAGCAATCAGAAGGTGATCCAGACCAGGGGTCTCTAACCTTGGCAACTTTAAGACTTGTGGACTTCAACTCCCAGAGTCCCACACCCAGCAAAGCTGGCTGAGAAACTCTGGGAGTTGAAGTCCACAAGTCTTAAAGTTGCCAAGGTTAGAAACCCCTGGCCTAGGGCACCAAAATGTCTGATGTGGCCCTGAAAAGAGGGAAAAGAGGCAAAAGACTACAGGTAGTCCTTAACTCACAACAGCTTGTTTAGTTATAGTTCGAAGTTACAACGGCACTGAAAAAAGTGATGTATGACTATTTTTGGAGTTATTACCATTGTGGCACCCCCATGGTCATGTCAAAATTCAGCTGCTTGGCAACTGCCTCATATTTATGATGGTCACAGTGCTTTTGGGACATGTGATCTCCTTTTGCAACCTTCTGTCAAACAAGTCAATGGGGAAGCCAGATTCACTTAACAACCATGTTACTAACTTAGCGACTGCAGTGATTCACTTAAGAACTGTGGTAAAAGAGGTTGTAAAATGGGGCAAAATTCACTTAACAAATGTTTCACAACAGAAATTTTGGCTTCAATCATGGTCATAAGTTGAGAACTACCTATACATAGTGGCAATTCAAAGTAAGTTCAATTGTAAGGAAAAAATGGAAAACAATAATACTTTTTTATAACTATATAGTGCAGCCATATATAGAATAGCTGTAATTGTCCTAGAGCTCCAAGTATTTCAAAAGACATGAAAAATAATATTCTTCAAGGCATATGGCATTCTTTGTCAGTCAATGGTTATGATGATCTACCTTAGCTTCAATTAATTTAGTAAACTATTAGGCACATTCACAGGATGAAACAATTCTTAGTCATATAGTTGAACTTCTACTGCTCCTGGTGACGGACAATGATTTTTTCTCAATATTCAAATTTATTTTTTCAGTTATTTTTCATAATACAAAGTATATGAACGTTTGCAACTTTGAATTTTGCCAGCCTTGCCACCATTTTAATCCATGGAGTTTGGGCATAAAGCAATTCAGAACTAAATCCAACCAGCTGACATTATTTTGTTCAAGAGTCGAAAGATTAAGGGATTCTAGTACTCTAAAGGCCCTGGAAAACTGAGAGCAAATCCTTTGGGAAAACACATTCCATTCTGTGACAATTTTATTTTTGACACCTCAGACTCAGAAAAAGCCTGGCATTTCCCAAACTTTATTTGTTAACAATAAAAAGTCATAAGTTATGAAAAAACAGTTTAGGGGAATGCTCCTTAATAATTTCTGCTCATAGTGAAATAAATTTACAGAAAGAACTCTAGCAGTGCCTGTGAATCAGAAGACTTTTGTATCTTTATGACTGGAAAGACATTTTAGCCTCTCAGGATTAGCCTGGGTGATCCTGTCTAGTTGGCTTCTTATTAATATACTCCTAGAGGAATAATACATAGATCTATAACCCTGCAAGTTGCAGGCAGAATCTGAATTTGGTCAGGCCACAATACATTCCACGTGTCATTAGTTAGCCAGTATCAAATAAGTTAAAGAACTCTAATTAAAAATATGTCTTTTTTTACATTATACATAATAGATGGTATACATATATTTCCCACTTGATTAAAAAGAGCACCTTAATTTAAAAAAATAATAAATCAAGAGCAACAAAACTACTGTTAAAAAACAAAAACAAAGAATAGCACCATTTCTCTGCTCCAGCTGAAGCAGCCCACACAAACAAATCTACGCATACATACACACTCGTATGGACATATGGACCCACAAACAACTGTGTTGCAGGCAGTACAAATGGCAGCAAGGTGATTCTCAAGTCACAGGTCACTGCCAGGTGTATATTTAAGACCTTATGCATGATAAAAATGGCAGGGAGTCCAAATGGCTGCAACTCTTCTTCAGTACATCAGTTCTCCAAACTCACTTCAGCATTTATACAGTTTTGTTTCTATCCACTGTGCTATTAACTGCCAAAAGAAAGAGAGAGAGAGAAGGTGGAACATCATGGAAAATCACAATATTTAGAACTATTAAAGGAGTGAAGAATAGGCATTTCATGGGATGCTTTGTCAGCTCCTACCTGTATCTGCCTGGGGCTTGCAGTAAAGCTCACAGTCCTCTTTGGAGCTGAAGCGGTTGGAATTTCCTCCACAGCCACTATAGATAAAGGGCCGACATTCCAACACTCTCTGGTTATAGTACCACCGTAGGGTGATTTTGCTGCAGTCGCCTTGTTCCAGACGCAAGGTGCACAGGTCAGCTGGAAAAAAAATAACAGGATGCAACAGGCCAAGGCATTAGCTTATCTAAGATGCAACAGTGCTATTTTAGGCATTACACTTAGCTGCAATTCAACAGAAATGTGGCTCATTCTCTCTAATGCTCTAGATATAGTCGTATTATCAGACAAGAATAGGCTGCAAAGAAGACAAAGAGTTGGTAGTTACATCCAGTTATACTTTGTGTTATATCCGTTCAGCTATTTCAGCCTAAAGACCAATGTTGAGCAGTAGAAGTTTAAAGTTAATAAACTTTAGCCATTCCAGACACTCTTCACATATTATCTACATTTTCCTTCTCAAGAGAGAAACTATACAGTTTAATAAATTTACTGGTAACGGGAATTGCTTCTAATGGTACTGGTACAGAATTAAAGTTCCTAATAAGTAGACCACACCATCAGCTTGTTATTACTTTTTAAAAAATCCAAAATTGCCAGATAGTGTATCTAAGGGCTTGGTTTAAGCAATAGGCCTTCTCTTAATTGGCTGCAGGCTTTCCCCAGAGATAAGCAAGGGACCCTCCCAACTTGCATACAGTATTACAAGGCAGAAAATGCATTCATCCTCTGTTATGCCTTTGGTCCTAAATGACTGAATGTGGGCACTTCATTTTACTATTTATATTTACATTTTTTAACAGAAGAAATATTTTTATTTTCTGTTTTCCTGCTTTTGTTGAACATCACTCTGAGTTTTGCAATTGAGATAATCTAGAAATATTGTAAAATAATTACATACATATGGAAAAGGAATCGCTTATAGCAAAATTATCCTTTGGGTAAAAACCTTGATTGAGCATCACTCCTTTTAACCACATGGAAACATCCATCTAATTTTCTTTGTAACAGTATGGACATGGTTTTTCATTGCCCATTCATGGGATTCTGTTTTGAACTTCTTCCAGTCTAAATCAGAATGTATTTGATGTGTCCCAGATTTGACCTGCTTATCTTTTTCAAATTCAGCCAAGGTCAACAAGGTAGGGTAGGTTTAAAGCCATTACTTATTTCAGAGATTGCCAAGTAGTCTATGAATGATTGCACTCTTACTAATCTCTTCCACAAGTTTTAAAAGGAGTTCAGGTTCCACAGAGAAAACCACAGGCATGTACCAATCCTTCAAACACGCATCAGAGACTGACGTAACTCACCATCCTTCAACATCGGGCTCTCAGTCCCGTCTGCTATCAGGCCCTCTTCATAGTCGTCCTCTGTGTAGATATACTCATATTCAGGCCTACTTGCTTTCAATATGTTTCGTTCCTGGCTCCCTACAAAACAGAGATGGCTGATTCAAAAGATCTCAGGTAAGGAAGCCTTGATGAGAAAGAAGGAACAACAACTATGTTGAATCCATGAGGTAGGGCACACTTACAACTGTATTCCTAGAAAGAATAATCTATTTATTTATGAAGGTATTAAATTTGTACTCCACCCAATTCCAAAATGAATTTATAGATTAAAACACAAAAGGAAAACAATATTTTAAAAAGTGCAGCAATTGCTATAGGGAGCAAATTCCCTCCACCCTAAATACAGTCAATTACTGTAACACAAGATCTGGGAAAAGAGCCAGGTTTTCAATACTATTTAAATACAATCACAATGGAGGCCAAACAAATCTCAGCAGGGATGATTTTCCAGAGGGCTGATGCTGCAATAGAGAAGACATGTTGTATGGGTTCAATTATAAAATGGAAGAGACATGGAACATGCTAATTCTGCTTGATCATATGGGCCAGGCAGAAACTATGAAAGCCATATGGTCTTTTAGGATCTGGCACTGTGTCATGAAGGCTTTGTAGGTGATAACCAGCACCTGGAATTGTATCTGGAAGCCTACTGGTACCTACTGCAGCTCACAGAGCAAAGGTGTTATGTAGGCCTAAGAAGACATATTGCTCATTTCATTTCTTTAGTAATGAGTGCTTTAGTAATGCAACAGATAAAACATAATAAATAATATGTGAAATACAATAATGTAAAATAAAAAAGAAACATAAAAATGCAAAAAAAACCATAGCAATCAAGCCAACTGAAATTTTCAATATTGCCCATTTACTGTATTATGAACCAGCCACAGCTTCTGAATGATTTTCAAAGGCACTTCCAGATGATTCTAGAGCACTATAAATTATGAATGTCAATTAGCTTCTTGGCTATTTTTTCTGCATTTTTATGTTTCTTTCTGATTTTATATTATTGTATTTGTATATTGTTAAATTTTATCTTTTACATTATTAAATTACTCATTATTAAAGAAATGAATTGAGCAATATTACATTACCGCTATTTATTCTTATTTCCCCTGGGTTTTATCTATAGAATGGTATATGCAATCCACCTTCCTTTTCATAAGCTATTATAGCAATAGCACTTAGACTTATACACTGCTTCATAGTGCTTTATAGCACTCTCTAAGCAGTTTACAGAGTCAGCACAGTGTCCCCAACAATCTGAGTCCTCATTGTGTTCCAAGTAAAACAAAGCTAACCATATCCTGCCTCATTTCCAATAGAAGAATAGGCTGTCAGTCCGATAATGCCTGGCTTGCAAAGTACACCCTACTTTCCAATTCCAAAGTGGACTGAAAGGAAAGGTGAAAAAACTTAATTCTTGCAAGGAAAATGTGACAGCTAACATTTTATGCATAATAACATCAAGAAGTCTACAATGTGTGCAAGAAAAAAAAAGGAAAACATACTAAGAAACAAGACTCACCTTCCTCTTCCTCAGCATGGGACAGTTTAAGCACAGGGATTATTTGAGCTTTAACAGATGGGTATGGGTGGGTGGATGGATCATTGGGGAGATTACCTGGGAAGAAGAAGCCACAATGCAAAGCTAAATAGGCACACAACTGCCATAAAAATAATTGGCACATATTTGACCTCCCCATCTCAAGAGAAGAAGTTTCCAGCCAAAGTTCAAAAACCTTCAGAAAACGTATCTCCTTTTGAACTTTTCCATAAAAGTTAGTGAGTAATAATTATGTACATAGAGAGGAGAGAGTTCTCAAATAAAGCTGATGTAATAAACAATACAAAATATGTATCCTGGATATCAGAACAGTCTTTATGGATGAATTTTAAGCTTACCTGTCTTTGAATGGAAAAATCTTGGATGCAGGCCAATTTGGGTGGCTAAAAACACTACACTAACACACAATGCAGCCTCTTGGCTAGTACCAATGGAATTTTTTTTAAGTTAGTGAAACAAATAAGCAAAACACATTTATTCTCCAAGGTTTGCATCTTTGTTACTGATTGAAAGAATATTGATTTCATGCATAATCATAGGTGTTAAATGTTTGCAAACTGTACACAGTTCACATCTAGGAGTACTTATTTCAAACAGTCTAAGCCCCAGAGCTCACTGTAACAGCATTGCCAAAAAGCCTTTAAAAGTTGTTAACCTTATTTTGTGAAGGTTCTTCTCCGACAACATTGAATTGTTAACTAGGGCATACAAAACCTTTGTCAGACCAATTCTCAAATACAGCTCGTCCATCTGGAACCCGCACTGAATATTGGACATTAACAACATTGAGCGGGTTCCGAGGTATTTCTTGAGAAAAGTACTCCACTCCTCCACTCATATAATAGAATTCCCTATGCCTCCAGGCTCAAAATTTTGGGTCTGGACAATCTAGAACTGCTCTGCCTGCGGTCTGATCTAAGCATAGTTCACAAAATTGTCTGCTATAACATCTTGCCTGTCAACGATTTCTTCAGGTTTAATCATAATAATACACGGGCAAACAATCATACAAATTCAAGGTAAACTGCTCCAAACTTGATTGCAGAAAATACAACAGCAACAGAGTGGTCAATGCCTGGAATGCCCTACCCAACTCCGTTGTTACAGCCTCAACCCTTCATAGCTTCAACCTCAAACTTTCTACCGTGGACCTCACCCCATTCTTAAGAGGTCTTTAAAGGGGACATGCATAAACTCATCAGAATGCCTACCATCCCTGTCTTACTATCCCCATTTATCTGTATTTACTTCCTTTGTTCTTGTTTATGTTCAAATAAAATAAAATAAATAAATAAATAAAATAAATCTCCCTATACAATAGACTCCCTCTGCTTTCTAAGCCACCTGTGTTGTTAGGGACCTGAATGCCTACAGAGTTATTTTTTCTTCTGCTTCTTGCATGCATTTCTCATGCACCCTCCCTCCCTCCCTTCCTTCCCCAGAGATTGGTTGCCAATTTTTCTAGTCTGATAATTACTGTAATTATCAGATGCAATGTTGTATTTCAAACTACAAAATTATGAATTTCAATTCTTCTGTTACCAAACTAAGTCTAAAGTAAGAGACTTAGAAATGGAAATATGAATCTTTGTGAAGCACTGAAAAAGCAGAGTTAGCAAGAAGATCTGAAACCTGAAGCAAAAAGGTAGCAAGGGTAGGATGGTTACTTAACCTTTCAGTTGCAACTGCCCCTTAATTACTACTATCTACCTATTGCCTTTTACATGCATGAATGCCATGGTAGGTTAGAGGGCAGGGTAAAGTGGCATTCCTACTCTTCTATTTCACTTCTCACAATAATCATAATACTTTTCAGATGTGTGGTAGAGAGCAGGGTCTCTCAAACATTATTTTAATCTTGAAAACATATAATTCAGTTTCTAGTTCCTCTTTGTAAAATCAGTTTGCCTGACCACTTCATAATATTGCGGCCATGCTGAATGAGAGCTTTAAAACAGCTAAACAAACAAACAAATACTAAGTATTAAAGACAGGATGGAACATTTTTTTAGACAAATATTATTTGCTCAAATTAAAGAAAGAAATCAGCATGGGTTGTATGCCAGGACTCAATAGTATAGCTATGATAGAGAAAGGAAGCTACCCATCCAGGGAATGTTTACTTCCTCATCTCATTCTGTTGAATCTGTATTCCTCAAATGTTGTACGTATCTGGGTATATTTATGAGTGATATATTGAATACCTCTTTATTAATGTCTCAGACTGCAAGTACTGCAGAAAGGAAGATAGTTCATAGTTATCCAAAATACTTACGCCGTTCAGAAACAGAAAATTGGCTTCCACAAGCTGAAATGAAAAACAAAGAAACAATCCATTCACCAGGACACTCATTCTGTGATTAGATTGTCTGACAGTTTTTAAACAGAAATACAGTTTTAGGTGGGAGATAAAAGTCACTATTTTTTTCAGAGGAATTTTGGGGAAGCTGGAGTTTTGGGCAATTTGAATGCCCCAACTTTTTATAACCAGGACGGTAGAGGACCTGTTATCCTCTTTCAGGTCTAACTTGCATCCTATTGCTTAGATCAGTGTTGCTCAATGCCAGAAACTTTAAGATGTGTGGACTTCAACTTCATGTTGGCTGAGGAATTCTGGGAGTTGAAGACCACAAATCTTGGAAGTTAAGAAACACTGAAAGTAGGGCTTTCAGCAGTTTTTCAGTTCATGTCATGGTTTCTTTTGACTTTGATTTGTGCAGTTCAGGTTCTCAATAATTTGCTCTTTCTCCATAATGGTTGGGCACACAAAAAGAACATAGCTATATAGTAGATATATTTTAGTAATCTAGATTTTCCTTTCACGATGTTAGTTCCTGAATAAAGTTCACACAAGTATCAGCCTCATCAGTACTTTCTTACAAGTTATACTCTGAGGACGTTTTTTTTACAAACATTGTTTGTTCTGTGAAAAACTTCATGTTTGACTTTCCAAACTATTTTCCCTATGGAAATTGTCTCTAGCTGCCTCTTGTATTATTTATTTTTATTTATTTTATTTTATTTTATTGGACTTATATGCCACCCCATCTCCGAAGACTCGGGGCGGCTTACAGTTAAAACATACAAATACAATAAATAATTAAAAAGAAATTAAATCACTATAAGGTCCAATAAAACCGAATTAAAAATTAAAACTGTTCCATGCCCCCGGTAAGGTAATCACAGCCCGACTTGGTCAAATAGCCAGGTCTTCAAATCGCGGTGGAAGGTGCGGAGGTCAGGGGCCAGGCGGAGGTCCAGAGGCAGTTGATTCCATAAGTCGGGGGCCGCCACAGAGTAGGCTCGCCGTCGGGGACCGCCAGCCGACATTGGCTTGCCGACGGGACCCTGGGGAGCCCCTGCCTGTGTGCCCATACAGGGCGGTTGGTCCCCGATATCGGTAGGAGGCGCTCCCTTAAATATTGTGGACCCATGTCGTGTAGGACTTCGAATGTTAAAGCCAAAACCTTGAACCTCACCCGGAGCGCAACTGGCAACCAGTGCAAGCCGCGCAGGAGCGGGGTAATATGGGAGAATCGGGTAACTCCCATCACAACCCACGCAGCAGCATTCTGCACCAGCTGTAACCTCCGGATGGTGTGCAAGGGCAGTCCTAAATAGAGAGCATTGCCGTAGTTGAGTCGCGAGGTAACAAGGGCATGAGTGACTGTACGCAGGGCATCTCGGTCCAGAAACGGGCGAAGCTGGCAAACCAGCCGGACCTGGGCAAAGGGCCCCCTGGCGAAGGCCCCCACCTGCTCCTCCAACTGGAGCCGCACGTCCAGGAGGACCCCCAGGTTCCATGCCCTATCCACAGGGGGCAACACCACTCCCCCTATGGTCAACGATGGGCACTCTTGACTGGACCGAGATGCCGGTATGTACAGCCACTAAGTCTTGACCGGGTTGAGCCAAAGCATGTTTCCGTCCATCCAGATCCGTACCGCATCCAGACAGTGAGTCATCACGGAGAGGGCATCACTGATTTGGTTTGGGGTGGAGATGTATAACTGGGTATCATCAGCATACTGGTGATACCTCACCCCAAAACCACGAATGATCTCACCCAGCGGTTTCATGTAGATATTAAATAAAAGGGGGGAGAGGACCGACCCCTGAGGGACCCCACAAGTGAGTGCCCTTGGGGCCGACCTCTGTCCCCCTGTCAACACCGATTGCAACCGCCCGGAGAGGTAGGAGGAGAGCCACCAAAGAACAGTGCCCCCCACTCCCAGCCCCTCGAGGCGTCGCAAAAGGATACCATGGTATGACAAACAAGACAAAAGTATCAGATATTGTTTTCCTCAAAAACATCTAACTGTGGGACAGGACTTTGAAACGCCCTGGAGTAAACAGTATAACATCCAAAATCCTCTCCACTGCTGCAAACATATCTGCAATTTAAGTAAGCACACATCCAGTGAAAAAAAAGATGAAATAGATCCTAATCCCACATTTCCAATCTACTGAGTGATTTGGATCAAAGAGAGAGTATGAAAAACACAAGACATAGCCATCCATTGAATAACCATGCTTCAGCACCATCTAGGGCAGTTATTAGCTAAATTGTTTACAAGAAAATGAGAATATGGATATGAAAAGTCTAGAGGGGAAATGGCAGGGTTGAAGGGTCTAATTAGCCTTGGGTGGGGCTTACCACAATGTTGACTCATCTCTTGCCTGACAAATTGTCGGACCTCTTCTTCCTGCAAAAAAGCACAAAGCAAATAATATTGAACTAATGGATATTCATTCATGCATTCATTCATTCCTTCACTCACTCACTCACTCATTCATTCCATCCACAGATAATCCACCCACAATCCAAATGGACTCTTAGCAGTTAATTATAAAGCAATAATATTGTATTTATTTAATAGGCTTAGAGTCTAATATTACTTTATTTTATGACTATTTATCTATTGTACTTATGTATATATTACTTATATTATACCCAGGCAGCTTAGAAATAGCAATAAAACTGCAAAATAATAATAATAATAAAAGTCCCACTGTTCCCCTAAACAATATTCACCCCCACATTAATATACAACTTTACTAAACTCCAGCCTCACTCTACCACAAAGTTTGTGGGAAGAACCAGCTCTTTAACACTTTCCAGAAGGAGAGGAGGGCAGAAGTTTGCTGAATCTCAAGGAGAAGGGTATTTCAAAGTGGAAGCTTTGCTCCCAGGGCAGCACTGTGTCTAGGCCTCCCATAAATGTGGGAAATATTCCTTTCCATTTTCTTCATCAAAACCTTCCATAGTAACATCCAGGTCAAAGCAAAATACAAAAGAGAGACTTCTAAAAGTCTGGAATCAGAGTAGAATGCTTAATTAAATGTAATTTTTGGTAAAGAAAAAAATCTCCTGCTGTAGCCACCTAAAATGAATTTAGCAATAAACAAATCCCAATCCTGTCTCAGGATTCTGATTCAAAATGTTACCAGCCTTCAGTTTCATTCACTAGTA
This sequence comes from Naja naja, assembly GCA_009733165.1. NCBI lineage: Eukaryota > Metazoa > Chordata > Lepidosauria > Squamata > Elapidae > Naja > Naja naja. The sequence continues at coordinate 67,302,579 of CM019149.1, forward strand.
GAAAACTGGCAAAAGCAATAAACAAATGTCCTCAGGCCATTGTATTGGAAAGGCCTTTTCCCTCACCGTCATGCCAGGTATTCCTTTTTCTCCCCTTAAGCCGTCTAGCCCTGGACTTCCCTGTGAACATGCAAACAAACAACCAAAGTTATTAAACCAAAGTATTTGGAGCTGAAAAATATGCTCATTTGGAAGAATATCTGAGATACACATTTTCATTTATTTAAAAAATGTATATGGTTTATAAGTAAAATTGGATAATAACAAAAGTAAATAAGCTTGGCACCATTCCGATTTAGACTGGTTTCATACAAAAGTCTAAGCCGTGGATTATTACATAAATCACAATAGGTTTAAATAACATGCCCAACCATAGTAAATCTTCTGTCAAATTGGATGGCCATCAATGAATATGTGAACCTAAGAGTTTCTGGTTAATCTAATTGGAACAGTCAAACTTCACAATTTTATATAAATATAATATTTATATATCTGTATCTGTATCTGTATCTAATACGTCTGTCTGTCTGTCTGTCTGTCTGTCTGTCTGTCTGTCTGTCTGTCTATCTATCTATCTATCTATCTATCTATCTATCCATCCATCTATCTATCTATCTAATAGCCAGGACATATTTGGAAATATATTCAAGTATATCCAAGTAGCTGTTGAGTTAGAGTGTGCCCATACTCCTCTTAATTCAAAGATAGCGATGGAGGGAGGGAGAAAGCATTCTGGTAAGTAAAGATAGTTCACAATGTATTTACAAACCTGTTCTCCCCTTTCTCCAGTCATGCCTGGTGGTCCTGGAGCTCCTACAACTCTCTCACCTGCGGGGCCTCTTTCACCCTGTAAGAGAAAATCAAGAAGATCTATCATGTCATCATATAGGACCCTTAAAGTGAAGTCATTTCATAGGGCCAGACACCCCCTCTAGCCCTTCCTTACTTTCTCTCTCCTTTCCTTCCCAGAAATGGTATTTTGAAGAGGTACATCTTATCAACCTGTACCACTGTGCACCACTCATGTGGAATAATCCTAATGATGTTAGTGATGATATATCATAATACCAATGGTCTCTGGTCTATTTTTGACACCTTGGTGGTTTTGTTTAATTTTAGGATTTATTGCTTTCAATATAGTGATCTGCCTTGTTTTTATTTCTTGGAAGAAATGGGAAAAGAAGAAAATAAATTAAGGAAAATAGGATTTAAAGTTAAGGACCGCTACTTTTTAAAAAGAACTGAGATTAGTATGTCATTTGTCTTTGTGTGGAATTGGTTCATAAGTTCAAAGTGCTCTGGACTCATAGCACTTGTCAAGGAGCAGGTGAAGCTGTGGCCCATATGGTTTTGGAGTCATGTCTGGTGCACCAGTTATAAGCAATCCTAAACTGGGGGGGCTCTTCATACAGCTGCTCACAACTCAATCATCTCCCATTTGGATGACTCCAGTTCACCCTATGCAGGCTGCCCTTGAAGACCTGCTCAGAATCCTCATCTGATCCAGAATGCAATGGCTCAAACACTGATGGTCGTCCATGTAGCAAAAGGGTGTCAAACTGGCAGTCCGTAGGCTGGATGCGTCTCTCACACACAGGCCACGCCCACCTCAGCTCCACAAAGGGACAAAGTGTTGCGAAATGTCACATGATGGCAACATGATGCTACAAGTTTGACACCCGTGATGTAGCACCTATATATTGAGAGCTGCACTTTGCCCAGGATATCATTAGCCAAGAGCCTAAGAATCTACTTCCTACTGAAGGTTGGCATAGAGCAGACTACTAAAGGTTGGACTTGAGAGTTAGTTGGTTTATGTCCACCTCTAAAATGGAAAGGAGTGAACAAAAGAAAGAGGAAAAGGCAAAGCTCAGTCCAGCCATACCGTTCTTTTGTTGAGATTAAAATGCAATATTTGCTTATCATTTGATTAAAAGGACTACCCGGATGCAAAAGCTTACATCAGGCACTTCTGAACAGGATAATCTATAGCAGCAATTCTCCAGCTTAGCAATTTTAAGATGCATGGACTTCAACTGCCAGAATTCAGCATTCTGGCTGGGGAATTTGGAAGTTGAAGTCCACACTCTTAAAGTTGTGCCAAGATTGGGAAGCCTTGACCTAGAATTTTGACAATAACAATCAAATAGTCCAATGGCGAATACTTACTTTCTGCCCTTGAATTCCTTCTGGGCCTTTGGGGCCAATGTTGCCAGGTGGACCAGGAGGCCCAGGGGGTCCATCACTTCCTACAGGTCCTGGAGAACCTATAATCCCTGGAGTACCCTACCAATAGAGATTGGAAGAATTCTTACATAGAGATTTTACTTGCAAATAAATATAATTATCCTGCTTCCGCATGGATCGATATTCTGCTAACTAGGTTGGAATGTAGGAGTTTGTACAGAATTAGAATAGAATTTCTTCTTGAACATCTGATTAATTTTTGCAGAATGGAGTATTTCAGTCTTGTTACAATTGTTTATAAATATTTAAAAACAACAGTTTTCTTTTTATTATATCATATTTTTGCCAAAAAAAATTGGGGGGCAACTTTTCAAGATAGTTTTGACTTTTGTCATTCCTGTTGAATGTTTCTGATTACGGCAGAAGACTATACATAAGGAAAAGTAATCTCAATTTAGTATTTCTATGAATCCAGTAAGAAGGATTATATATATAAATACTTATTTATGACTTCTTTGAGTGATATCTCCTTATTTGTGTAATTCAATAAATCAGGTTTACTGTATTATTATATTATCCTCATTATGCACATGAGCCTAGATGTGTTTTAAAAGGTAGAGTCCTGTCAATTTCCAAAAGCAGAAATCTTATAACTTGTAATGTTCTTAACTGAGATTGCACAATAACTCTAAATAGGGTTAAAACAGTTTCTGCATATGTTTCTCTAATAATGAATAAACATACAAGTGGACCATTTTAAAATTTTAGAAAACTAATTATGTTTTGAAAATTAAACTGCAAGGTTTCAGAGGTTTCAAGTTAACAGCATAATTAATTTAGGGTGCTTTTTAGAACGTTTCAACTGGAGCAAGTAAAAGTTCAAAGACACATAACTCTGATACAAAGGTTTGTTTTTGAGACTAAAACTAATAAAATGATCATGAAAAAATTCCAGCAACTGCTGTGTATCAAATACAAGCCCTTATTATATAATGAAATCAAGGTTTCAAACTACTATGTTTTGGGGAAGGAAGAATAATTCCATCTGTTTTGATATGGGACAAGTTTGGTTAGAAGCAGTTTTCCTATTGTGAGAACTGGCCCTCAAAAGGACTGAAATCTAGGCAATTTGAAGTAGAAGCAGAAATATTACTTTGTTTATAGATGAAATTTCTATTGCTTTGATTGCAAATTAAATGGATGAATTCATCCAAAGTAAGGATTTTATATATTCATTTATCTATATGCATATCTAGCTATATCATCTATATCTATTTACCTCCAAGTACAGCTTTTAAAAGCATGGCATTTCATTGAATTCCAGGTCTTTAAAGCATACAGATTTTATTGCATTGATTTTTTTTTCATTACTCTTAAGTGAAAGAATAGCATACCCTTTCCCCTTTTTCTCCCTGATCGCCTCTGGATCCTTTCTGGCCATCAAATCCTCTGTCACCCTATGGAGAAAATAAGTAAATATATAAATAGTGTGTATAGAAGTAAATCATGTAGTGATAATCCCCTCCCCCAGTGTGTATATGTATGTTTAGGTATGCATGTGTGTGTATGTGCATGTGTACCTTATATATGCAAAAAAAAAGTTTACTTCATGGTAAAAGAATTCACAAAGGCTGATTTATTAGTGATTGGTTGAACCAATCAAAATGGAGACAGCACCATTCCCAACCCTTCCCCAAGCTCAAATCTTATGTTGACAACAATATTGCAAGGCAATTCCAACCTCTGAACTTTGGGTGTTAAGGAAGCCCCTCTGGGAAAAGATATTCACGCCCCCCCCCAATCAATAGTTCAATACTGATCTACTGTCACTTTATACATACTAAGTATATACAGAAAATCTGGGCTGCCTCCATTCCCCCAAATCCACAGTACGGGTATCTTTGACATCAGCCATTAACTTCCTTAGATTCATGTATCTTTCATTTGCAATGCTAGCATTTTCTTTTCTTCCCATATAAGCTCATTACTCTATATCAGTGTTTGTCAACCTTGGCAATGTGAAGAGGTGCAGACTTCAACTCTCAGCATTTTTCAGTTACATTTGCACTATACTATTCTATGATGGATTTTCACTACATTATTATAACATCTATTCATTACTCTGTACCTTTGGACCAATGAGGCCTTCTTTCCCAGGGATTCCTGGTGTCCCAGGCATGCCAACCTCTCCCTAGGAAAACAAAATAAAAGGTATAGGCTATTCTGTCCAAATATATGGCCTGCTCTACTGCCCCATTAGAAGAAACCTGAGACACTTACAGGATCACCCTTTCTTCCAGTAAGGCCCATTCGGCCAGTTAACCCCGGCTCTCCCTAGAACAGAAGGGAAAAATGTTTTAGCTGGAAAGGAGAAGGCAAAAGAAAATGTAGACACCAATATTGCAACAGGCTTAGTCTTTGCTATGATAAAGATTTCCCAAGTTATTATTTATCTATCCCAGAATAGATTATGAAAATGTCCAGAGTTCTAGACATGTCCAGAATTCTGCCCTTAAGAAGGAAAGCCTTGTATGTACCCTGAAGGAAGCTGGTGGAAGTAAAAAAAATATTTTTTTAATGTTGATATCAATTTTCTCTTCAGAGGGCTGTATATTTTCAATTCCCATCTTCCATTATGTTTTTTTACAATATTCCAAATTATCATTATACATCTTAAAAACAAACAAAAGTTATTTTCTCAAAAAGCAAGTGGACAGAATAGCATTCAATACAGACAAATATCCCTGCCCCAATTTATTTATAGAAATAGAGGTACTCCCATTTCGACCACAAATCAGGAAGATAAATAAGAGGAGATAAGCTCTCACTTTGCCTCTTATTGTTTCATAATTTGAAACATATTTCTGCCAGCCTTGCTCAATAGAATTTGGGATAGAAAGATGGATCCAAAAGAGGTAAAGTAAAATAAAGGATAGATAGTTCAACTCCCTTCTTTTAGTTCTCTACTTTTGAGATTAAATTAGATACTTTAAATATGTGATCAGGACAGTCTTGTGAACAACAGTTGTGGCATGGGACATGATTCAGTTCAAAATCTGACTCCAATGCTGTCAACATTGCTATAGCTGAGTCTGTAGATTGCCAGCTTCAGGAATCATCAAACCATGATTAATCTGAGGTTAATCAACCTCAGGCATCTCCCGACCAGCTGGAGCAATTAGATGATGAGGCATAACCCCGAAACCCCAGGTCTTGACACATACATCAGTGAGCAGAACAAGGTCACTTGATGAGGCTCCTTGCTAGGAAAAGGGCAAGGCCTGAGTAATTGCAGTCCAGCTGTTTGCAGATAAGAGTTATTTTAGTACTTTGCCTTCAGTCTTCATTAGTTGTTTGGAATTCCAATTGAGGACTTCTGTTCCTATGTTTCCTTGCTCTGGAATCTTTGACTACTGGACTGATTACCCATTTGGCTCTTTGACTCCTGGAATGAAACTGGACCATGATCTTGCTCCATGAGCTTCAAACAGAATTATTCAGGCAAGCACCCTTTGCAAAAACCCTGATTTATGACTTTGTCTATTGTTATTTGCCTAGTTGTAGTAAATGTGTCTGCATATGTTTGCAACCTGAGTCAGAACAAGTGGCAGCTCCCATCATATCAGCATAGCCAAAAACCTAGTAGCAATAGCAGTAGCACTTAGACTTATATACCACTTCACAGTGTCTTACTAAACGGTTTACAGAGTCAGCATATTGCCCCCAACGATCTGGGTCCTCATTTTACCGAACTCAGTAAGATGGAAGGCTGAGTCAACCTTGAGCCTGGTGAGATTTGAACTGCCAAATTGCAGGCAGCCGGCAGTCAGCAGAAGTAGCCTGCAGTACTGCATTCTAACCACTGAGCCACTGCAGCTCTTGTAACTGAATTCTCTTCCCAACATTTCACCAGTATGTAAGAAGTGCTTTGTAAGTTCTCTTAAATGAACAAACAAGGATGTGTTTTTGAGCCATTTCATATATTTGTTGATCAGACCCAATATTGCCTTATCATTTATGTGAGTCCATAAACATTATTCTAAGGTCAAATATAAGCACAGCTGCATGTGTTCCCAGAATTCTTCCATTGCACACATTTGTTGGTGCATTCTAAAATGATAACCAGAAATACTCCATAGAGAGCACCACTGGAAAAATAATCACTGCAGAGATGTTCATACCAGTCTACTCTTACATAAACAAATTTTCTTTGCCAACTGGTCCTAAGTAACTCTTTGCATCTCAGTCATCAAGGATATATTCAAGCAAAGATGCACTTCTTTTCTAAATCCGTGCTATTGGTGGCTTCTTTTGTCAGGGAATATATGTATGTAAGAAATGTAAGAACCATTATGTTTCATAAAAAAAAGTCTGCTCCTTTGCCTTAATGTCTGTCAAAGTATTTTACTTCTTCCCCAAGCAATCTTTTTAGTTTTTACTTAATGTTCTTTACATAATGCAAAGAAATCAAAGAGTAAATCTGGCAATCACCTTCTCACCCTTATCTCCATCTTGGCCACAGGCTCCTTTCATTCCTCGATCGCCCTGTCACAGAAATAAAATGAGTGCCATGCACAGCTCCGATTATTGATTGTACATATTTTTAGATTTTTTTCCTAAAAACATGAAGAGAGGAAAAGCAAAGTGCCAAATATAATACAAGCAACATTAAAGAAGCAAAAACTCCTACCATGACAATTTATAAAACAATACTTTGAAATCCATAAGAAATTAGTAAAATAAAGGCCTGATTTTTTTTTTAAAAATGGAACCTCTGTCCTATGAAATATGATGCAAACTGGCATGCAGAGATCTAACTTCCTTGTCAGTATAAGGGCTAGGCTGCTCTTTTTGCAGTTAAACCTAATAGCAATAGCACTTAGACTTATATATCACTTCACAGTGCTTTACTGACCTCTCTAAGTGATTTAACAGAGTCAGCATATTACCCCCACAATCTGGGTCCTCATTTTACCAACCTTGGAATGATGGAAGGTTGAGTCAACCTTGAGCCGGTTAGAATCAATCTGCTGGCAATTGGCAGAATTAGCCAGCAGTACTGCATTCTAACCACTGCATATCCATAGCACCAATGCTTTTGTGTAGCTTCTGACTGTCACTGTGGTTTTTTTTTTTAGATTTGTCTGCCAAGCTCCTAAGCTAATATTATTTGCAGGCAGGTGTCTGCTAGCTAGAATTGTTATCTTGTCTCCATAGTAATGAGAGAAGAAAGTCTTGTGATGTCTGAGTTTACTGCACATGTCTTAAAAAGTTTTTACTTCACTTCCTGTAACTTCCTTTGTTTCTTTTCCTATATGCCTTGGTGTGAGATTAAGCTGCCGGTATGTAGCTTGTTAGGTTTTCTTATTTTTGTATAATAAAAATGTTTCTTAGATTACTTTCCTGGTCTAATTTTATCAGAGTTGACAGCAAAGAAAGACACGGTCTATCACCTCTAATTAGCAGGGATGTTTGGAAGATTTTTTACTCCCGAACACTGACTCCATCATATAGGTAGTTCTTTTCTGAGCTAATGTGCTATCCACTACTTTGATACCTTTCCTGCATCAGCTTCACAAATCTTTGTGACAGAAATCAGCTCCACATGGCCTGGAAAGAATGTCCTAACCTTACAAGAAGATAAAAATAATCACGAGCGCACCTTTGGGCCTCGCATTCCAATAGGTCCCATTTCTCCCTTCTCCCCTCTGGTTCCAGGAATACCATCCTTCCCCGATTGACCCTGGAAAAATAAAGATGAAGGCATTGTGATTCTCTGACACGAAACTGCACAATTGTAGGCAGAAACTGCAACACGTAAAAAGCACTCACTGGCTCTCCTGGTTCTCCTGATTTACCAATTTCTCCCTATGCAAAGGAAAACAGCCAGTATATAAATATTGGATAAGAAGATAAAACCATCCAGTAGATATGCAACCATGAATGAAGAAATAATCACTTACCTTTTGCCCACTGGGTCCTCGTGCACCAGGGAAGCCTGTGGATCCTTTCTCACCTTGTTCACCCTTTACTCCCTAAGTTAAAATTGTAAATTACAGACAAACGTGAGTGTCAGATTTAGAGAGAGAGAGAGGGAGGAGAGAGAGAGAGAGAGGAGGGAGGGAGAGAGGAGAGAGAGAGAGAGAGAGAGATGCCTGTCTAATTCCTGTGCTTAAGAAAAAAAGAAAGTATTCATGATTATTCCATGCTGTAAGTAGAGTTCTCATTATGCTGTAAGTTGGCATAAGGCGTTCAATGGGTTCTCTATTGACTTGTGCTCTTGTATTCCAGTAAGTTCCTACTGTTTTGATAGATGGATGCACTAGATGCATACAGAGGCTGCCTTTTTCAGTAGTGATCTACACATATTCATATAGTTTAATAAATATCTGGCAATATGCAGAGTTTCATACCTCAAAAACACAATGAGCAAAACAGAAAACTCTGCAGCAGCACCAGAACTGTCAGGAGCTCCAAAGAGTGGGTGTGAGCTTTTGAAAAGGCCTAAAGGTCCGATTTTGCCTTTTGACCATGATCCCCTCTTTAATGAAAAAAGTTACAAAATTCAGCTATGACATTTGAAACCTGCAGGATGAAAAGGTTCAATATGGAATGCTTTCAGGTGATGCAGAGAGATCACACTGACCTTACCAACCTCCTTCACTCTTACTATCTTCTGCACTCTAATACAGGTACTTTAGCCCTCAGTCCCTCTACAGCCATGATGGCGAACCTATGGCATGCGTGCCACAGGTGGCATGTAGAGCCCTCTTTGTGGGCATGCATGCCTTCACCCCAGCTCAGCTCCACCGTGCATGCATGCACGCCTCCCGCCAGCTAGCTGGTTTGGGGTCTCTTCCACACATGTGTGGAGGTGAGGGTATGCATGGGGCTCATGCGGGGGATGTCGCATATGTGGGGGCATGCACGCATGTGCAGGGGTGCGCATGTGCGGAAGCACGCATGCTTTGAGCACCTGGTGCCAAAAGGTTCGCCATCACTGCTCTAGATTATGCAGGATTTTTAGGAAGAATTTTAGCACTTTTGAGGAGTCAGCATCTTCCTTTATGTGTGCGGGATACAGCAAAATTTGGGCCTTTGCCTGCTGTGTTACCTGCCCGACACAATTGAAATTCATCGCCTATCGTAATAAATGCAACCCAAAGATCTGCCGCAGTACCTTCTCTCCAATGATTCCGTGATCTCCTTTGTCACCCTTCTCCCCTTCCATTCCTTTTAGACCACGTTCTCCCTAGAAAAGTGCAAAAGAAAAAAAAACACCTTTTAAATCATTAATGAGAGCCAGTTTGATACAGTGGTTAAGGCTCCAGGATAGACACTGGGAGACTGTGAGTTCTAATCCTGCCTTGGGCATGGAGCCAGGTAAATAGCCTTGGGCCAGTCACTTTCTCTCAGCCCCCGAAAAAAAGCAATGGCAAACCACTTTAGGAAAACTGGGGCCTTGGTGGCTCAGGCTGTTAAATGCCTGCATTTAAGTTCCAGCTGCCTACAATTACTGTAGGCTCGAATCCCACCAGGCTCAAGGTTGACTCAGCCTTTCATCCTCTCGGGGTAGGTAAACTGAGGACCCAAGATTGTTGGGGGCAATAAGCTGACTTTGTAAAAATGCCGCTTAGTAATAAGCAGGCATGTACAATGGAATGAAGGCTATTGCTGAGCACACTGGGTTGTATCCCAAAAATTGTAAGCTGCCCTGAGTCTTCGGAGAAGGGCGGCATATAAATGTAAAAAAAAACCTTGCCAAGAAAACTGCAAGGACTTGTCCAGGCAGAATCAGACACAATTGAATGTAAGAGAAAAAAAATCATTGGCAAGAGAATCAAAAACAAAGTAGAAGTGCTATTATGAAAGAGCATCTGGATTGATTTTTAGGAAGCATATAAAAAGCAAGTGATGCAATTTAACTACAGCAGAAATTAAGAGTTTTTGTGTGCCATATTACTTACTGGTTCTCCTTTGTTCCCTCTGACACCTGCTGGGCCTTCCACAACGACAGTATCTCCCTATGATTGAGAAAACATGATAGTCAAGAAGGATCTAAATACCTCAATTGTTCAGTTTCCATTTCTGTTCTGAACTAATACATTTTTTCTGTAATGCAAATATCAACTGTTTTATAGTAAAATATTTTGTGGGTTATGGGTTGGAAAAACCAACCCATAAATCAATTCTGAGAAAAATAATCAGTTGTCTCACAGCTAGGAAAATAATCAGGGATTCATGTCATAATTTCTGCTGGTCCTTCCTACAGAGACCCAGGACTCAAGCTTGCAACTGTTGCCTACAGAATCTGTGTGTGATTGAGTTTGAATGCCTTCTTCTTTCAAATTGCAATTTGGTAAAAGATGGAACTTGGGATATTTCTTACAACTTCTTTTTCAAGGATAGGATAATGTGTACCAGATGAATATATATATATATATATATATATATATATATATATATATATATATATATATATATATTCATAAAAACCAAGACACAGAACAGGACAATGGCATCGCCCTCCTCCCTTACATGAAAGGCACCACAGATAAAATCAGCAAAATTCTCCACAAACACAATATCAGAACAGCCTTTGGCACTGACCAAAAAATAGCAACATCTTAAGAAACCCCAAAGACAAGATCCAGCTAGAAAACCAAGGAGTTTATGAAATACCATGCAAAATTTGCCCAGCCACATACACTGGACAAACCAACAGGAGAATAAATGCTCAGCATCGCAGAACACAAGAACGCAGTCAGAACAGAAGAAAAAACTTCCTCCCTTTTCCAACACCTTAAAGCCACAGGACATGAAATTGATTTTGAGGGATCAAACTTATCTCCAACACTGAACACTTCAACAAGAGAATAATTAGGGAAGCCATCGAAATAGAGAAACACCCATAACATGAATAAGCGGATGATACTTCCCGCCTACCAGACATCTGGAAACTAGCCCTAATCAACAAACGAGTCCCAGCCACGAAAACCAACACTGGACCCAAAATAACACATGATGCCACCACCAATCTCCCTCACCAGACTCAAACCCAAGCCCACCCACAGACAAAAGGCAACCACTGTCCAGAAACCAGACCATAGCTGCAACTCCAGCTGCTACACCCCCTCTGACCCCCAAACTAAGCAAACTGACACGCTATAAACACATAGCCAGACCTCAAACTCGGAGCCAAATCAAGGCCGAATGTCACATCACAGCCTTCCACCCAGGATACTACATCATGGAACACAGGAGATTACAACACAAAACCTCAGGAGGTTGCAACACAGACAACAACCCAGGAGATAACAGCACAAGACCCAGGATGTCACAACAATAAAACTCAGAAGGTCATCACACAGCCCACTACCCAGGTAGCTAAAACACAAAAGGCTGAAGGACACACAGCCACTACCTCAGCCACACAGGCTCTTCTGAAAAAGCCAACCAATCAGCAAACATCAACTCCATCAACCAATCAAGAAGCAACAACACAGCCAACAACACAGCCAACTAATCAGCAAACACCAATTCCATCAACCGATCAAGAAGTGACAACACAGCCAAAAACACAGCCAACCAACCCTTACAGCAGAGCCAGCACACCACACCTCCCTCCAGTATTTATAGAGAGAAGGCAGCTCAGATCATTTGCTGGCACAAGCACAAAGCCGAGACACCAGCCTGAAGATGGCCAAGGTATTCTCAATCTTACGGGACAAGACCGAATACACCAAGACCTACATACCTTTACCATGAAAATCTCAAAACATATATATATATTTATATATATATATTTGTTTTCGGGGTAAAAATTGTCTTATTCATTCATAGATGAGAATACTCTGGCGACGTTCAAGAGATCCTCACCATCTTCAGGCTAACTGTGGCTTGTCAAAGGTTATTGCCAGCAAAGGCACAAGCACAACCTTTGCTGGCACAAGCACAAAGCCGAAGACACCAGCCTGAAGATGGCGAGTGGGATCTCGTCGCGTCACCAAGGTATTCTCAATATTACACGGGACAAGGCCTAAATACACCAAGACCTACACACACACACACACACACACACACACACACTTGCTATAACTTTGTCAGTAGGCTAGTATAGATGCTGGCTTGCTTTGATGAGTTTATTTGTTCATTCATGTATTTTCTAAGGCTTGTCAAGCAAAAGTTTATTTTGCAACTGCCTAGGTATCACCAGCTAATGCAACTTAATCTTTCTAAAACTGGGATACTTACTTTGTCTCCTTTCAGCCCTATAAGCCCAATGTCACCCTAAGAGGAAAAAAATGTATAATTATAGATTAATTTACATAATTTATTAGCATCAATGATCTAGCACTCTTAGATCAGTTGGATTATAAATATATAGATGGTTAATATTAATGCTAATAATTATAATGCACAGCACTTCACAGCAGAAACTAAGATAATAAGCCTTTACCTCCAGGAATCTACAGAATTAGTTTTGGTAGGGATATTTTGAAAACTCATTTGATTTCATGGTGGCCTGGGTGCTTGCTTAAAAAGCAGCCAGCTTATTATGAGGACTAGATAAGCAATGTAAGGGAAAGGGGACACTGTAATTATGCATATTTTACAGGCTGGTTCTTTGTTTATTCAAAATGTGTTTTGACATAATTCAGATTTGCAGCATAACAGGATCTTGGCAACAGGAAATGCCAGACGTTTAGTTACTTTCCTTCATTTATTTCCAAAGCTAAAACTATATTAATAAAATGATTTTATTTTTCAGCATTAGAAATAGGTCAGAGCAGGAAGATTCTATTCTTCCTCACAACTGTCCCGACCCCATTCTTACTTACTTTGTCACCTCTCTCCCCTCTGTTTCCGGGAGGGCCCTAAAGACAAAATAGAATGCTTAAATGCAAAATGCCTTTGCTTAAGACCAAACAAACAGAAGAAAGAAGGTTGAAGGAGATATTTACAGCAGGCCCTCGATCTCCTTCCAGACCTGGGCGCCCATCTTCACCCTGAGGAAAGAGACACAAAGTATTCACATTGAACATAAGAATAACAGGGGCAGGGAGGGGGACAACATTACATCAAGCCAAAGTTGGCAATTTCCCATAATACTCAGCCAGCTGATAAATCCCAAAATACCACACCAACATTTATATTTTATTCCAACATTTTAAGCTTCGCAGTCCTTTTCTGAATGGAGAAATGTTTTTTTTAAATAATGAATGGTTTCTGAATGTTCTAATAATATAATTTGCCCAAAATTATATTGGGAGGTAGAATCTCTAACCAATCTTAGTTTACAAAATTTAGATATCTATCCTTTGTCTTAATAGGAAGAAAAACAGATATTAACAGTACTGCTAAACATTTTCTGCTTCAGACCATGGAAAATCCAGCACAGTTAGTTCTGTACACTCCTCTTTTGTTGTTGGTCAAATATGCTTAGAATTCCAGCATAAGAGTATGCAACACATCATGTTTCAAACCTTCGGACTTTGATTTGTCAAAGTTTTTCTTCTTCTAGTATCTAGTTTGAAACTTCTTTTTTTGAGTGAGAAATGGGTTGCCTTTGAAAACTTAAGAAATCTTCAGAGCTGAAAACTGTGTGAACTTTGGAATACTCCATCTAAATCTCAATCTAAAAAAAGGCTATTTTGCACTCGAATAAATTAAATTTTGAAATGAGGAGTTTCATGAAGTTTTGCATTCAAACAATGTAAAGCAAAATATTTTACACACCTGCACCCTACAGTGTCACTATACCTGGATAATGATGTTAGGATAGTTCCAGAGTCAGTGTAAAATACCTACCCGAGTTCCTGGATCTCCCCGTTCTCCTCTAGGTCCTGGTTGTCCGATACCTGTGTCCCCCTAAAAAGCAGAATATGACAAAAGGAAAACCTATCAGTGGATCCTGTTTTTATTTACAGCATTTTTCTTGAATTATTTTTAGGCACATAAGCTTTATCAAAATTGAATGAGGAAAGTACAGGACAGGACAGGACAGGACAGGACAGGACAGGAAAGGAAAGGAAAGGAAAGGAAAGGAAAGAAGATACAGCTCTCTAGAAATAGTAGTTGTGCTATATAATCGAAGCTTCTTATAATTCCTTTAATCTTTTTATATTTTGAGGGTTAAAACTTCATTTATTACAAGTGAATCCAAGAAATTATTGATTGTAGAATGAGCAAAAATTAGAATAAGCTATCTTAGAAAAACAAATGTGATTTACCTTGTCTCCCTTTACTCCTGGAGTGCCTGAAGTACCCTATAATGAAGCGATCATGAGAGAAGGGAATAAAAAACAGATTAATATTTTAGACAGCAAAGAACATGAACATGTAGCAATGCAACACAGAAGATCTGATTCAGACTGTACATACAGTCCTCATTAAATCACTTTCCAACCACCTCGTTACTTACTGGTGACCCTGGAGGTCCTGGAGGTCCTGGTGACCCTGCAGTACCATCTCTCCCTGGGAAGCCAATCAAACCCTAATAAGGAAAACATCTGTCAATCCAGAGGTTTAAGACCAGACTGGAAAAGCCTTGTTCATGATACTCCTAATGAAATCTACTGGAGTCTGCATTCCAGTTGTATAAGCAGAGTTACACACTGGTGGCCCATACTTAAATATGGGAAGATATAAATGTACATTATGTAAAAACATCATTTACATCAGGCGTTCTCTTTCTATCAGTTATACACAGTTAGTTTCTTCAACTTTAAAGTTGAGGATAGGATGGAATGAAGTTTGGAGGAATAAAATAAAGTTGAGGACAGGATGGGGATAAAGACTGGAGGAATAGAGTTCAGTCTTTGCCTCAAGGACCAGGGATTTCCCACCTGTGTAAAACCCAGTGAATCAGTTTTAAATAATGTGACATTTGTCTTTAGACATAGGCCAAGCGCTCAGACAAAGGACAAATCTAAACACTACTCACCATTATGGAAAAATCCAGAACAAGAGGACAATACAAAGGATCACATAAAAGGGGAATTATCAGTGATGGAATACTAATTCAGTGTGGGTTTCTAGAGGTTGTTATTCATTTATTCAGAGAACACACCAGGCTAAGGGATTGGATGACCACAGCAATTATCAACCTTACCCTCTCTCCTGGAGGTCCAGGTTGGCCAGTCATTCCATTTTCTCCTCTCAGACCAGACTGGCCAGGAGTTCCAACTGCACCTGGCAAACCAGGTGGGCCTGGTGGGCCAGGTAAACCAGGATCTCCCTGAAAATAAAGCACAACACATGGGGCTAGGCATGAGAAATAGGTAAGCTAAGAAATCACATTTCTTTTTTCCCCTTGTTCCTCAGTTATTTGAGAAGAAAAAATTACAAATGCATGGATATACTTCCCCATTTTGAGCATTATCAAATTTTATTCAGTGACTAAAATGTTTCTTGACTTGACCAAATCTCCAAGTGAAGAATGATATATAGGACATAGAATGCAAAATGAGAAATTCTAACTTTTAAAGGTTAATCTGAGAAATTAAATCTCCAATCTATTGTTGTATGTTTTAAGAAATTACTCTCAGGATTCTCTTACTCAATCATTCTCAACCTGTGGCCCGTGGTCCACCATGTCATCACAGGAGGTCCATGAAGGCTTGAAAAATTGTTATGATTTAAATCTTGAGTTAAATCTTGGTGGGCCATGGCTATGGCCCATGGCCACAAAAGGTATATAATGGACCTTCGTGATGAAGAAAAGGTTGAGAACCACTGTCCTACTGTATAGAATCACAGTTTAATTTGGCAGGAGCTGTCCACCAACAACAGTACTGAAAAAGTTAGAAATGAGGAGTCCTGAGAAGTATATCATGAAATAAGAAGTTAGAAGTGTGTCATGAAATAAGGGGAAGAAAAGAATGGAGTCATTTTGGAACAGTAGCACAGAAAAAGAAATTACCTTTAAGCCTTGAGGCCCATCCTGTCCAGGAGGTCCCTGGATGCCAAGTCCAACTAAACCCTAAATGATACAGTGAAAGAAAGAAATAATGTAATGCATAGATATGTAAATTATATGAATAAATCATGGTGGTGGAACATTTCTGACAGTCTGCACTTCCTGAGAACTCCCGTAGTTCTTCCTAAAACACAACAGGTTCATGACATAATTCTGAACAAACACAGCAATTCCTCAGTGCTCTTTTATAGGCATGCTTTGATCTCCTACCCATTAATAGGTACTTTGAATGATGTGATTTGAGAATTTCTCCGAATGCTATTCTGGAATTAATGACTAAAACATACACTCTAATATCTTGTGTATTATTTAATCTTCTTAAAAATTAAACACACATCTTCTCTAGAATCAGGAACAAAATATATGAGAACCACCATATACCTTTTCTCCTTTGATCCCAGGTGATCCTTTGGCTCCCTATTAAAATTCAGAAACATATCATAGATTATTGTTACCATGGTTGATAATAATGTAAAACTAGAAGAAGGCACATGAAGTCTTTCAAAATCAGAACAAAAAAGAAGACAAGTAGCCAACATCTCCTGAGAAAACAGTCAAAAGTAGTTGAGATCAAATTTTAACACGTAAAAACCCTTGAACACAAGAGGTTATTTAGTGTTGGGAATAAGCTGTCTCAGTATATTGCAGTCTAGCTTCTATTTTGAAATACCCCTTGAGGGAGGGATTTAATACTAGGCATATTTTTGTGTATTTGACCAAATTAGGATATCTTCATTTAAAAATGATTATTCATTTTTATATCATAACTCTTCACAACTGAGTCTTTTCATCTGACCAAAACCCACTTGGGGTATTATATTTCTACTAAGCCATTGCAGTCACACAATTACTATACTGCATATTCCAAACTACTTACATCTTCTCCAGGATCTCCAGGTATCCCCTGACTTCCAGGATTACCCTATTATAAAAATATAGAAATAATCTAGATAGGTCAACATTGAGAATGAATTAAAGACAAATATTTCTGTGAAGCTCACAGATGCTAGAGAATGAGAACTGAGGTTCCTGTCTGGAAAACAGTTTTCTTACTTTCTCTCCACGAGGACCTGGTATGCCTCGATCACCCTTGAGACCCTGTGAAGAAAAGAGATCAACCTCAATATTTGCCCTGGGAACCAGTTGCCTGGAAATGGGGGAAATAAGCATGTAAAAGAATATGAAAAGCCAACTCACTGGCTTCTCCAGAAGTTCCTCATCAAAATCACCTGGTTCACCCTAAAACAGACCATGAAGAAATGTGTCAATATATTAATGTTCATTCAAATGGGCATAATCTTGCTTTTCTAGAAAGTGTACAAAATTCACCACTTTATTTAATAGAATTTAATTATTTGTCAGACGTTCATAGAATATAAGTTCTTTCCAGGGAAACCTGCTAAGAGCAAGCTATTGTTTCAAATAAGACACAATAGCAAAATTTTCTTACATCATAAAATCAAATTTTCATTTAAGGGCTACTATTTGGGGGCTTCTGGAGGAAGAAATGGCAGAATGAAGACTGAATCAAAAGTGCAGCTGACATTGTGATTTATTTGATCAAGATTAAAATACGTATGTTGTTATCTTTGTTAAGCCTTGCTGGACTTTTGCTGACATCATGTTGTGGCCCACCAGCTGCCAGCGGAGCTGGTGACTCAGACAGTGATGAGGTTGGGGAGGAACTTGGGCCAGTCTTGGAGTATGGGGAAGGCTCTGCATCAGAAGTAGAGATAGGGCCAGGGCCCTCCGACAGCTGCCTATGGCCAGCTGCAGCTCAGAGAGGAGAGAGGAACAGAGGCCAACTCAGAAGGAAAGGCATACGTGGACGCTGAATGGCCTCTCCCTGGGGAATAAATAGAAGCAAAAGAGGAGGGGTGGTTGCAAGAGACAATTAGTTCATATTTCTTTTGGAAGATTTGCTTATCAGAGACTCCTTGCCAGGTATTTAATTTACAGCTTTGCGACTGGAAGCTCTTGGCCTGGCAACTATCCAAGGACTCATAAGGTCTGTTCTTGCAGACCTTATGAGTCCTTGGAAGGATTATTGCCGGGACTTTTCTGTGTGTGAATGCCATGAATTCACAGTAAATAAATAAAGAGGGGACAAGGAGTCTGTTTCTTGGTTCTGCTAAGCCTGGGTCAGAACACATCAGGACTGAAATGATGAGGCTTTATGAAATTGATTATAGATAACAGATGGGAAATGTGAAGAAAGGAATACAGTATTGTTATATTTTAAGAGGTGATAAGTTACTAAAATTGTTTATACTTGTGATGAAAGTGAGAAGTCACTTCTTTATATTTAATCAGCTACCTTCCTTCTGAAGACTTGGTTGTCTTTATTTTAATTTTATTTGGCTTGTTTACTGTTTAATTCTTTCTTTACTTTCTTAAATACTTTCCATTCTTTCTTTTCTTTCTTTACTGCCCTTTCTCTTCTTGTATATTCTTCTACCTTTTTTTCAGTTTGTACTATTATAATTATAATCATTAATAAAATTACTATAAATATCAAGAACTAATCTTTGCAGGATGTTATAAGCCAAAATCTGGAAATTTTGAAGCAACTAAAGAATACTTAATCGATTTTTTGTAAGTTCTTATGCCCCAAATAATATTATATTATTTTTTTGTATTTATTTATATGGATTTTTAGCTTACCTTCTCACCTTTCACTCCGGGAGGCCCCACTATAGTCTATAATAATCAATTAGATTAAGAAGAAAGATTAACAGGAATAAATAAATGGTATCAAAGCAACATTTGCTATAAAGTTTTAGTCTAAAAAATGAATGCATAAATTAGATATAGCTAAGAAAAGCTAAATAGTTTCTGAGTCAATGGAAAAAGAGGGATGAATTGCTTTTCTACTTTCTTCTACAATTAATAATAAAGGACTGTTCTTTTAATCCTATCATTATATTAATAATGAAAGAAATAGCAACATAATAATGAAAAAGAAATCCTAGGAGGCTATCATATTTTCCATATTTCAAACAATAGTCTGAAAAACAAAGGGTGAAAATTTTGTTGTTAATAAAAATACATTCCATATACCAGTGGTTGCTCACAAAATGCAATGGTTCTATAATCTCTCCTCAAGAATGCCAATCACTGGAAATAAACATAGGTGTATCTCTTCCATTCTAAAAACTATTTGCATCATATTTAGCCTTAAGTACATTGCAATATTCACCATTAAAAAAGGCTTCCAGGTTATTTATTTATTGAAAAACATATTTTGTCAACATGGAAAACCTGGAACATTCTCCAGTACCTTCTCTTAGTTCATGTAACCTCCTGACAAATGATGAAA
The DNA here is from genome assembly GCA_009733165.1 of Naja naja. Classification (NCBI taxonomy): domain Eukaryota; kingdom Metazoa; phylum Chordata; class Lepidosauria; order Squamata; family Elapidae; genus Naja; species Naja naja. Next base: position 67,322,066 of record CM019149.1, read on the forward strand.
AGAACAAAGAACCTCATGATTGTTTCAGAGATTTGTTTTGATAATATGTTGTCAGTTCCCACACACTATATATTTTTTCCTCCTGAGCCTTAAGATAAAGATAGTTTTATAAAGTCCATGCTAAATGGATATTAGGCAAAGTTGACTTAGCCTTTTATCCTTCCGAGGTCGCCAAAATGAGGACCCGGATTGTTGGGGGCAGTATGCTGACTCTGTAAACTGCTGAGAGAGAGCTATAAAGCACTGTGAAGCGGTATATAAGTCTAAGTGCTATTGCTATTACTATTGCTAAATAACTTACTTTAGGATTGATCAAAGTAGCACACAACACAGCTAATATTAAAAATGTCTATATTGGGGCCTATATTGTTTGACATAATTACAGATATAGTACATATCAAAGGAAAAGATTAAGAAGAACAAAGATAGATACTGATTGATGAACTTTGATTAAATTATCATGTAACTATTGCAAAAAATCAGTTTTTCAAGTGCATGATGCTTATGAAATCTGTCTTAGGAACAACTAATAAAAATACAAATATGGAGGATAACAGCTATTATATCATCTCTATTAGCTGAGATTGTCATATTACTTTTCAGTAGCCAATACTGGAAACATGATTAGAAGGGTACTATTGTACTTATCACCTGTTGGAAATGTCCTACAAGGATTTAACTGGCCAAGCCATGCTGAAACAGAATACTAAAATTGATAGGCTTTGGTCTATTATAGAACATCTCTTCCATTATTGTATAGCTATTAAAACATGTTTGGTTTGAAAAACAAACTTTAATTACAGGTATTCCTTAACTTACAACCATTCATTTAGTGACCATTAGACATTACAATGGTACTGAAAAAAGTGACTTATGACTGGTTTCCACACAATCATTGCAGCATCCCCATGGTCACGTAATAAAATCTGAGCACTTGGAAACTAGCATGTTATTTAGGATGGCTGCAGTGTTCTGGGGTCATGTGATCACCATTTGTAACCTTCCCAGACAGCTTCTGACAGGCAAAGTCAATGGGGGAAGCTCAATTCACTTAATGACCGCATGATTCACTTAACTGTAATGATTCACTCAACAAATATAGCAAAAAGGTTGCAAAATAGGGCAATACTCACTTAACAGCTGCCTTGCTTAGCAACAGAAATTTTGGGCTCAATCACGGTCATAAATAGAGGACTACATGTTTTGTTTTGACAGGCCATCAGGTTTTTAAATAATTTAAAACTTAAGCAAAAAATGTATTTTTAAAAACTTACTAAACAGAGAAGGGAGCAAAAAGAAACCTTGTAATCTATCCATCAAGAATAAAGGAAGGAAAGGTTGCCTCTCACCTGTCCTGGGGACCCAGCATCTCCAGGCTCCCCTTTAGGACCAGCAGGTCCTGAAGGCCCTGGAATACCCTACAAAGCAATTAACAAAAATATGTTTTTTCCCTTTAGGACGACAGAAGCACAGATTACGCTAGGCTGCTGCATCCCACACTGGCAATGCAATCCTATGCACCCTTGTTTAGAGACATTTCCCATTATATTCAGATTCATTTATTTATTAAATGTATATGCTACCCTTCTCTCTCTCCCATGACCCTGGGTGAGATATGAGATTGTCTTTAGTGTCACTCTTGTTTTAAAAGTCAAATTGCAAGACTGCTTATGTCTAATGTTTTCTGCCTATCTTGTGTGATCAGGCAGAGTGGATGTAGTCTTGCTCCCTTAAACAATGTAATACATCGTCACCCAGGAGCTCTGCCTTCTATGTTGGATGTCTGCTCTTTGGAATAACATCCCCACTCCCAAGATTTGCGTGCTCCCAGCCCACTGATGTTAAAGAGATCTCTGAAAACCTAGCTTTTTCCCCAGGTTTTGGATAAGAATGGGCATCCCTGATGGTGCAGTGGTTAGAATGCAGTATCGCAGGCTAATTCTGCTGACTGTCAGGGATTCGATCCTCACCGGCTCAAAACGGACTCAGCCTTCCATCCTTCTGAGGTGGTAAAATGAAGACCCAGATTGTTGGGGGCAATAGGCTGACTCTGTAAAACTGCTTAGAGAGCACTGTGAAGTGATATATAAAGTCTAAGTGCTAAGTGCTATTTGTGCGAGAAATTGTCTTTTTTTTTCAGATGGGCATGTATTTGTATACATTTTGTATTTGTATTTTCAATGCCTGCTTCAATATTTTATCACCTTTCAACTCTGACAGCCTCCCTAATCTAATGGAGTTGGATGGCCTCCAAACTGTTTAAGTTTCAATGGCCTCCAAACTGCTTAAGTTGAGAAGAATTGTGCAGTTTCACACAGCGACATACCATTTTCCCGGGCAGTCCAGGCTCCCCTTCTTTTCCAGATACTCCATCTCTTCCTGGTACACCTGGTTTCCCTGGCTCACCCTAGTGAATAGTTACAGTTCATATGAACATTAAAGCCTATATTATAACATTAAAGATTGTTATAATGATAAGATGGAGGGCCTTGATGGTGCAGGCTGTTAAATGCCTAGCACTTAAGTTCCAGCTGCCTGCAATTATTGCAGGCTCGAATCCCACCAGGCTCAAGGTTGACTCAGCCTTCCATCCTCTCGGGGTAGGTAAAGTGAGGACCCAAGATTGTTGGGGGCAATAAGCTGACTTTGTAAAAATGCCGCTTAGTAATAAGCAGGCATATACAATGGAAGGAAGGCTATTGCTGAGTGCATTGGGTTGTATCCCAAAAATTGTAAGCCGCCCTGAGTCTTTGGAGAAGGGCGGCATATAAATGTAATTTTTTTAAAAAAAGATATATAAGGCGAGTAGTTTTTAATATGAATCATAGCAAGAAATGTATACTAATTATAAATATTTGCACAAGATATATGTACCCAGTTGACACACTGTTTAATTGAAAGATGGATTTGTTGTAAAATAAAATAAAAAATGTTTGTTTTTTAAAAAGCAGCCTGATTCATTAAGAAGAAATAGTAATTTGATACAGGGTACAAAATGATGACCCTTGGAAAATTGAACAACCAAGAAGAAGAAGAAGCAGAAGCAACTTACCACTTGTCCTGGTAACCCTGGAGGGCCCTGTGGACCCTAAAAAGCAACCCAACAAGAAATATGGATCAGCTCAGGAATTTAATAGTTCTCTCAAACTAAAGCAGGATATTTGCAACCTACCACAGGCCCAGGAGATCCTGTTGGTCCTGGGAATCCCACATTTCCTGGAGGGCCTGGCATACCCTACAAGGAAAAAAACCCTGTATCACTGTGATCAAAGTTATCAACAAGCATCCAATCAGACCTATTGCATGGCTTTTCTATCCTGACCTTTCCCCAGAAGTTGGAAATATCAATTGTTAGAAGGGAAACTCACAAAATGTATCCATGCAGGTAATTCTTCACTTACGATCATTTGTCTAATGATGGTCCAATAATATAATGGCTCAGAAAGAGTGCTGGCCATCAAAAAATGTTGCAAAATCACACCTCTGCTCTGATGATTGTGATCTGGGTGCTTGGTAACCTGTTCAACTGGTTACCAAGCACCTCACAATCATGTGATCCCCATTTGCATTCTTCTCTGCCAGTTTCCCTGCCAGTCAATGGGGCAGGAAAGGTTGCAAGCTGCTGTTGCCTGCTGAGAGACTATCATCTCACCTCTTGGAATTGGCTGAGAGAGCTGCTCTCCAAGAGGAGCTGAACACATTGGTGGAATGCAGAAATGGAGCTCAAATCCTGAACTTCCTGCAGCCTGCTAGAATTCCCTTCCACACATGAAGCAATTGAACTCCTTCAGCAGGCAGCTCTTTCAGCCAGCCCCTAGAGATGGGAGGGAGCCAAAATTCAAGCAGAAAGTGGAGAGGCAGTGCTAAGTACAGAAAGTGGAGAGGCAGTGCTAAGAAGCATAGAGTGCTTCAGGCACTTGGGGGAGGCCCAGGGATGCCTAGTGCAAACTGCATGTGAGTCTCTCTGCTTAGAGGCTGAAAATCCTCTGGATTTCAGCAGAGAGGATTTTCAGCTCCTGAGCACAGAAAAAGCACAATAAAGGAAAGAGCATGGGGTACCTCAGGGGATGGGGAAGGTCTGGAAAGACCCAGTACAGCCTGTGTATAAGTGTATTTGAGGCTTGGGATTGAAAATTCTGCTTGGATTTCAGCAGGAGGCTTTTCAGCTGTCGAGTGGAGACCCACAGGGTCTCCCCTACCTCTTCTGAGGCACCCCAGAGTCCTTAATGCTGAATGACCTGAAAAATCACTAGTGAGTCCAATTGGGAGTGCTGGGATTGTGCTTGTTGAGTGAAGTAGTCATGTAATGTCTCACTTAACAACTGCTTTGCTTAATTCCTGTCCTAATTTGGGCATAAATTGAGGACAATCTATAGTTTTTTAATAATGAACAAATCCTTAAAATAGCAGTAGACCACAACATTTTTGAGTTACTACAATGCGTGTTTGGGAAACCTAAAACAATACTCACTCGTGTGCTGGACCCAGGTTCTCCTACATCTCCCTGCAAATAACAAATAAAAACTGAAAATTTCACATTATTACTTGTGTTTGAGAGAAAACTGAATTTTGAATGTTTCAATTTCCATAGAAGATAATGCAGGTAAATCACATAGCATAACATTAGAAATTCTGTGCTAAATTTTAGAAACCATATTGTTCATAGGATATCATAGGTATGTATGCTTTGTTCCCAAAGATAGGTTCCTCCAAACAAAAATACAGAACTATTCTGTTCTCAGAATACTAAATCTATACGCAGCAACTAAATATTATCAACCACGCGGCATGAATTTACATACATATATATTGTTGTTTTAGCTGATATAGCAAGAGAAGAACAACATTTTGTCACAGAAATGTACTCACAGGAAAGAAGAGCTGATGTTCTGCCAAAAAGGAGGACAGAGTTGGGAGGAAAGAAGACTGAGTTCGAAGTAATTGATAGTAACTGGTGACCCAAAATGGATTCTAAGCAGCTCTGGCTGCTAAAGATTTGGTTCCAGAGTTGGTCAGGACAAAGATCCTGAAGCAGAGTTGAGGGGTATAAGGAGATTACCAAAGAAAGAAAATGGGCAGTGATGGATATGTCTTCCTCAGACAGATAGTCTCCAGGTGTTATGGACTTCTCTGATTCTGAGGCTGAGAAAGGAGACCCTTAGCCTGCACCTGGAAAGTCAGCAGGTTGTTAGCCACCTGAGAATAATGACTCACACTCTAACTCTAAAAAACACCATTAGGTAAGGAGACAATGAGATTTGTATATATCCTGAAAGGTAAGGGCATTAACTCCTCTAATTAGACTGAAGCCTCACATTCTTGCTCAATTCAGTTTGGGTTGGCTATTGTGGAATTCTCTGGCACCTTATCTATAAAATGTATTGGACTTCCTCTAGAATTCCACCTTCCAAACACTTCAAGCTAGTTGCTTGTAGCATTGGCATAATTTACAAGGTAAACAACCTCTCTTTAAACTCTCCAAGTCTTTGTTATTTTCTCCTGAACTTTGTCTTTAGCTTGGGTATTGGTAGAAGATTTTTAACATGCAAACAAAACTCCCAATCTACTACTAGCCTTGCTTTCTGTTTCTATCAGTTCAAGGCATGCATAGGACACTAGGAGAGGATTGTCAGGGAGTAAAAACAACTTCCATAAATCCCTGCTAATTAGAGGTGGACGGTGGCTTTCTTTGCTGTCAACTTTGATTAAATAAAACCTGGTAAGTAATCTAAGAAACATCTTTTTTATTTACAAAAATAATAAAACCTAACGGACTACATACCGGCAGCTAATCACACACCAAAGCCATATATAGGAATAAGTACAAAGGAAGTTACAGGAAGTGAAGAAAACTTTTTGAAACATGTGCAGTAAATCAGAAATCACAAGACATCCTTATCTCATTGCTATGGAGACAAGATAACAAATGTTCTAGCTAGCAGGCAACTGCCTGCAAATCTTAGCTTAGGAGCTGAACAGACAAATCAAAATAACGTAGTGACAAGGATAAAGATAGGAAACTACATTTGCCAGCCTGGTATTCTAAGTGGGGAATCTTGTAGAAATTGACACGCACATAACAGGGTAAACTTTATAAGAAGCAGGAAACTTCACTTTACCACTAGAAAAACAGCTTGATTATTAATGAACAGTCCAACATAAATCAAACCTCGCTTTACTGTTTTATTGCCACTTCTCAGAAGCATTATAGGGAGTGGGGGTTATAAATACTGTTATAAATGCCTTAGGAACATTTTGTTTGGCTTGAAATAGCAAATAGTTTAACTATTATTACAAGGCAATTAGTTAACAAGCTAGAAAGGCATTCTGACTTTTCAATGCTACTATTTTGAAGGAAGATTCCATAAGCTTTAGAACAAGGGTGCCCAATCTTGGCAATTTTAAGACTTGTGGACTTCAACTTCCAGAATTCCCTAGCCAGCAATCAAATCAGGTCACATACCTTTATTCCAGGTAAGCCTTGAGTTCCAGGTGGGCCGATAGGACCCTGAAGGAAAAGAAAAGACAATTATTTCCAGTAGTCAAAGCATATGTATGACTGAGTTAATTCAAATATTGTACACAGCATGCTAACTTGTCTTTACTGTGTTGTTGGCATTTTCTGAAAAGATAAGGTTGCTTTTAGGGTGATGGAACAAAAAAAAATGTCCCACCACCCTAAGACATGTACATTTCTATATAAATGAACTTCAATCAAAACTGTCTATTTACTGACCTGAACGAAACTTCAAAACCTCAGTTACTAATGAACCTTAAACAAACCAAAATTTTACTGCTTTAACAATCTATAATTCAGTGAACCTTTAGTGATAAGAAGACAAGCATTATCCATTGTTTCTGCATTGATAAATTAACCCAACAATTCTGAGAAAATGACAAGACTGGCGAAGAATTGCAAAGACAACTTAATCAGAAATCATCCATTAAATACATGCCATTCTGTCCTTGACCAAATGGGCCTGCTATCTGCTATTAAGAGCCTATTCCAACATCTTATAAGATTATCCAATACACTGGGAGACCCACATTTTTCTATAAACTTTCTTATATCTATTCAACTAAATGGACACTGCATTTCCTGCATCAGATGAGGAGAGCACATCTTCCTCCTTCTCTCCTGGCCATTTTTTAAGGAGGCATGATTGGGAGTGTTTTAACAAACAGCATCACTGTTTGGTTTGGTGGCAGCAGTGCCTCAGATAGAAAGTCCGTACAGAGAGTGGTAAGGACAGCTGAGAAGATTATAGGAAGCTCGCTTCCCGTTGTTGTGGCCCACTGGCAGCTGACGGAACTGGCAGCAGAGTCTGACAGTAGTGAGGAGGTTGGGGAGGAACCTTGGCTGGGCTGGAGGCTGAGGAAGATCCAGAGGAGGGCACTGCATCAGAGGCAGAGATGGGGCCAGGGCAGGCTAGCAGTCAGCAGCTGCCTTCAGACTCAGACAGCAGTGGGGGAGCTTATGGAACCTGTTCCCAGCCTGCCCATGTGCAGAGCTAGCAGAAGACAAGAACAATTGAGAAAGCAGGGTCGACTCAGGAGTAAGGCCACACCTTGGAAATGATTGGCTCCTCCCATAGGACATAAAAGAGGAGTGAACAGGGCATGAGCTTTTGCAGGAAGCAATTAGTTTGTTTGCTCAGAACACAAGCTTTGAAAAATCCTGTTTGACTCTGTGTCAGGTTTGGCTTTGTCCTGCATCTGGCAATTAGTTCTCTGGCCACATTCCAAGTGTGATAAGGTGGGTATTTATCAACATTCCTCTGAAAAGGCTGTATGTGAAGCCTTGTGAATGAACGTCATTCACAGCTGTGGAAATTAAAAAAAGGTTTTACCAGGATTAAGATTGTGTTCTATGCTTTCTAAGGAAGCCTAGGTCAGAACACCTGTTATTTAGGATACTGCTTATAAGCGCTATGTGCTTAGAGCTCAAGCATTATTAGAGACCCCAAACACCCACTTTACGGTCTATTTCTGTTGCTCCCCTCTGGGAGGAGGTTTCAAAGTATGTCTAGAAGGACTACCAGATTCTATAACAGCTTTGTTCCCTATGTCATCCATCTGGTAAATACGCAAGATTTGTTTCTCTCACCATGTACATGAATACAACCGAACTAGACTGTGTTGTTTCTCCATGTCATATAATATATGTGGGTATATGCATAATTTTGTATTTATTTATTTTGTTATGTTTATGTAGTGTATATTGGAGGTGGAGACCCTTTGAGAGCTGTATGCAATGAAATTTCATTTTAATATATGCCAATTAGTGTACATTCAAAGTGACAATAAAGTTATTCTAAGTTCTAAGTACTGTAGCATAATACTTTTGAAAGAAAAGAACCAAGTTTACTTACAGGGGGGCCTTGTGATCCAGGATCCCCTTGATTTCCCTGTTGAAATGAAAAGACATTATCACTGGTAGATGTGGTACTGATACACATCTGAGTTTGCTTTTTTTTTTAGAACTGAAGGTCCATAAAACAGATTTGTCAAAATACTTGACTTCAAATGAGATCTTTACCCATTCCATACAATCCAGATCACTGAAAAACCAAATGTTGATTATTCTAGAATTTTAAATAGTATTTACTATTAAAGTCTAATTGTTACAATGTCAGCTTCTAATAATATCAGCTGATAACAGGTTTGGAATAATTATTTGAGCCTCCTTACGTCTTGTTCTGGTGAACTCCTCATTAAGAGCAAGTTCAGAGTCATTTTTATCAACTCATTTTTGCTGTGACATCTATCTTTCTCTATATAGAGAGAACATACTGTAGGAAATTATGGTACATCCATATGGATAATGATTTGCATACATGACAGCAATACTTTTGCAGAGATCTACTGTCCAAATGTCGGTTTTCTGGGTAAAATAGGATGATAGAGACAGCTAGTTGAACCATTGAGTGAATGTGTGACTGCCATTTCCTGGTTGCTCTGTAATCCTTCAATTTTAAATTCTAAAATAATATATCAATATTAAAATATTATGAAATAAATGTACACACACACTTATTATGCTGCATTATTGCTATTATTAAACACTGGTGTGTAATTCATAATATTTTATTACTACTGATACTATACATTCATTCCTTTCATAAAGTGATTTAAAAAATATTACAAGAGCTTCATTATTGCATCTTGCCATTTGACAAATGAAAAAAGAACTTCAGTGGTTTGCTTTGGGTCCCTCTGTTGAACCCAGGTTTGGTCACCATGCTAGGGTCTCTCTCTTCCTTTAGCAAAGCTGACCGTGCTAATTAGCCCTGCAATGCAACCTCATCCTCCTAACCCCATGATTAGTAAGAAGACGCATTGTGCTAACATGCAAGATGGGATGTGGGTGAGATACAGGAGAGGGCAAGGGGAAAGGAGCACCTACCGGTCGGCCCAGAACTCCAGGGAAACCTGGCAAGCCCTGCAAAGATCCAAGGCAAAGACCCAAAGAGTTAGTGAGACCCAGAGCAACCTCTGAAGCAAGCTTTGGATGGCCTCGCAAAACGGCAAGGCAGAGCAGTTCATTCTGCGCTAAAAAGAAAGCGAGTGGGCAGAGAAAGCCAACCACAGTCAAGGACTTAGGGGCTGCAGCAGCTTAGGCATAAAAGTTACTTACAGCTGGGCCGGGGGGCCCTCTAATACCCTGTAAACCCTAGATGGAGGCAAGAACATACATGAACCAGCTATGTAAAATACAACCACAAGGAAGCATGATAGACTGTTGTCATCTGAAAGAACTTTCTTAGGGACGGTCTTCTCATTGCCGTGTCCACCAGCATCTCCTGGAGGAAGCTGTGCAAACTAGCAATGGGATCCCAGAAAAATGCATGTTTAGGATGGGGAGGCACCAACAACAGTACAAGGTGCTTCAGAGCAGCATGCACACAAGTTCTGCAGACTTTTCTGATTTTTATTTGTTTAATAACTGCCATCCATTATACTACCCCCTACCATCTCTTTCTGAAATGATGGAAACTCAGGGTAACCAAAAGTGGTTCTGAATGGAAGGATTTTAAGATGATTCTGATACCTAAAACAAATTCATGAACTCTTAATTCCAATGTTATGATAGTAAGCCTAACATTTTCATTCTATAATTTTATCTATCTATCTATCTATCTATCTATCTATCTATCTATCTATCTATCCATTCATCCATCCATCTGCCTACCTGCCTACCTACCTACCTACCTACTGTATTCATCTATCTCATGCCTTTATTATTTTTGCAAATAACTCAAAGTGGCGAACATATCCAACGCAAATTCCTCCTACTATTTTTTTTCTCCACCACAACCATCTTGTGACGTGGGTTGGGCTGAGAGAATGACTGGCCCAAAGTCACCAAGCCTGAATACCAGCTAAGGTGGGACTTGAGCTCCTGCTTTTTGGCCTCCTGCTTTTTAGTCTGCTACCTTAACCACTACTAGACCAAACTGGCTAAAAAACAGTCATACAAAAGAGAAAAATGTCATCACAGAATAGCTGATTGATTCCAAGATATTCATTTCTCTTGTTCAGATGCTTGAATAGTTCTGTATATTTTGAACAATGACTCACATGTCTGTTTATGGGTGTACTGAACATATGTAAGAAACAACCGTAATTGTAAGTGATGAAGAGTAAGCAAAACCCTTCTGTTGAGGCCTCCCTAAGATGAATATGGTCTACTCAAGGCACTGGAAAGTGAAAAATACATCAGATCCAATTATGCAAGAGTTTAGTAAGAAGAGATCTAGAAATGATTTGAAAAGTCAACCCAATTTACACTTAAAACTATTATTATTAAGAAACACAGGTAAACTAGTTTCAGACGTGGTTCATAAATAAAATGTATCCTGGTTTCTCAGTGCTACTGAGACATCACAGTTCCAATAAACAGAACATTCTTCATGGGGAGGCAACTTGTCTCCAGTTGTTTCTGCCCACCCAGACCTTTCAGCAGAGTGGGTGTGCTCCAGGTGCCCTCCATTAAATACAGTTGTCGTGTGGGATATAGGAAGCGTACCTTTTCTTTGGGACTTGTGGGCTTCACTGAGCTTCCTGTCACATTCTCTCATATAGAATTCCAACAATTCTCCTTTTCTTTTGCTGTCTTATCCTGAGTCTCTTTTCCCCTGTACCATAGGATTTTCTCTGCCAGGGCTCAACTTTTTATACTTACCGCTTTTCCTTCTGACCCAGGAAGGCCCCTCTCTCCTGGAAGTCCCTGCAGAAGATGGAGAATAAATAGCAGCCAACAAAGCCACAGTGGTGCAATGCAATAATAACCATACATGGTAATAGAACAGGCCCATTCTGAAAGTAAGACATTCACTGTTAAAAAGCAGAATAAATTCGGATGTCAGAATTGCTTTGTTGCAGTAGCTGTCATCATTTTGACAATGATCCATCATTAATACTCACTGGAGTGCCATCCCTGCCCTTTTCACCAGCTTCACCTCTCTCCCCTTTTTGACCATCTTCACCCTGCAACCCAAGATGGCATGACATCAGAAAAGGGAAATTGGCAGCTCTATGGTGTCAACTCCCCATACCACACAAGCCAGGATCATTGATTGCATTACAATGGCCAGTTTAATTTCTGCTGGTTAGCTCAGAACAACCAAAAGTAGAAAGCCTGCCAAGACCAGGAGAGCTCTGACTTTCTCCTTTGTTCTACAAAGGTCACTGAAAGACTGAGATCTCCTATATACTCCTTGGAAGCAAGCCTGAAAAATATAAGTGTCCTAGATTTTATTGAAGGCAATGGATTTGATGCTTTTAACTACATATTTAGGTTCAAGGGATTTCTATTAGTGTATTATCCTTTACTATAATTTTTCCTTAGTGTTTCTTAAATGCAAAATAGCAGAAAGAATAAAATAAAAACCCAGTATAATTTAAAAAATAAAGCAAAAGGAGGCTACTTCCATGATGTGATTTTTTATTTATGAAATGTTTATGGTTGCCCAACTTAAGCAATTGTGAATCTGGAAGACAACAAGCATCAGGTAAACAATACCATTAACAACCATAAAATTTAATAAGTGATTGTGAATAATGTCATTATCCCTCTTCTTGTGGGTTTTGCCACAAAAACCCAACTCTTCCTTGACTCCTTCATCAATATCTTGACATAACTATTTCATAGCATTTTAAATGTTTCAGACAGAAATGAAGCCAATACATAGCTTCTAGTCTGATTACAGAAAATTGGTCTGTAATTATAAACAAACAGACAACCCCCACACACACACACAATTTTCAGTCTCGGCTCCAAAAGAAATGTAATATAATGTAAACCAATAGCAAAAGATTCTTGCAGAAAATGCATGGTCACTAATAGAAATGGTAATACAATCAAAGGAGATAAGTAATCTTAGTGGACAAAGCTATCTCATTCTTACTGCACCATTGCTCTGATGGTGAAAAATTAGAGCTGTGCAAATCATTGAATGAGATAGTGGGGAGGTTAGGCAGGTTAGTCAGATATAGCAGAGTTAATTCAAGGGCAGTGATACATAGCAAATTGTTAACTGGGAACAGGGAAAGCAAAGCACTGGGAAGCTTGGTGAACAGGCCATGCGAAGAAGAAAGAGAGAAAGGGACAAGTTGCACCAGCCTTGCCATAACACCCTGGCTGAAACCTGGTGGAAGCAAGCTATTTGGGTTTCAAATAGGCTGAACTTCTGAGCCACAGCATGTGTGTTTTTTATTCACCTTTGGGAATAAAAGACCCCTTGGGGCTGCTGAATTATTCATTAAGACAATGAAAGAGACAGAGATAAAATAATATTAAAGCACACCAAACACTTGCAGGAAAGAAGAATTCCCTCTCACAAGTGGAGGCACAGAACAGACACAAGGACAGCTGGAGAAGAGCAGAGATGAGAAACTTACTACATTCAGACCTTATCGCCTCTGGAGCCCTTTGCACCACCTTCTCCTGGGTCTCCCTGTGCAAGAATAAAAAAGGGAATGATTACCTCCAAGCCTTAAAGTACAAAGGCTTTACTATAAACAAAAGAATGTCCTGCTATCAAAACAATCATCAACAGACTCTCAGTAACTGGGACACCATATTAATAAACCATTTACATTTTCTGACTTGTGGTCCTGACTTCAAGACTAAAAGAGTTTCTGCTCACAGAAGAGAGCAGAATATCTCTTGTTAAAAATACAACTTTTTAAAACAAAATTTTAAAACAAAACTAGCAACTAGAGTAGAATAGAACAGAACAGAATAGAATTCTTTATTGGCCAAGTGTGATTGGACACACAAAGAATTTGTCTTGATGCATATGCTCTCAGTGTACATAAAAAGAAAAGATACATTCATCAAGCATCATAAGGTACAACACTTCATGATAGTCATAGGGTACAAATAAGTTCTATTTGTTGTGACTGATTGTGATTGGAAGAACTGTAATAAACCTTAACATCACACATTTTTATTTGTGAGTAACGTGGTTTGTTGTAAAAAGTATCCAGTACCCAACAGAAGCTGACACAATCAAATCATACTAGGAAACAATCAATATAAAGAAGGTGGTATATGATTGCAAGATCACAAAAATGTTGAATCCTTCCATTGCAATTCTATAGACTAAACAAATGATGCTTCCCAATCAAAATGCACACCACATAGGAAGATAATTCAACTGAAAAAAATAACAAGGGGGTTCACTAACCTTGCTTCCCTTGGGTCCTGTAGGTCCACGTTCCCCAAGAATTCCAGAGTGGCTCCCTTCTACTGTTAAATCTACCTGAAAGCACATAAATATGTCAATCTTGTCATCAGTCTGACAGCCTCTGCCTCTCTCTCATACAAACTTCTAGATTCCTGTTTGTGACCACAATATTATCAACAAAAGTCACATTCTCAACACAGCTACAGAACCTCTCAGATTTAATGACGTTTCAACTCTCCCACAGAAAGTGCATGCTTATCATAAACCAAGGGCTTCACATACATATACAGTAACTTAAAACTTGAAAGTGTTTTTTAAAAACTTCCACTGTTTGAGCATTCACAACTTCTGAAGGCAAGTTGTTCCATTGATTAATTGTTCTGTCAGGAAATTTCTCTTAGTTCTTAATTGCTTCTCTCCTTGATTAGTTTCCACCCATTGCTTCTTGTCCTGCCCTCAGGTACTTTGGAAAATATCTTGACTCTCTTCTTTGTGGCAGCCCCTGAGATATCAAAACACTGCTATCATGTCTTATATTACAAAATATAAGGACTGGAAAATATAGTAGGTCGTGCAGTCTTATTCTTAAAGATCAAAAAATTAACTTCTTAATCTTTTGTAATTTGGTAGCCAAATTATTTTAAATCCAACAGACCTTGGGTCCTGGTGGGCCTGGAGGACCTGGTGGACCATCTCTACCCTGTGGACAAGAAATACCAGGTAAAGAACAACAAAATGCACCATTGCTAGAAGTCACTTCTCTTTTGCCTCTCCATAGGTTGCAGCTACAAACTTCTGTGTTGATTTTAAAGAGAAAAGATCAGAGATCATGAGTTCTTTTTCAGACTAACTACTTACAAAAAACTGTAACAGAATCTAGGCACCTTAAAAAAACAACAGAAAAGATGCAAGGCAAGTGGTTTCTATATCAATGGATTTTAGATTAGAAAAGCAATGGTAGGAGGATCTGCACAGTTTCCAGTTTCCTCAAAGAAACATTGCTTTGAGCAGGGCTCTAAATGTCAATTTATATGTATATTTCAATTTGGACATATACACACGTGTGGGCAGACATATGTAGGGAACTGTGATTACTTGAAATTTGACTATAAACACCTGTGTGGGAATCTGTGTGAAAATTAAATGGGGGGTAATGCAGAGCAGACACATAGCAGACCTACAAACACATATGCAATTCCTTTTCCCACTGATTGCTCACTCAATTTTAAAAAAATACTTGGTATCACATGAACTTTTAAATGATGTGTTCTGCCTAGAACATGATGTCTGGAACACTGGGAGCAACATGATCTAAAGCAGGAATAGAATGTTCCAAAGTTTCTCTACACCGTTCCATTTCAAGAAAATTTAAGTTTGTATATCTAAAGAGATCACTAGATTTCATGGTGTAGCTGCAAGTAACATGATGGATGCAACACCCAGTAATCAAAATTCAAGAATGAGTGAATGAAGGTATGCACCAAGTTGCCAGCACAAAGAGCCAGGCAAACATCATGTGTGCATTTGCATGTGGAGTTGCCAGCATTGATAGCAACAGACAGGAGATCACTGTGTGTGTATATTTTATTCACAGAGTTCTTCTGAAGATGAAAGGGGAGACGTGAAGAATGACTTGGGTCAATGAAACACAGAAAATAATATTCTATATAATTAACCCTGAGCTGCAGTTGGTCAGTCTAGTCAAGAGCACAGGGTAAAAGTAAGATGCAAAACTGCTTCCAGGGGAACTTTGGTGGGGGGTTGATATAAGTACTCTCTTGGCCATGTGTATATACTTGTAGAGCTTTAATTCCAGCTGCTGGAATTGGCTATAAGGCTGGTAACTGTGGCAGATCCTAGAAGGACTTATAACTTACTCTCAAACCACTATTTCTGCATAGGGCAGGGGCTTTCTATTGAGCCAGGGTGACCTGCTATGCAGCCTGGCGTTCGTATCTTTGGGTGGGATTGATAGATTTCCCATAAAAGCAGATGATGGCCCTGTCAGTGCAATCCCAGGACTTAGCGAAGTACAAAGTGTACAAACATCCCTGGCATCTTACTTTGCTTGAACCTCCTACTATGCATTAGATAGGAGAATCTAAAAATATCATAGGAGAAGACAATAACAAACCAATTTTATACCACTGCCAAAACAATTACTTGGGCCTATAAAGTCACATGGAGCTACTCCAAAAGGACTTTTTTACTCCTACTCACGTGTTCTCCTTTTGCACCTTGATCACCTCTGTCACCCTGAAATATGAAAATAACATTTTAAAGAGAGCTAAACAATCAATATAGTCGCATGACTTCTAACATCCTCTAATCTCAGTTTAAGCTTAGAAATGTAAAGTGGATTCTTTTTTGGGGGGGAAAAATTCATGAAGCTTTCGAGGAACTTTTTTTTTAAAATTACATTTATATGCCACCCTTCTCCGGAGACTCAGGGCGGCTTACAATTTTTGGGATGCAACCCAATGTGCTCAGCAATAGCCTTCCTTCCATTGTATATGCCTGCTTATTACTAAGCGGCAATTTTACAAAGTCAGCTTATTGCCCCCAACAATCTTGGGTCCTCAGTTTACCTACCCCGAGAGGATGGAAGGCTGAGTCAACCTTGAGCCTGGTGGGATTCGAGCCTGTAGTAATTGCAGGCAGCTGGAACTTAAGTGCTAGGCATTTAACAGCCTGCACCACCAAGGCCCCAGGAACTTGAGGTTATTGTATGATTTTGTTTCTCCACTGTGGTGGGGAACTATTAGAGCATAGGTCTCCAAACTTGGCAACTTTAACTCCCAGAATTCTCCAGCCAACTATGTATTAGAGGCACTTTAAATGGTTTTACTGTTATTATGTATACTGCTTTGTTTTTGTCAGTTGCAGAACTTTATGGTGACATAAATAAATACATGCAGGTTCTGGGATGAATAAATAAATATTCAGATATGTTTTATAATAAACAATCCCATTTAAGAGGTTCCCTCTAAAGCAGGGGTTCTCAAACGTGGCAACTTTAAGACTTGTGGACTTCAATTCCCAGAATTCTCCAGCCAGCTATGCTGGGAATTGAAATCCACAAGTCTTAAAGTTGCCACATTTGGGAACCCCTGCTCTAAAGCCAAGCTTCTCAAAATGTATAAAATCAAAGCATACATTCACACGAAGAATAAGTCAAGACTATTTCACTGCTCCTAATGATTTTTTTTTTAGCTTTTCAGTGGGGGCTCATACTTCTGCTTACTTTCTCTCCAGGCCTCCCTGCTTCTCCAAGTTCTCCTGCCCGGCCTGGCAGCCCTGGAATTCCAGGTTTCCCAGGCTCCCCTGACTGACCAGGGGTTCCTCTTGGTCCCGGCTCTCCGATGGCACGTCCTGGTGGTCCTTGTGGTCCTTCATTCCCTTTATCTCCTTTTGCTCCTCTTTCCCCAGGGAGGCCTATGAGGCCCTACAAGGAATAGTCAGGTTTTTACTTAGGCAGATTCTGGAATAGAAAGCTTGTTAGGCAGAAATTCAAGGACATAGCTTTTTTTTTAAAGACTGCTTTATTGCAGATACTGGAAACTTGTCTACAAAATCAGCAGCTAGTAATCGGAGGCTCAAACTATATGTATTCAAATGTTCAAATCATTCTTGACCTATGAATGAGAAGCAGCTGAAGGCCATTCATTTTGAAAATTGAAAGCACTATGAATTATTTCCTTACCAGGTAAATGTTGGCTACATTTCCTGTTTACCAAAGGGTGATGAACAAGAAAATGCAAAAAAATCTTACTCAGAGATAAAAGGGAAAGTATTTAGTTATTATGTACAGCAATATTTACATCCCTTTCCCCCCTCCTTGCAATAAAAAGGGTTAAGCAGCATCTATGAGAAACTGGCTGCTGGGATGCAATGAATACTAAAAGTTTGATTTTCCTATTTTTTAACACTTACCCAAACCATGGAAACTTTCAGGCCCACCCATCTTCATGAGAAAACTTTGCTGCCTTCCACAGAAGCTGAGTTACAACTTCACAGAAGTTCTGCTGTACTACAATTTACTATTTTATATTTTATTCTTCAAACATTGCAATTCACATCTGAGACCCTCACTTGAAAACTGGCCTTTTATCACAGAATTTAGACATTTAGGAAAGTAAGTGGATTGGTTGCCTGGGGTCTCTGCCCCACTTTTAATGAACATTTTCTAAAGAATACAATAGGGATACTAATATATAAGCATTAATCAATGTTGAATCCATTTATCTTCATCATCACTATGGTATTTGGGTTTAGGATTCAAGAAAATATTATGTATAGAGTTTTGTCTGTATATGTGTGGAGAACTTTCCCAAGCTAGACTAAAAAGAACTACAAAGTATATGCTTAATACTTAGGTATGAAGAACTCAACCTTACCTCCTTCCCTGGTGGCCCTCTGTCTCCTGGTTCTCCTCTCTCACCCTTCAGTCCTCTCCGGCGGTCAGGGACAGGTAGTAGCTGATCTGAGCTGCCGTCATAAGCACCAGTGATCTCTCGAAGTAGGGAAATCTATGAGGAAATAAAAAAGAATCACTGAACTCAATCTAAAATGGAAACATTTATAAACTAACATTCCTTGAACTTATTTAACTTATTTAAAAATGAGAGAGAATGATGGCTCCAACTCAATTCGATGTCATTATGGCACTGAGGGAATTTGGCTCAGACATAAACAAGACTCCCATACTTTACTTTAAACTCTATATATGTTATGTTACTTTGGCTATCAGAATTCCAAAACAACTTGTTCAAGTGGCCATATATACATATATGACTCCTTTGTGGAGTCATATATCCTCCTTTGTGGGGTGCCTCAGGGGTTGGTTCTCTCGCCCCTCTTGTTCAACATCTACATGAAGCCGCTGGGCGAGATCATCCGTGGTTTTGGGGTGAGGTATCATCAGTATGCTGATGATACCCAGCTTTTCATCTCCACCACTAACCAACTCAGTGATGCCCTCGAAGTGATGTCCAGGTGCCTGGAAGTGGTGCGGGTCTGGATGGGGAGGAACAGACTCCGGCTCAACCCGGCTAAGACCGAGTGGCTGTATGTTCCGGCATCTAGAGTCAGCCAGGATATTCCACCTTTAGCTATGGGGGGACAGGTGTTGCCCCCCATAGATAGGGTGTGCAACTTGGGTGTCCTCCTGGACGCACGGCTCAGTTTAGAAGAGCAGGTGGGGGCCGTGGCCAGGGGGGCATTTGCCCAGGTCCGCCTGGTGCGCCAGTTGCAACCCTTCCTGGATTGAGATGCCCTATGTATGGTCACTCATATGCTCGTCATCTCCCGTCTGGACTATTGCAATGCTCTTTACATGCCCTTGAGGACCACCCGGAGGCTTCAACTTGTCCAGAATGCAGCGGCGCAGGTTGTGATGGGAGGATCCCGATACTCCCATGTTACACCCCTCCTGCGTGAGCTGCACTGGTTACCAGTTGCCCTCTGGGTGAGATTCAAGGTGCTGGTGTTGACCTATAAAGCCCTTCATGGCATTGGACTGGGGTATTTGCAGGAGACCCTGTTGCCAATAGTGGCTTCCCGACGCCCTGTGCACTCGCACCGGCAGGGCCTCCCCAGGGTGCCGTCAGCCAGGCAATGTCGGCTGGCGGCCCCCAGGGGTAGGGTCTTCTCTGTGGGGGCACCCACCCTTTGGAACCAGCTACCCCTGGAGCTCCGGGCGGCCCCTGACCTCCGATCTTTCCACCATGGTCTAAAAACTTGGCTGCTCCAACTAGCCTACCTGGACTGATGGGGGGGAGGGTCTTTTTAGTGGTTGTTTTTAAATTTAACTGATTTATGAGATTTTTGGTTTAATTATTTTTTAATATTTATATTGTACTGTTTTTAGTATTGTAAGCCGCCCTGAGTCCTGAGGGAGATAGGGCAGCATATAAATCTCATAAATAAATAAATATATACATACAGGCTGGAAGCAAATCTCTTTCTAGATGTTCACTTACAGAGCCAGCTTGGAGTTCTGAGGGAAGGACGGTGATATTTACAGTACAGAGATAAATGGAGGATGTAAACTGAATTCCTACCTTAATACCATGTGCTTCTAGGGCACGTTCAACGTTCTAGACAAACAGAAATGGGGAACCATGAGCAAAAAATAAAATAAAATTAAAATAGACCATCAGACATAAACATCAAACATAATGAAATCAGATGACAATTGCCTTATGTAAGCTAGGATTTTTTCTTGTACGCAGTCCAAATTTAAGAGATCATTTTAATGTCATGCCCATGTTCTTGAGAAATAACACTCCTGATTAGCAAACTCTGATAACTCTGTTACTCCAACAACTTTTTATTCAGTAATTTACCAGTCTTATAAATCCCTTAAATATTTTAATAAAATCCTGACAAGACATTCAGTAGTAGCAATATTTTTTATCCATGATCCAACCCATGTTCCCAGGATAAAATTATTCATTCTTCTCAGTTTAAATTTTCACAGGGAAAGCTGGTCTGTGACTGTAATAAAATTGATTGATTGATAAACTTTTACAGGAGTACATTTTCCTTCCTAGGCTTTCAAGATGAAATGATGAAATAATACTTTTGCTCACTCACTGATGCTGTCCCGGGTTCACCTCGTGGCCCAGGTTCACCATTTCTCCCCTGAAGGAAAGTTAAAACAAAAAATTAGAATGAAAGTAGTCCAAATGACAGGGTGTACATCTGGATTTTGCCATAGACTATACACTTCAGAAGAACCTTGGCAATCAGAGTTAAAGGACAGTAGAAAGGCAGATGTTTCTCAGATTAGAAACAGAGATCAGAGATCCAAGAGGCAAGGACACCATCCACAGTGTTTTAGAAAATCTTCTACAGTATCTTGTCAGTCCTTTTTATTGATGGCAGGGTAAATCATTTGACTAATTTCTTATGGAAAGTTTCAGCATGCTATGACTGTTATAGCAATTTCCAAATTAATCATTGGGTTACACTCCAGAATCATTGTCTTCCAAGGTCTTTTTCATCATAGTGATAAAACAGATCAGAAACCAACTACTGGAGCGCACAAATGCAGAGATCTCTGGCTTATTGTATGAATTACTAATATATGGATTGCTATGTTAGATGATAACCCAGGAGCTTTCCAAATGCATGGTACATCTGGCATAAACTGTGGATGATTCATATCAGTGGCCATTGATCTGCTAATAATTGTGCCACACAATATTACCTGATTCTACTGTGCTTTAGGTTCTATCAAACCTCACTGAAGATCTCATTGTTAAATAAAGAAAAGAAAGGAGAGATGGGCTCAGTGAAAGTCATATTCATAGTTAATAAAATGGGATTCCTATTAGACCAAATTTTGTGTCATGAAATCCTCCATAATGAGTTTCAAAGTTCTAGAAATAATTGATTTTGAATTGTTAAATTCCTGGGGAGAAATGCCTACCTGCTCTCCTTTGAATCCTGGTTCTCCTCTGTCTCCCTGAAACAGAATAGGATGAGTCGACGCTGGGCAGACAATTACAAAGAAATTCAGTTCTGCTCTCGAAGATATTAAAGACTGAGGAAGACCTCCCAAGATATGCAAGGTGTAGATCAATATCTCTGCTTAATGTGGATGCTAAAATATTCAAGTTTTCCAGGAATCCACAAAAAGTACCATACACTGTACATTCTTTAACAAGTCCATCCAGGCATAAGCCAACCCTCAAATTTTTAACCAAAATACCATGGAAAAATGCCCCACCCATGGATAAGCCAACCCTCAAGGTTTTTTTGTCAATATATTATGAAAAAATTGATTTGTTTTAATATTTTGCATCAATAAATAATCTTTTCAAGAACAGATTCTATTTAAAATTTTCACAATTGGCTTACTCACGGTAGCATGTTTTTCATGATATTTTGGTTTGGCTTATCCATGAGTATATACAGGTGCTTTTAAAAAGTATTCCTTCTGTGTATTATTATGAATAAGCGGAACCCTATTTGGGGGTTATTTTGACACCTAAAATTCTCAGTTTATCTGCAAGTATGTATGGTAATACCATCTATAATTCAATCTAGATTTATAAAAAATAGATATGTATTGGGGTTGGAAATGTGGTCCAATCTGCGAGATGCTTGCATTGATACTTCTATATATTTTGATCTGGTTACTAATTTGCATTTATGTTGATATTATTGTTTTATGTTTTTATCTCTTATTTGCTGAGATAAAGATGAACAGTCTTATGAATTGAAATAAATAATAAGCACCTGTCAATATTTATTTTGTAATTTCTATTGTAGGTATTGCCACAAAAAAATTGAAGTAAATTGTTTTAATTTTGTTGAATGTTAAACAGATTTTGACGTAGTCCAGACTGAATTTTGTTCGCCGCCCTGAGTCCTTGGGAGAAGGGTGGCATACAAGTCTAAATAAATAAAATAAATAATAAATAAATAATAATTTATGAGGTGCACTTTTTTTTTGTTTTTTACAGTTCTACTGATGTGATGCAATGTAGTAGATTTTTGCTTACCTTGGGGCCTGATATTCCAGGGAGGCCGGGCAAGCTCTAAAAATAGCAAAATGTATTATTAGAGAACTAGAAAGAGATACTTATCCTATTGAGACCAACCAACATGTTCCCTAAATAGCCACTAAGCAAGGATAGAAAACTCAAGATAATAACAAACCACATGAGCAATACCAGGAACACTTTAAATAAACATTCTGTATCAGCATTTGAGATAAATCCTTTGACAAAACCAAAGCAAAATTCACCAAGAATTGTTTCAAACTGATTTCTGGAAATCTAAATTCTTCCTTTTTAATGCAATGCATATTTATTTACTATCAATTCTCACAAAAATTATTTCATTAATTACAAATAGTTCTCTTGAAAAGATAATGAGATTTTGATTGACTCCCATGAGATCTAATGATGATTTTGGGGGGCAGGGCATATAATTATTTTCAGTCCACAGGAACTGATCATGAAGAAAAGGGATGGGGTTACAATCTATTTAAACTGCAGGGGGGCAGAGGTCGACCCCGAGGGTGCTCTCTGGTGGGGTCCCTCAAGGGTCGGTCCTCTCCCCTCTTTTATTTAACATCTACATGAAGCCGCTGGGTGAGATCATCCGTGGTTTCAGGGTGAGATTCCATCAGTACACGGATGACACCCAGCTGTACATCTCCACCCCGAACCAGATCAATGATGCCCTCTCCCTGATGACCCAGTGTTTGGATGCGTGCAGTTTGGATGAGCGGGAACATGATTCGACTCAACCCGGCCAAGACTGAGTGACTGTGCATACCGGCATCTCGGCCCAGCCAGGAATATCCATCTTTGGCCATAGGGGGGGAGGTGCTGCCCCCTGTGGATAGGGTGCGGAATCTGGGGGTCCTCCTGGATGTATGGCTCCAGTTGGAGGAGCAGGTGGGGGCTGTTGCCAGGGGGGCCTTTGCCCAGCTCTGCCTTGTTCGTCAGCTTCGCCCATTTCTGGACTGAGATGCCCTGCGCACAGTCACTCACGCCCTTGTCACCTCTAGACTCGACTACTGCAATGCTCTCTATTTAGGGCTGCCCTTGCATACCATCCGGAGATTGCAGCTGGTGCAAAATGCAGTGGCACGGGTGGTGATGGGAGTCTCCCGATTCTCCTATGTTACCCCCCTTCTGCGCGGCCTGCATTGGTTGCCGGTTGCACTCCGGGTGAGATTCAAGGTTTTAGTTTTAACATACAAAGTCCTTCACGACATGGGTCCTCAATATTTAAGGGAGCGACTCCTGCCGATATCGAGTGCCAACCGCCCTGTGCGAGCACACAGGCAAGGACTCCTCGGGGTCCCGTCGGCAGGCCAATGCCGGCTGGCGGTCCGCTGACGACGAGCCTATTCTGTCGCAGCCCCTGACCTCTGGAACCAACTCCCCCTGGGGCTCTGCCTGGCCCCTGACCTCCGCACCTTCTGCCATGATCTGAAGACCTGGTTGTTCGACCAATCCGGGCTGTGACCCTTCCCCAGTGGGGATGGGTTTTTTAATTTATTTTAATTATTGTAAATTTTAGTTTTGTAACTTTTTGGGCTTGTGAATTGGTTTAATCACTTTTTAATTATTTATTGTCGCTGTTTTTAGTTGTGAGCCGCCCCGAGTCTTCGGAGATGGGGCGGCATACAAGTCCAAAAAATAAATAAATAAATAAATAAATAAATATTAACTGCAAATTTGATAAATTATATTGCTGACTGTAAAATATATTTGTATTCATTATCATCTTCATTGGCAATGCCAATTAATTAGTTTGATTGAAAGTTTTTGAAAATATTGGGGAGAACTTTGATCAAAGATCTAACTATTTTTGATTCCAAATCCAGCTTGTTGGCTTATTGTCACTTTTTCCTAATAAATAAATATTGATACAATTGATCAATACAACATTCATCCATTTCCTGTTCTTGTGTGATAAACTTGCTGTTGCAGAACACTTCAAAGGTAACTTCTTTTAGCGGATTAGTGATATTAACAATGTGTCTACATTAACAATGTTTCTACATTACATTCTACATTCTACATTAATTGCTGTGCTTAAAAAAATCTAATTCAGCAATAAAAAGATTTGAAAAGTTCTAAATGAAAAAATAGGTTTATTCAATATACTAATTACTGATTATATGAGCAATATTTTAATACATTGTCCTTAACTATATAAATATGATTCTAAACATAAATGTTAAAATGCATACTTAAAAGGTTTATGTTTTTCTTTGCTTATATATGTGTGCAAAAAAATGCAAATTATTCTGCTCCAAAGGTTTTTTCTTTCTTTCTGTAGTTTCAACTTCTCTCATTGGCTTTTCAATTTCAGTTCTGTGTTTTTCTTTCCTTTTTGCATATACATGGACACACACTCCCCATAATGAATTTCAGCCTTTATCCATCTTGTGACTTAATGTTCATAACCTATTGTAATTTATCATTTCCTATTGTAGGTTCTGCAGGAGGAGGAAATTACCTGGCCTGGTGGACCAACTTGTCCAGGCACACCGGGAACACCTGATGGTCCTGGGGGCCCTGGAGGCCCACTTGTTCCTCTCTCTCCTTTAACACCCTCAGGACCCTGTCAAAAAAAGAGAGATAAATGCAGTTAGATATCGTGTGTAGGGAGCTTTCCTGTGGCCTTTTTAAAACTGGCAACAGCTTTGCTGAATCTGAGCCAAGGATCTTATCCAACCTTGTTTTCTCCTTTTGACAGGAGACATATCAAGGACTTCGTTGTAAATTCTTCTCTGCAGAGAACTTGTGGGCTCTAATAACTTGCTAGCAGTCTCCCCGCACCCATGTTTCTAAATACTACCCATTTTTCTTTTCTTGGTAGCCTATATACTTATGACTTTATAAAGCCCTATACCTTAAATCTAATTCTCTTTTTCTAAAATGTTTGCATGAAGATAGAACAATTTAAAGACTAGGCAAGTTGACCAGAGATTCTTTTTACCTTAAAATTCACCCATGTGTCAATTCTCACAGATTGGGAAGGAGCAAGCTGTGAGAATTGAAGAGGTGAAGATAAATCTCTCCCTACTCACAACTTACACGAGGCTATTCTGAATTATATCAGAATCTAGCACAGTTCTCTGCATGCATAGTATTTTCTGTGCACACAAACCTCCATATGTTTTACTGTGAAACAATATGTATGTATGTATGTGTGTGTGTATATACATGTATGTATGTATGTATGTATGTATGTATGTATACACACACACACACACAGAATAAAGGCAAAAACAAACTTGTGAAGAACACTCATTATTATGGAAAAGTACTTACTTCTTTGCCAGGTGTTCCAGATTCACCTTTCTCTCCCTAAACACATTAAAAAAACCAGAACAGTATTTGTATGCATCCTGGAGTGTTCTTATAGATAAATAGCAAAGTTTTCTTGGATCCTAAAACATCCATCACATTGAACCTTACCACCATCCAAGGAGGATAGTCACCTAACCCTATAGGACACTCACGATATCCAACATCATCATGTGACATAACGTGACTTTTTTCCTCGTCGCTAAACTGGGGGTGGCCAGCACGTGATGCATCTGGCCTGCGGGCCGCGAGTTTGACACCCCTGCTATAGGGAAACTATGGCCTTAAAAGGAATATGAGAGGACTTTTCTGTTACACTCCTCTATTGAGATGGAAATCAATAAAATGGACTACTTTCTGGATACTGCTGAGGGCCAAAATGGTTTACCGTAGATGTGTGCTGAGCCAATTCCTTAATGTTTCATTGCCTGACAGAACACTTCCTAATGACTCATATCTTCTAATGACCACTTATGAAGTGCAGAAATCATCAACAATGATCTGCTATTCAACTTAAGCTGGGACAGAGAGCAAAATTAGGTCTCTCTTAGATTTGCTGGTTCTTGGCTGGCAAAAGAATCATTCTCCTATGTCTCTAGACTGGTACCTAAGCTAATTTCTTGGCCTGCTCAACACTTACAAAAATATTTATTTATTTTTAGGAAAGGGCAACAAAGACTGAATATGCCAAGTGTAAAATGCTGGCTCAATGTTGGAAGGAAAATGAAGTGAGACAGGGAATGAAACTGAGACTGGCATCTCTAAAGAATATTCCTATTTTCTTTTTGGGTGGTGGTGGAATTAAAAACAGTTTTCCCAGGGAAAGGCTTATTTGGATTGATGTATTGCTCTCAGAAAAACAAGGAATATACCTGGTGCCTCTGATGGCATTTTCTAAATTTAAAGATAGCCCAAAGCTCTTAGTGAGATAGGGAGGCGATCAGGGACTTTTCTTAAGGAATTTGGTTCTAATCTCTAGTTAAGAGATAGAAGTTTGGCTGAAATGTTGGAAGTATGTAAGAAGAAATACCTTTCTCCCATCTTCTCCCGAGATCCCATCTTCTCCCTGGAAAATAAACATGTTCACATTTGTATTTCAGATTAGTTTAGAAGCATATGCTATGATACTCCTTACTATTAGAAGAATGAAAGAAAACAGCACATTTTAATAATTCCCTTTGTCCCCACCCCAATACAGGCCTTGCCTGTCAGACCTGAAGCCCCACTTCTAGCAGGTCAGAGGAATCAGGTCCCAAACTCACATTTTTCCCATTCAGCCCAGGTTTGCCATCTTCACCAGATTTGCCCTGGAAAAGAAATGTAGGAAATCAGCCAGCTAAGAGAGCTTTCACCAGCTTGACAGCAACAGGCCTGTAGAATTGCACAGGGAGCAAGGAACACACAGGATGGATGAATCCATACAGAATATATGACTTTGTTGCAACCAAGGGTTAGTGAACTAAACTCAAGTGAAGAGAAATTCAGTTAGATTCTTGTTGACAAGACAACTTCGTCAGGTTTTGTCTTTCCGCAAAACGCTCATCCAACAGCTGTTCCATGGGACCACAACAAAGGGTGGGACAGAAAACAGATTTTACTAATCTGGTTGACAGTGCAGCCATTTTGGACTTTTCTTTCTCTACGACTTTGTTGAATTCTAGATGACAAGACAACTTTCCATGTGGCTAATTACCCACAGACATTATAAAATCTATATAGTATTAATACCTTAATTGGTGCAGAGTTTTTATTTTTCTTCTTCCTTATCCCACATTTTCTTTGTGTGTGTGTGTGTGTGTGTTGCATCCTTTTAAATTGTAAGCCTAAATTGGTAGATGGGAATTCAATTGCCAAAATCACCACATGAATGCAGCATTGAATACAATTTAATTATCAATCACTTTGGCCCAAGATTACTCTCTATTAACTAATCTTGCTACATTTGTCAACCTAAATATTTTTAAAATTTAAAAAGCAGAAGTGGAAAACTTAACTAATATGTGTCTTAAATTTCTATATGGGCCTAGATAGCAAAGAAAGTGCAAGAACATTCTCTCTACATTTTATGGCTGAGGTATACAGTACTACCAGTATATGCAGTTGTGGGCTAGTCAATTTGCCTTCATTTGTAGTCAACTGAATGTTGATTCACTAGATCCGTGCAATTTACCCAATAGCAGAGGCCAGCTGTGGTGATAAACACAGACATGACCACCCACTTAACAAATGCTCCTACTGGAAAATATGCATATTGGCTTTCAGCCCCATATGTTGCCTATGGGCAGTGGATGCACATCAGTCTTTTAACCCATTTCACTTACAGGCGGTCCTGGAGATCCCGGTGGGCCAATTGCTCCAGGAGGACCTTGCTCTCCACGATGACCTTGCAAGCCCTGTTTTTTTTTTAAAAAAAAGACTGTTGTGGATATGCAGAATAGAATAGAGACCCTCCTCTTCTAAAGATATACATGGTAGCCAAATTTAGTAGTCTAGGATAGAAAATGTGCCAGCTCCTCAATATGAGAAAGAATGCTAACTAAGCTCTATGCAGATTACTCAGAAATCAATTAAACAAGAGGAGAATAACCGCTCATCTTATTTAGTCTTGTCAGAGGTCAGTGGTTGTTTTTTAATACTTACATCTCGACCAGGGTCACCCTGCTTTCCTGGATCACCCTAAGCAAATAAAGCAAGGATGCAATCAGGAGTCAGGCATTGAACTGTGCCTTGTGCTCATTCCATTGAGGCTGTTTTACTTCCCTTTTTCTAGGTGACAAATGGCTATAGTGATGATCCCATAAAATCTACATAAACATTTGTACAGTGGTATCCAAGCGTCAACACATCAAAAACATCCTTTCTTTATATTGTTCTGCTTAATAAATAATGCCATGAGAATAAAACTTGCACATATAAAATCAATTGGTATGCTCCAGTAAAGACCAATGATAATTAATTTTGATATTTTGGAACAAATAAGATGACCCTCAGTGTGACTCCATTATTGTGAGCATTGCTATCAGTACAAAATGTGCAAAATACTCTTTTGGACTTAGCAGCAACTTCCCATAAACAGCTGACTTTGCTAAGAGGAATGCAGCATCGTTGTGGCTTAACAGCTGTTAAATCTAAGAGCTGTAGTCCTGATATACCTGAAGGCACTAAGTATCAGACTTACTCTTTGGCCTAAAGGGCCTATTTGTCCAGGTTTTCCATCCAGGCCATTCCGACCGTCCAGGCCTGGAGGACCTCGATCCCCCTGAAGAAAAAATTAAATCGTGAATGAGAAAACAAGTAGGAACTGTGGGAATTAATGACATTACTGCTCATGAGATGATGGACACGGGCCATTTAATAATTCCTACATAATCCACTTTTATCTGCAGTAATGGAAGCTACTTTGCTTTAAAAAAAAGAAGAAAAAAAACCTGAAGCTTCTCTCTAAATTCTGTATGAAAATATCAGGTCTTGTAGCTTTATAAAAATATTTGGTGGGATTTCATGGCTTTCGCCAATGTCTTTTCTTTCATCATCTCTTCTAGTAAATGACAAAACCAGGACTCTTACCTTCTCTCCTACTGGGCCTCTGTCTCCAGGGTCACCCTGCAAAATGAGACAGTTGACAGACCATCTAAGTAAAACAATGGTTATGCAGACTGGGCCTTCTGTTATTCAATAACCTCAGAGGAAGCTACAGCATTACATTCCCTTCTGAAACATATGAAAAGGGAAAAAAAAAAGACTTACACGAACTCCAGGGACTCCTCTGGGACCTTCAATTCCCTGGAAGAGAGGGGATAAAGATGTCTCTGCAATTCTCTTATGGAAAAGAAATGGTTGATACCAGTTTCCTGGACTGTACTCTTACAAGCCTTCCCAAAACCTCTTCCCGTCTCCCCTTATACTGCAAAGGACTTGGTCAAGCAGTGATTTCTTCTTATGCTCTTTGTGTTTCATTCTCTCACTGCAGGAGAGAGTGATGCACTGCCTTAAGAGTGCATTGACACTTATCAGCATATCCACCTTTCCTAATTAGTGGATTCTTTTCTGTGAGTTTCAGAAGCAGAGGTCTTACTCTGCCTATTTGAGTTTGAAGCCTGATTATGATTATTTTCAATCACAAGAAATTCTTTCAATACCAGAGAAGATTATCTATTTCAAAAGCTTACCTCCATCTCAAATCCTGGACTTATGCTAGAAAGAGGGAAGGATTAAAAGTGCCAATGTGCCCACATATGCCTTCCCTCCATGTTTAACTGCCTGACTAGAACAGCTGAAGCAGGCACCAGATTTCCTTCTTGAAAGATGCAGTGTAACAACTGGAATCCTACCCTTTCTCCTGGCAGGCCAGGTAAACCAACTTCTCCTTTTGTTCCTTTCATGCCATCCTCTCCAGGGTCTCCTGGCTCCCCCTAAAATGGAAAAAGATAACTAGCACACAAGTAGTTTTATTTTTTATAAACTGAAGTACAGAAACTAATTTTGAGGTATACAAAGAATCCCAGTTTTTCTGAGGCCCAAACTAGATATGACATTAAATGCATTTTTACACAAATGGGCAGATTTTATTAAATTCCTTCAGCAGGTGAAGAAAAATACCTACCTAATCTCACAAATTAAGCAGGAGTACAGAGAAAGAATTAAAATATTAAAATGCTAGAACTAATTTAGATTCAGAAAACTGGTACATAAAGTGAGTTATGATAGAAATACATAAAAATGTCCAGCTTGAGAAAATGAATAATATTTTCTCAGAATAGCACACCAGATATGCTGGAAAGGTCACTCCACACTGGGGTATTTCTCTCCCATTTGTAATAAAACTGAATGAAAGATTTCTGATCTTGTGGAGTTGATCACTACATACAGGGAAGTGAAGATAAATGAAATAATTAAAAAGAATTTGAGAAATGGTGAAATGGTGTCATGTAGATTAGTATAGATATGCACGAAAGTAGGAATCTATGGTTGGTAGCAGTTACACATGCTATTCAAATGAATAGTGTGTATGGAAAGAACTTTCGATTAATTTTGGAAAAAATTATGCAGAGTACTGAATAAATATAATCTAGAGGAATATATACCATATTCTATGGGTGACACAAACACATGGATGTGAATGAGATGAAAGAGTATAGAAAAGTAAAAGGAACCAGGCACAAGGAATTGCTGTAGCTTAGAAAAAGGTTGGTTTCAAATATGTTCTCAAATCTATTAACGGCAAATGAATGACTAAAAATCTAAAAGCATGGTTGATCTCATTCGTTATGATGGAAGACCAGGAGAATCAGTGAAAGGAATAGTGATGAGAATTTCTGAATGTGGGGTTGACCATCTTTTGGTATGTAAAAAGTGGATCTTAGGAAAAACGGGTAAGGAAAGAAAAGAAAGAAATGAAAGAAACAAGTGAATATAGAATGATTGCAAGAAGAGGAAAGAGGAGGAAAATAATTGAATCTCTCAAACAGAATGTATTGCTAGTAAATGAAGCAAAAGAAGATGAGGAAACTGCTTGCAACAGAATACAAAGAATTATGTTACATGTTTGGTAGAAAAATGAGGTGACAGCGTTATGGATGAGAAAGAATACACATGAGAAAATGATTACTGCCAGAAATTATGATAAGAGAAAAATGCCTTTTTTTTTCTTCTTGATACATTTTATTGTCTTTTAATTTTTTTTATTTACAAGCTACCTAGCATTGCTATGAAATTGATGAAACTGAACTTAAAATAATAAATGAATAAATAAAAATACGTACACTTTTGCAAAGAATATAATCAAAATGAACAAAAAATGGTTAACATTAAAATAATTAAAATGCATGAACATTTTGTTGGAAATGTATTTTTTTTACATGTGGGCAAAGACGACTAATTAAGAAGTCTCAAAAATCGTAATGAGGTTTTATCCTAAAAGTAATTTAGGATAAAATTGAAGTAGAATAATGCGGGAAGCGTATTAGAGAGATTTGCATAGGAATGATAGCTATACCCAGAAGAAAGGAACTGAGATGCTATAAACATTTGTATTTGAGATAGATATGATGCAAAGTAAGTAATAAATGCCATGAGAATATTGAAAAATGATGATATAATTGGAGAAAGATTAAAATATGGATTTTTTTGCTTCTGGAGTAACTGTGTGATTTGTGCAATCTATATATGAAGTCTGGAACTTTGCCTGATGATTGGAAGAATGTCGTTTAAAATAAAAGTAGCAGAGTGCATAGACAAACCACATGGGAATTAATTGATGAAGTGTGCTGTCTGGGAAGGCATATGGTAGAATTGTGATCTAAAGTGTATGTAGTGACAAGGAACAAAATTTCAAAAGTGCAGTACAGCTTTTGTTGACAATGCTGACAATAGTTTTGATCTTTAGCAAATCACTGAGAAATGTAAAAACATACAAGTTTTGTTATTTGGAAGTGATTAAGAATGGTATATTATAGAAAGGAAACATATTCCCAAGTATGAGAATAAATAGAATGCTTAACAAATCAACCAATATTGAGCCCAGATTAAGATCATGATGTTGTTTAATATATTTAAACAATATATTTAATATATTTCTGAGGAATGTATGAGGAATGCTTGTGACAACATTAGAAGTCTGTGCTTGGAGATGTAAATGTGCATTTAGTTATGTATAGAGATAATACTGTTCTGTAGTGAAGCTAGATAATTTGAAGCAAATAATAGGTTGTAAGGAGGCAGTAACAAGAGGAGCAGGAAAATGGTACCAATGAGCCGAAAGGAAAACCCAGTTGCTCCATGTTTTCTTTTATTCTGTTCTATTTGTTTTCTTCATATTTTATTTTACTTTGCTAGCCAATTTTGACTATTTTACTGCCCCCTGTGCATAATTAAACAATCATGACACTCTAAGCATCATAGCATTTACATCAAGCTACCCAAGAACAGAAGACATAATGGTGAAAAGGAAAAAAATGGTAACAAAACAAATCCAGGCTTTACCTAAGTCATCAAAGTTACTAAAAATGACAAGACATGTCAAGAAAATAAATCCAAATAATCTAAAAAGTGAAAGGCGTGGATCTGAGAATTAATGTCACTAAAGACCAATATTGTTTTTGGCAAGGAAAACACTAGGCATGAATAATTGCAAGCTATACACGGACCATGAGAAACTAGACACAGTGGCAGAATCTGTATTCCCTCTTAGAATGTTTATTCAAGAAAAGCCAGTGGATGAAGACACTGTAAGATGTACAAAACTGATAGGAAGAGAGTGGGCAGTATATGTGGACTATTGTGTGGGATGAAAGTGTATTGAAAGAAGCAAAACCAGCTGTGCTTCTGCTAATGCTATTATAGTCAGTTTTGAGATGGGATGATAGGATGAGTGCTTAGTCAGGAGAATTGCAAAAGTAAATTCAGCGTTGTAGGAATTGCTTACTTAACAAGTGGTAAAAAAAGGTGAAATACAAACCACGTTAGGACTTTATATAGCAGGATTACCTTTTCACCTTTCTGCCCTCCTTCTCCAGGTCCCACACCAACCTGTAGACCAGAAATGAAATAGTACATCAGGAATATGCAGAATCAAAGTTTAAAACAGCATACTGGAAGCAAAAATATGGCACTCACAGCTTGGCCTGGAGGACCCGGCTCTCCCTGCAGAAAAAGGGGGACAAGGAAGCAGCAATGATTAAAATAAGAAGAGGGAATTTTATAGTGCTTGTAATATGTTTCATTTTTTCGTTATGGATGGCATTATACACATTTAATAGATTGAAAGGTAGCTAGTTCTTATTTGGCATCCACAAATCACTGGAAGCATTCCTCAAGTATCTCTTTTCTGCAATTTATAGTGATTGGCCAGATATTTGCAATTCAAACATAGTAAACCAAGTACAGGAACCCCAGAGAAGGCACAGAAAAAGAGCAGCATGGATGGAGAGGTAAGCACTGCTATATCTACCTCTACTTCAGAGGTGGAATTCAGGTTCTGACCAGTTCTGGAGAACTGGTAGCGGATATTTTGAGTAGTTAGGAGAACCAGCAAATACCAAATACTCCTCTGACTGGAGATTTTACAGTATTATTCCCCTGCCAAGCCCGCCAAGCCATGCCAACAGAACCAGTAGTAAAAAAAATTTGAATCCCACCACTGCTCTACTTCCTTGTCTGTGACTTCTGGGTCAGCTGTCGCTTCACAGAAGTAGGTGCTACAGAGCCCTTGGAATAGGAATAGCAATAGCACTTAGACTTAAATAATGCTTTACAGTGCTTTACAGCCCTCTCTAAGCGGTTTACAGAGTCAGCCTATTGCCCCCAACAACCTGGGTCGTCATTTTACCGACCTCAGAAGGATGGAAGGCTGAGTCAACCTTGAGCCGGTGAGATTCGAACCGCTAAATTGCAGGCAGTCAGCAGAAGTAGCCTGCAGTACTGCACGTTAACTACTGCGCCACTACGGCTCTTGGAACCTAGGCCAGTGATTGCAGCTGCCGACACACTACCTTTCGTTTTCCTCCACATTTTGTGTGCACTAGAATAAGCATATACCTTACCTGGGTGATAAAGATCTGGATGATTATTAAATATCTGCAGAGAAGGAGCTTTTTCTACTGTGGTAGAGAAGAAATAGGTGTATATGACCCTATCTTTCCCTCTTTCATGCTCTCAACTCCTGCACTCTGGGTGGGTGCTTGGAGCCTGGGGTTTCTCAGCAGGGGGTGGGCATCTGAGAGATATGCTTTGAGGCCCACAAAGCTTTAATTATGCCTTGCCCAACAGAAATGAATTCTTGCCCTTGTACTTCATGCTTTCAAGGATGGATGCAGAGGGGCTTTGTGCTTTTGAGTGAAGCATCTTCTCAATTTGCAGACCTCTATTTAAATATCTCTATTATCAAACAGTCCTTTCCTGCCTGGGAATCACTTGCTTCCAACTTGTAGCTTCACTCCTTGCAACCTGGTTAAGAGGAAAACACTACTGCTACCCTCAATAGGCTGGCTCTATATTTGTGGTCAGTTTCAATATATAGCAACCTGGAGACCAAATTTAGATTTAGACTGGGAAGAACAAACTTCAGTTTAAAAAAAAAAGTTCCTTGAAAGTGACATGGCGACTTACGGGACTCCCTCGATCACCCTTCAACCCTGATGGTCCAGGGCTGCCCTATAAAAGAAAAGAACATTTCTGTAAACTGGGCAAGGCTCGGCAGTCGAATTCTGCAATGACACTTGAAAATGGGAATGAGCTCTTACATTTCTGCCATCTTCACCTGGGTCTCCCTGGTCTCCCTTCGCACCAGGAAGGCCCCTGGTGCCTGGAGGACCCTGTGAAATAAAATAGAAATGAAGAATTCGTAGAATCTGCTAATTTCATACACGGAGACATTTTTTCTTGGAATTGGCTAGTCAAAGATGGGACTTGAGAAAATAATGCTAGAATACACCAAATTTATATAAGATTGTGGGACTAGCAGATGATAGTAAACTTTCAGTCTATGTAGGAGAAGCAGAAGCAGAGCCATGTGGTGGAGTTAAGAGAGTAATCAATCTGGCGTCATTACATTGCTGCAAACAATCCAAGTTCACACACACACACTCTGAATTCTATTAACTGTAATGTAGTGCCAATTTAGTATTGACTGTGAGTTTACTGAATTCCTGTGTATAGGCTTGAGCAATAAATCTTTTTGAACTGTAACTTAAGGTATGGCCCTGATACTTTGCACCTGACAGTCTACAGGTTTAGTCTCTGTGAGCAATGCCAATCCATACTGCTGATGCACACCAAACCACCCTTTTCAAGCTAGATGCAGACAAGCTTCTTCCCCAAACCCCAAAAACTTTAACCTTAGACTGTTTACTATTGACCTCACCCCTTTCCTAAGATGTCTGTAGGGGGCGTGCATAAGCGCACCAACGTGCCTACCGTCCCTGTCCTATTGTTTCTTTTTATTTTTCTTATATGTATTCATTTCATGTATTCACAACTATGTTTATCCTTGTAAGTGATTGACAAAATAAATAAATAAATAAAATAAAAAAAGAACTTTAGAGGAGGAAAGTATTCTTTAATTTCTGGCTCAGGCTCAGGCAACAACAACAAAAAGTCATTCATTTACTTTACTGCCAAACTGAACAGATGCCTGGCAGTGTAATACATAAAATATTAAGTGTGATATTTGAACTCAGACTCAGGATACATAATCAGTTCAAATATAATTTCCAAATGGCCTCCCAAGGCAGCCCCATGCACTGCAGCAATGCTTTGCTATCCAACCTCTGTGCATCTACAGCACTGTCTTATAGTTTCTTTTCTCATTTTAACAGAAACTCTTGGGTTGTGCTTCTGCAATACTTACTCGCGGACCTTTCTCTCCCGGTTTCCCAGTCAGGCCTGGCTCACCCTATGGAAAAAAGAAGGAAGTAAAATAAAAGTAAAGTGTAAAGTAATAAAATAAAAGAATCAAATCAAATAAACAAAATGAAACAAAACAAAATAGAGCACCAGAGTGGATAATAGATACATTGGGACAATTACTTACAGAGATTCCTTCTTCTCCTTTGTCACCTCTTTCACCCTAAAATCCACAGCAAAAAGATTACATCCGACCATTGCTTCTATCATATGCTCTGTGTTTGAATACACTTAGTGCCCTAACCATTGCAATCTAATAGGTTAGCATGTCAAAAGAAAAATACTTGCTACAAATTCACCTTTGGCATCTCTTTCTGCAGGTCCATGCGATGGAAATTATTTCATGCGATCTTTTTCGTGCAGGATGCAGCTACAGCATTTCTTATACAAGTAGTCTTCAACTTACAACAGTTCACTTAGTGACCGCACAAAGTTACAAAAGCACTGAAAAAAGTGGCTTATGACCGTTTTTCACACTTGCAACCATTGCAGCTTCCCCATGGTCATTCAGAACGCTTGGCAACTGACTCATATTTATGACGGTTGCAATGTCCCAGGATCAGGTGACCCCGTTTTGCAACCTTCTGACATGCAAAGTCAATGGGGAAGCGAAATTCACTTTACAATGTTACTAACTTTAACAACTGCAGTGATTCACTTAACAAGTGTAGCAAGAAAGGTTGTAAAATGGAGCAAAACTCACTTAGCAACTGCCTCGCTTAACAATGTAAATTTTGGGCTCAATTGTGGTCATAAAGTCAAGGACTACATGTAAATGGCCATCCAGCTTCACGTATACCTATGAAAACGAACCTGACCTTCCAGGAAGTAAGTTGTGCTAAACAAGTTAGACTACATTCCAGCGACTTGAGAAGAAATTAATCCAGTTTTGAGATCACTAGTGATGTGATGCCCAAAGGTGATATGCTAATATTGTGATGGCACACTCTTGAAGGTTTCTATGGAAGTTGTGTCCTTGCAGCTTTACCAGTTCTGCTATTACACATGATTGAGGTACTCTCAATCAGTTACGATAGTCGATAAGTTTTATGATGGAATCCATTGGATCACCATTCTAACTAAAGACTATTTATAGCTCTAGCACTACTGATATAACAGTTAGAAATATAGAGACAGTAGGAGTTTATAAGTAAATATGTATGTTGTCTACATACAAAATCCAAGAAATGGTAGGATTCTTTCTTTTCTTACCTCTTTTCCTCGTGGGCCAGTTGGTCCTGGGGGACCTGTTCTTCCTGACTCTCCCCTCTCCCTGGCTCTCCTGGATCACCCTAAGGAAGTGAATCATCCCAAGGGGGGAAAATAAAGTAAATATAGAAAAATTCTGAAGAAAACTAAATCTAATGACTAACATTCAGGGAAATAAGTTGGGAAACCTTCTACTCCCACTTTGATTACTATCTAATTACTGATAGAAAGTAGAAGCCCCACCAAAACACGTACCAATAGTTTACCAAAAGTCTAAGCTGAAGGAAATCCAATGCATTCAACTAGACCTATAACTGATGCAGAAGCCAGAGAGTGTAATCAGAGGTGGTATTCAGCAGGTTCTGACCAATTCTGGAGAACCGGTAGCAGAAATTTTGAGTGGTTTGGAGAACCGGCAAATACCACCTCTGACTGGAGATTTTACAGTATCCTTCCCCTGCCACGCCCACCAAGCCACGCCCACAGAAGCGATAGTAAAAAAATTTGAATCCCACCACTGGGTGTAATATGTCTGGTTGCTGCTAAAATCTGTGCCTCTCCATTAGCAACAACTTGAAGAACACTCCCAAACTGTCTACCTACCCAAGACTGGTTATGTATCATTACCATACCCATGTAAGACCCACCCACCTAGCCCAGAGCCCAAATCAACATCCTTTTCTTCCCTTCCTCCAATGCACAATAATCACCTTTGGGCCAGTTTTGCCAGCCAGTCCTGTAATTCCCTGAAAGAAAAAAGAAAACTGATAATTATTGTGATTCAAATGATTAAGTCAGGAAAACTGCATAAGAAAGTTCATTGCACAATCACTTTTAGACATGGACTGAGAAATACTCCATGAAAAAATAGCACAGCTTTATTACCTGTTAGTAGCTGCAAGGGTACATACATTGCTTTGCATTCTGTAGTGAATGCACAGACAGACTAGGCCCATATCTACTATTTGTACAAAAAGAAGTGATACTTGAGCCTTCTTTTATTAGACCTGATGGAGCTAGGAGCCAAAGCATTGCACTGATGTCAGCTTATTAAATTGAAATGCAACTAGGAAGTCTAGTGGTCTATTCTACAGGGATCCCTTCCCTTTCTGAATGAAGAAAGGAGACTAACAGAGCCTTAAAGATGTACCATTGGCATGAATTTAGGACTCACATTTTCTCCTTGTTCTCCTTTTGGGCCAGGTGGGCCAGGGACACTAAGACCAGGAGGTCCCTGAATAAAAAGTAAAAAAAAACATGGAATAGAAACACTTAAAAGGATGTCATATATTCATATATGTATATCCAAATCCATCATTATTAATAAGCTATCATCTTTAAGATCACAAATATTGAGAAGATCTGGAAAATGTTCTGCAATGAAAAGAAATTGAACCACAAGGAGTATTTGGGGGGGGCATTCATCAGTGAACTGAAATATGTCTGGTGAAAGATCTGCTGAAATGGTGCGAGAGATTTTTTTTAGCAGGTGAGTCTGAAGGCCGTATTTGGAAAGAAGAAATATATTCCCCATTTCTATCAAAGAAGAACCACCATTCCATTCTAATAATGAAGCCAAGAGTAACTTTCACAGCCATCTTAGCCTGGTCCTCACTTTTCTCTCCAAGGCATAGTCCTATAAGGTAATAGCATGCTATATCTAACAGTGAAAACAAGCCTTGACAGAAATTGAAGCAATCAACATCCCAGCTTGCTGTTCAGCAGGAAAAATTAAACTTTATTTATTTATTTATTCATAAAATTAATTGGCTACCCACCTTACCTCAGGGTTGCATTGATCATTTTATCAGGCTGCATTATCATAATCAATATATTATGATATCTCACCATAACCTTGAGTACTCACACGTTCTCCTTTGTCCCCAGCATCTCCTCTAAGTCCAGGTGGACCTTCAGGTCCTATAATGCCTCTTTCTCCCTGAAAAGGGAAAAACAGAATCCCAATGTCAATGTTCCATAGTGGCATGACAGTATGCTTACTTCCCACGTGATACATTTAACTTGAGCATTGCCTTTTCCTATTAAATCAAATTACAAAATGAAATTATTGAAAAAAGAGAGCAAACAATAGTCTTGTGAAATAGTTTCTTTAAACCAACTCCCCTGCTACAATTAATATAAATTAAAATAGAGTAAACTAAACTGCATATTCCTTACATCAGTAACAAGAGATTTGTTCCTGTGCAGTTACCTTGTCTCCTTTAATTCCAGAAAGGCTGGATGCCTAGAAGAAATGTAAAAAAGGTATTTGCTGAGACCTTTCCAGATTTATTTATTTATTTATTTATTTATTTATTTATTTATTTAATGGGATTTATATGCCGCCCTCTCTCCCGAAGGACTCAGGGCGGCTCACAATCATAAAAACAATATAAAATTCAAAATTTTAAAAAACTATTAAATCAAAATCCCAAAATTCTAATTAAAAGTGGCAAACAACCAATATTATAATAAAACAATAACACCCCCCTTCAGTCCAGGTCGGCCTGTTGGAAAAGCCATGTCTTCAGGCCGCGACAGAAGGATTGAAGGTCAGGGGCCATCCGCAGCTCCAAGGGCAACTGATTCCACAAGGTGGGTGAACCCACAGAGAAGGCTCTCCCCCTGGGGGTCGCCAGGCGACACTGACTGACCGATGGCACCCCGAGGAGGCCCTGCCTGTGGGAGCGCACGGGATGCTGGGAAGTTAATGGCAGTAGATGGTCCTGTAAATACCCCGGCCCTAAGCCATATAGGGCTCTACAGGTGATTGCCAGCACCTTGAATCTCACCAAGAGGGTAACCGGCAACCAATGCAGCTCACGCAGGAGGGGTGTAATATGGGAGTATCGGGATACTCCCATCACAACCGCTGCGCCACATTCTGCACCAGTTGAAGCCTCTGAGTGGTCTTCAAGGGCAGCCCCATGTAGAGAGCATTGCAGTAGTCCACACGGGAGGTAACAAGTGCATGAGTAACCGTACGTAAGGCATCTCGGTCCAGATAGGGACGCAACTGGCACACCAGGCAAACCTGAGCAAATGCCCCCCTGGCCACGGCTCCCACCTGATCCTCCAAACTAAGCCGTGCATCCAGGAGGACACCCCAGTTGCATACCCTTTCTGCGGGGGTTAACACCTCTCCCCCCACAGCTAAAGATGGAACATCCTGGGCTATCCGAGATGCCGGTACATACAGCCCCTCGGTCTTGGCCAGGTTGAGTCGAAGCCTGTTCCTCCCCATCCAGATCCGTACCGCTCATATACCAGAAATGCAAACTTGCAAAAAGGCACTTCCAACGTTCATACCAACATAATGGTATGAACATTCATACAATCCTATCCATTGTAACAATGG
Source organism: Naja naja (assembly GCA_009733165.1). Classification (NCBI taxonomy): domain Eukaryota; kingdom Metazoa; phylum Chordata; class Lepidosauria; order Squamata; family Elapidae; genus Naja; species Naja naja. The sequence goes on from CM019149.1 coordinate 67,362,574, forward strand.
ATAGGATTGCAGGAATGTTCATACCATTACGTTCATAATGGTACGAACGTAACTATGCCAGGACAGATGGATAATAAAGTTCTCCATAGCTGACTTGGCCAGATGAAGAAGAAATAGTCTTTTCTAGACCAGGCATTAAGCAACCAGAAAAAGAAAAAGAGAAAACTAGGATGAAGATGAAAGGTGTTTTACCCACTCTAGCTGTTTATGATATTTATGATGGCTGATTACAATGGGGCACTTACCGGCAGACCGGGTATGCCAGGCTCTCCTCTCTCTCCCTATGACAGAAAGCGACACAGGAAATGTGTTAGGGCAGTCCAAATTGTTTAAGTCTTACCATAAGGACTTATCACTATTGATCTCCACTGATGACTTTATAAGCTCATATCATCAGGCAAAGCACTGTACCTTCACTCCCTTCACTATAAGACCACATCTTAGTTTTACTGGGAGTTATGATCAATAAACTGGACTCTCAAGAATCTGAGAGTAGAATTTCATTCAGCCCATAGTATATGAAATGTGGGAACAGACCACTTCATGTTAATTTCCATTTCAGTAAGCTCTGGATACAGGAATGTGTTGTCAACTGTTTTCACCACAGCTACACGCCAGCCATTCAGAGCTCTATATCAGACTTGCACAATTTGTGGCTCACCAGATAAGTATGCCAGTATTCCAAATGACTGATAAAATCTGAGTCAATTTCATAATAATAAGAACTGGAAATTAGTATTAATGTAAACAGAAATAGTCAAAAGCAATGCGAGGATTCAACTATTAATATTGTTCCTACATAAATGGGAATGGCAGGTTACATTACTAATTACTTTCAGATTCAAGAGCCCTGCTGTGCAAACGTATTCCCAATATAAATTAGAGCATTTGCCATAGGTTTAAGAATCCTTACTTGTTCTCCTCGAGGCCCCGATGGTCCTTGTATGCCCTATTTGAAAAATAAAGGGGGGGGGAGGGTTATTTATTCAGAATAACCATGGATCTCATACTAGGCAGCAGTAACAGGAGGAGTTCTTGAAGTCAGTTAGGTGAATAAAGGTGAATTATTGGCCAACATTAAGAGGAGTTTTATTGAGGAATATAGGCAGGAAAAAGTGTACCTGAGTAATGAGAGGATTCAAAGGGATTCATATATTTTTATTATTGCACAACTGAACTGCAGCATTAAAATTACTTTTTGGATGTCCCTTATGGTGGGAAATAATTCTTTTTGGTTTGGCCTTGAATTTTCAGGTTTCAGATGAACCTAGATCAAGAAACCTAAATTTCTACTGAGAAGCTGCAACAGATGGGAAAGAGGAGGATGAAGTGGAGAAGTATAAAGTAGGAGTTTGTCAACCCTCCCTACAATCACTGATTCCTTTTGGAAATCATTCTAGGTCCCCACATGTTTTTCCTCTGAAACAGCAAAACATGCTTAAAGAATCTGGGAGAAAATATAAGTTTGCAGAAAAAAAACTCTGTCCATCTTCAACTTCTCCATTACAACTCATGATATTTCACCATCATTTGCAATTGTCCAATAGATCCCCTTATTCGAAAGAATAGAGTCCATTTTCAGTATAGCAAATCAAGACACAATTCCACATGTTTTATCCTTTTTCTAACCTTTTCTCAAGTTGCTTCTTTTCAGACTCATCAAATTATCTTTGAACTATTGCACTCAAAAAGAGAGATAGGAGGAGGAGAATTGTTCCCAGATAGACAATAAGACCAAAATTTAGTCAACACTACAGTCCCCCAGAAATAGAAAAACTGTTGATTTATGTCTAGATTTTACAGCATTATGAGATACTGAGATTTTAAAACTCTCACTTACATCTCTGCCAGATGGACCAGGGCGGCCTGAGGGACCTTGTTCTCCCTAAAATGAAAAAGTTCTGTAAACATGTAGTTTATGTGAAATATTCCTAATTTTATCATCTGAACAAACCTGTCAGATAATTTAGACTTAGAAGCAAAGCTTCTTAGTCCAAATCTTAATTTTTTAGCTATTAGACAATGCAGTTTTTTCCAGAGAAATATCTCCAAATTACTATTGGATTAGGTTATTCCTTGATATAATATGGGACAATGCGGTGGCTCAGAGGTTTGACTGGAAAGCTGGCAGTCCAGGTTTGAGAACAGAATGCCACACGATGTGATGGGAGTGAGTTCCCATCCTCTCCTCAGCTCCTGCCAAACTAGCAGTTTGAAAGCATGCAAATGCAAGTAGATAAATAGGTACCACTTTGGAAAGGTAACAATGATCTGTGACATCATGCTGGTCACCTAAATATCTTCAGACAGTACTGGCTCAATGACCTTGAAACAGAAATCAGCACTACCCCCTATAGTCGGCAATGACTGGCGGAGTAAAATCTGCAGGAATCCTTTATCTTTTTCTTTTGATATAATATGGTCAATTCAGAATGAACACACACACACACACACACACACACACACCTTCTCTCCTTCAGGACCAGGCAATCCACGGTCTCCCTAGAAGAGTAAAGAAATTTTTGTAAAAGGTACATATCAGGCAAAATGCATTTTGTTTCCATAAAAAGCATACCACAGCAATGACTTTATTGAGCTTTATACTTTCCTCTTTTGCTCATTCAGAAAAACTCTGAATCCAAATGAAACCCTTTTTTACATTAAGGATGGATCTGAAGATAAATCCTAAATTACATTCTAGGCACTCCAGTTCATAAAATTTTCAGAGAACATATAAAAATCTCTCTGGGTGCCAACAGTGCATTCAACTTCAATGTAAAATGATGGTAACTACATGCCATGAATTGTTATATAAGAAATTAGAAAAATCAAGTTATGTAATTCACACATATACAAGTTAGTCCTTGATTTGAAAACTTGATCCAAACCACTTGCATGCAATCTTCCATCATGAACAGGGATTTCCTTCACAGCATTGCTCCACCCAAATCTCACCTTCTCTCCTGATGGCCCAAGTGCACCAGGCAGACCACGGTCTCCCTATTACAGGGGAAAAATACCAAAATTAGGTATTAGAAATACCAGCAGGTACAAATAGTTCATGAAGGGACAAAAATAATAGATGTAAATTAAAGGTTTATTTATAAGGGCTCTCTAATCTCATCCACAGAAGGAACAAAATAAGTTTCCTATGAAGAAACAAATAAACAAACTAACAGATCTCTTTTTCAGTACATTTGGCTGAACCTTCTGCAGAAAATTTCCCCAGAAATGTGTACTATCAAAAGTAAAAATGAAATGAATATAATTGCCCATTGCCCATGCAGACAGAAGATCTGTGTGAACAATGCTTATCTCATTCAGTATAGACATTAATGACATCAACAGTTGTGGTCACCTTTCTTATTTAGAAGTGTGGTATGGGCTTAGTCTTCCAAGTCTAAATGCAGCACTGGAATTTGAGCAACACCTACCTTGATTCCAGGTTCACCTGGAGGTCCTCTGGGGCCCTAAAACAACAGTAACAACATTTTCGTTTTGGGGGTTAGTGAGCAATCTAATACACATTGTTCTCTTGGAACTAATTTAACCATTCTTTTTAAATTCAGTTAATAAAAACTTTGTAACAATGATGTACAGTAAACAGTAAATTTTGGTGTTGGTTTACTGTCCATATTATTATTAAATTTGTTTAACAAGTTTATATAGCCACCTATTCATTAATGGAACTTTGGGCAGCAAATGAAAGATAAAACATAATACATAATCAAACAATTAATATTTTTTTAATTCAGACAAATGAATGCAACATAAGGAAATGACTCCTGTTGTTCACCACTATATTACCAGCCATGGAAAAATGCTGAAAAATTAGAGTGCATCTTTGATTGGATTAGAGATATTTTAAAAGGTAAGAAATTGTTTTTGTTGAAAAATTACCAAAACAGCCAAAAGTTGAAAGTACCCTAAAATTAAGGATAAATTAATTTAAATATGACCATTGTTTGTAATCTGTATTACATCTGAGAAAAACAATTGAATACATAGTTTAGCAGGCACTTATATTGGGCAGGAGTGATACAGAAAGATGCTGCTAGCAGGTATCACTTTTGTGACAATTCATACTATTCAGGAATTTTTATTATTATTTATTTATTTAATTGGACTTGTATGCTGCCCCCTCTCAGCAAAGGACTCAGGGCGGTTCACAATTAAAACACAACAATAAATATTTAAAAAAGAATTAAACCTAACAAGCCCAATCACCAAAACAGTTAAAATAAATTAACCCCCCCCCCCCGGGAGGTCAGTCCAGCCCAGCCTGTTCAAACAACCAGGTCTTCAGATCGCGGTGGAAACAGCAAAGATCAGGAGCCAAACGGAGCTCCAAAGGGAGTTGATTCCACAACAGAGTAGGCCCTTCCCCGAGGCACCGCCTGCCGACATTGTCTAGCCGGCAGCACCCCGAGGAGTCCCCGTCTGTGTGCACGTACAGGGCGATCGGTATTTGATATTGGCAGGAGACGCTCCCGCAAGTATATGTTAACAACACCTGTATTTTTACTAGGAAAACCACCACATGGTTAGAAAATCTATGTGGTCATTAGGAGTCAACTTGATGGTACATATTCAATCAATCAATCTCCAAGAACATTCCAATGATTTTCTGTCTATCTATCCACTTTATATTTTGTCTTCCCTTCCTTCTACTTACTTCAGTCTTGCCAATCCTAGCTCTTTTTTCTAATCCACCAGCTACTTGTACCACTTACTCAAAGAACAGCCAAGTGCAAATACCAAAGGAGAATATATGGATGTATCATGGTATCAGTCTTCTTGTCACTGCTCACCAGACCATTCCATTAAGCAAAGGACATGTCCAGTCCAAATCAAAACCTATATGAACCCATGATCCAGGATTATTTTCTGTTATAAAATCCTATACTTGATATGTACTGCTAGAATCACCTAGATAGAAGACACTGATTTATATCTTATTCAAGTTATTGGTTTTGAACTAAAGTATAAGGGATTTTAATTACTGTCCTTGGAAGTTCTATCCATCCCCCCTTAAAAAAATCCTATAAACCTGCTTTGTCTCAAATTAGCTGTGGTTTGGCTATGTGGAAAAAAAGGGTTGTCCTACACTGATCCTTTGATAATGTACTATTATTATCTAGGGAGCTTCCCACATAGCCGAACATCTGGGCTCCTGAAAGCAGAGGCTATCTTTAAGAGAGCTTCTCAGGGAAGATTTTAAGTGCAGGACAAATTCATAACAAGAAAGGTATCTCTCAGTAATTTAGGTCATGAATATTTTTGGATTTTAAAGATTAAACTCAACAACTTAATTTAACCTTTAATGAATGAATGAATGAACACATGTACATATACTCCCCATACATACACACACACATACACACACACAGAGGGGTATGTGTATGTGTGCATAACCTACAATCTTTAACATGAGCACAATATTTTTTTTAATTACATTTATATTCCGCCCTTCTCCAGAGACTCAGGGCGGCTTACAATTTTGGGGATACAACCCAGTGTGCTCAGCAATAGCCTTCATTCCATTGTATATGCCTGCTTATTACTAAGCGGCATTTTTACAAAGTCAGCTTATTGCCCCCAACAATCTTGCATCCTCAATTTACCTACCCCGAGAGGATGGAAGGCTGAGTCAACCTTGAGCCTGGTGGGATTCGAACTTAAGTGCAGGCAATTAACAGCCTGAGCCACCAAGGCCCTTTCCTGATACGCAACAAGAAGAAATTTTAGGATAGTCCCATTTACAATGCCTTGAAGCATTTTAATCTTGATCTATAACATGAGACATGAACACTTAAGGCAAATTCTAATTTGTTCAGAAATAGTAATGAGTAGCACAATTGTGCAAGTTGAGGATCAAAGAGCATTCCCAAATGGCATACCGATTTTCAGGGTTTGAAATCACATTTGGACAGGGCTAATTTCCCACCCTTAAATTTCCCCGCCCCCAGTCTTAGTTTCTGTAGCTGGTCTTAGTTTCCAGTTATTATAATATACTTAGACAACCCATAAGGACCCCAGCTGCTTCCTTGAACGTAAATGGCAAGAAGCAATATTACTGAGTGTCATGAACATACTGATCGAATTTAATTTCAGAGTTTCGGATAATAATCAATAGTTTTTCACATAAATATTAAATACTAGGCAGTACAAGACCAGTCCAGTTCATCTTTGTTAAGTTTACTCATTTAAATTTAAGTTGAAATGGTTTCTGTTTGATAGGCTCTTAAGAATATTAAGAGAGAACGTTTTTCTCTAAAAACTCACCCGATCTCCAGGGTCTCCAGCACGCCCAGGAAGTCCAGGAAAACCTTCTTCTCCATCTCCCTTTAACATAAAGCAAAGCAGTGACCACCCATAATAAACTTAAGGAAGTTTGCTGGTTAAAAGCAGGAAGTGAAATCTACAGAAAGTCCAGCTCAAATTAATTCGTATCAGCACTATTCTGGATTCATACATTCAGATGCACAAAGTCTGCAGGTAGTCCTTGACTTATGCACGAATGCTTAACAGCCATTTGGAGTTACGATGGACTCCCCAGAACTACTTACAACCTGTTTTCAAAGTTATGACAGCCACACAGACATCTATCATCATATGATCACATTTTGGGCGCTTTGCAAACTGGCTTCCCTTTACAGTCATTTACAGTGTCACACAGTCATCTGAACTGTCTTACAATGTTTTTTTTTTGCAAGTTTCTAGCATTTATTTCCAGTTTTGGGCAAAAAGCACCCAATGGATGCAAAAAGAAAGTCAAAAAATTGGGCCTGATCTCATGATGCTTCAACTTACGACCATAACAACTTACAACCACAATTCCAGGCTCAATTCTCAAATCGTAATTTGAGGACTACTTCTTTTCAGAAGCAGCAATATGGAAGACTTCTATCTAGAATTTTGAATGGGAGTTAGCCCCACCCCCAGTCAACCTTAATGGAGTGCTCATATGATTAATCTATTCACCCTTTTAGTCAGTGAACAGATCCGTGTCTTACCTTATCACCTTTTTGTCCTGGAGTTCCAGGTGGTCCCCTAGGCCCAGGATCTCCAGGAATACCCTGGGGAGTAGGGAAACAGAGGTAAACACAAAAGACCAAATTTTAATTCCTTCCAATAAAGCAGTCGTTTACTGATTTTGTTCATTTTTCTAGGAGACTCAGATGTCCTCTCTTACGACAATACTTCAGTTTCAGACCTATTATAATTTTCTAGACTTTAAGTTTTACAAATGTTCTCCAACAAATACTTTCAAATGTCACTCTTGCTCCTTCTCATATACCCATCCAGTATTTCTCAAGTATTAATAATACCTACATTCATAAATCCCACCTTTCCCTACGTGTTGTCCTATAGTCCCAAAGCTAAAACACGGCAAAGAATGTACTCACTGGAATGCCAGGTTCTCCTCTGACCACACCCCCATCACCTGATCCAGGAGGGCCCTAGGAAAAAAGTAAATGTGAGCTCTGGATCTCTGCATTTCTCCAATTTCACGTTGGGAAAATAAAGCACATTAAAAGGGTGCGGGAACACAAAGAAGAAAGGAACCAAATCCCAAAGGGATGCAGAAAAAAAGTAGCAGGAGAGAAAAATCTAAAGGGGGGAAATACCCAGGGAGGGAACCATAGAAGAAGCAGAAGGAGGGTGGAGCAAAGTGAAAAGGGCAAAGCATTCAGAAGAGAAGGCAGACTTACATAAAGAGGACTATGAACAGGGTTTTTATATATTTTGTGCCTGGCCAAATCCCTCACAGCTGTTAATTTGGGAAACTTGGCACCACTCCAAATGTGCTCACAGTCACCCAAGAATCAAAGTACTACAACTCTTTGTCCTTTTGTTGCTTTCCTGAAGCACACTGCACTCTTTATGCTCACTTTCACTCAGAGCAGCACTCTTCTGTCACGTTTATTTGGAAGTAACAGTTCCAGACTTTAGGGGAACTTCCTTCAAGGAAGTCAGGACAGAGAAATGAATCTTACATTCTGACCAAAAGTCCTTGTTGGTCTATCAGAGGTCCCCAAACTTGGCAACTTCAAGACTTGTGGACTTCAATTCCCAGAATTCCTCAGCCAGTTATGCTTTGGAGACCCCTGGCTATCATATGGCTGTTTAGCAACTGAATTACTGACTGATTTCTCAGCAAATGCAGAACAGGCAGGGAAAAGGAAGGGTCACTTACTCGCTCACCTCGGTCGCCCTTCTCGCCCTGTAAATAAAATTATCATATATGTAAGCATATACATTAGGTTCAGCAGAGAAACTAATTATGAGAAAGCACAAATATTGGGTAAAAGGAAATAGTGACTATATATATACAGTGAATATAAAAGAGCCTTGGTGGTGCAGGCTGTTAAACACCTAGCAGCTGCCTGCAATTAGTGCATGCTCGAATCCCACCAGGCTCAAGGTTGACTCAGCCTCCCATCCTCTCAGGGTAGGTAAATTGAGGACCCAAGATTGTTGGGGGCAATAAGCTGACTTTGTAAAAATGCCGCTTAGTAATAAGCAGGCATATACAATGGAATGAAGGCTATTGCTGAGCGCATTGGGTTACGCTCCAAAAATTGTAAGCCGCCCTGAGTCTCCAGAGAAAGGCGGCATATAAATATGAATTTTTTTTAAAAAATGCAATTCTAGAGCTTATCCAAAAAGTATGGCAAAAAGAAATGCTTCAGAGATAGTCTATACCAAGTTGTTCTTATTATGTAATAGAGTTAGGATTTATTACTAGTTTCCAAAATTATTGACATTTGTTTGTTCAACTGTCTATCACCTTACACATGAGGATAATGGACATGGGTGTAGTGAAAAGCAATATATGGGATTGAGAGACAGATGAAGCAGTTCCAAATTTATTGGAAGTATCCGAACATAGGAGAAATGTTCCTTTCAAAATGCCTTCAGTTAGGTCAGAACACCTGTTTGAAAACAAGCACTGTAACGCTATGAATCATATGGAGGCCAATTCCAGAGTATTGCATACCTGTGCAAGAAGGAGAAGGAAGGTTAAAGACAAGGGGGATAGATTCTACTTTGCCAGTTTGCTAACAGGGCACTATTAATGGGCTTGAAGACAGGTGCACAAAGGGACCTTATGAGCATACAGGTGGACTGCATAGCTTGACTTCATATTTAGAAATGAGCATGGATAGTTTCAATTGTTAAAGCAGAAAAATCACTGCAAGGAGAGGAAGTCATACCTTGATAGAAATGCCAGCAGGCCCTGCTGGCCCACGAGGTCCTGCTAGTCCAGGATCCCCTATAAGACCCCGGAGGCCTGGAATTCCTGGGCTTCCCTGTAGACAGAAAGAAAAAGACACTTAGCAAGAACTGGCTTCCCTTTGGTACTCAGCCAAAGGAGCAGGTATAAAGGCAAGCCTGCAGTTCAATACACACATCTACAGAAGTGAAACATGAAGGAAAAACAGTGGGGTTTGTGATGAAGTAAATATCCATAGGATTGCTGTTCATGTTTCAAAGTGAGACCAGAAGTGGTAAATAGCCATAGGATGCTGTAAAGAAATATTTCTGTGTGGCAAGTGTCACATACATGAGGACCTTATGAAGGTTAGGATAGCTCCTCCCCTCATCCTTCCGTTTCCTTGGGAATCCTGTTTTCAGTTTCTTTTTCTTCCTTCTCCCTCCTATTTGCCTGTAGGGTGTTACTTACTGGATTTCCAGGCTCCCCCTTTAGGCCAGGAAGTCCTCTTCCTCCATTCGATGGTATTCCAGGCTCCCCCTGACCGAGACAAAAGTTTAATGTTACCATAGTACAGTTTAGGAATTAAATAAGAGCCTATCTAGGATGTCAAGAAGAGCATGGAAATATCTTTATAAGCATAAACTGAAGAGATCACAAAATGTGAGTCACAGTTGATATTTACCCGGACTTTTCCTTATGCTGAGTGTTAAGAGAAGAATTGCATGAAAAAGGGAAATTAGATGGGACAGTGCAGGAACTATAACAGCCTGCAGCTATTAATCGTTTTACAATGAAACTGAGAGTTTTTCTATATATAAGAGGGTTGGAGCTAAGAGCTAAGAGGAAGATAATTTCTAAATGAGGGATCACAATCCTAGTTTTGTTTTGATTAAAGGTGATTATTGGTATGAAAACCAATACCAGTAAAGTATCAGCTTGTACACAGAGATGTGTTGATAAAAGAAAAGCTTTCTATTGTATTATGATGAAGCCGTTCTGATGGTAGATTTTAGCTGAGAGTGTGAAGTATTCTCAGCTTTTTTGTTTAGTTCTCATTTTAATGTAATCATCGCCAGATAATTATTTCCATTCTGAACTTACTGTATGATGCCAGAACTGTTACTTTCAAACGTATAGTACAAAAATGCTCCCTTTTTATAATTAGGATTCCCCTATCAGCAACTCTGATGCTGTAGTACTGCTTAGGAGGAGTGACCGGAGAAGCTAAAGCATACATTACACGGAAATGTTACATGCTGCACTGGTTACCGGTTGCCCTCCGGGTGAGATTCAAGGTGCTGGTTTTGACCTATAAAGCTCTTCATGGCTTAGGACTGGGATATCTATGGGAGACCCTGCTGCCAGTGACTGTTTCCCATCGTCCTGTGTGCTCTCACAGACAGGGCCCCCTCGGGGTTCCATCAGCCAGACAATGTCAGCTGGTGACCCCTAGGGGGCCTTCTCTGTGGGAGCACCCACCCTATGGAACCAGCTGCCCCTGGAGCTTCAGGTGGCCCCTGACCTCTGCTCTTTCCGCCAGGGGCCTAAAAACATGGTTGTTCCAACTCACTGACCTGGACTGAGGGGTGTGTGTGTGGGAGTTTTAATGACTGTTTTTTAATGTTTTAAACTATAATTGGGTTTCTTATTGGATTTAATCTCTTTTTAATTGTATATTTGTCTTGTTTTATTGCACGTCCTTAGGGAGATGGGGCAGCTTAGAAATCCAATAAATAAATACATAAATATCCCACCACAACAAATTATCCCTGTATGATCCTTTTCCCAGTCAAACTCTCAAAGATCCACTTACCGGCTCACCTTTTGCTCCTCTTGGCCCAATTGGGCCAGTCAGTCCACGCTCTCCCTGAAAGGCAAAAGATAAGGAGTAAATGGTTCTTCAGTTGGTAACAAGGCATTTAATGGCAAATATTATCTTTATACTTACTTGGTTTCCTCTGAGACCAGGAAGGCCAGGGCTGCCCTATGAAGAGAAGGGGAGAGACAGGGGAGAAAAAAGTGAGTAGGATTTGTTTTCTCATGGTGGGAGTAAGAAAAGAGGCGAGGAGTAAGATGAAGCAATATATTTGAAAACAAATCCTAGATCTAAATAATGTAGGCTAACATTAGCCATGGTTAGAATATGAACTTAGTACGGGGTACATGAAGTATCTCAGTTATAGATACATAACCAGATCTTCATTGTGGTCTTGGAGAAATCACACACATGGGGGACCAATAGAGTGTACAGATGTTGGGCAGAAACAGTCACAAAACCAGAGACTCCTTGCCTTTGTGTTTAGCACTAGTATATTTTTCTGCCCCAAGCAGAGATCCATATCCTTTTTTTTCTTTTGGCACTTGATTCATCAGACTGAGACTGAGCATGGGGCTTGGATTTTTGCACTTGCACCACCTTTAAAATAGTACAGAGTTGCACTGGTGGAGAAGTCACAATTCTATTCTATGTCAGACCAACATGCTTAACTACATAAGGCTTCACAAAAACCTTTCCGCTCTAGAAAGTTTTATTTCTGCTTAAGAACAAAACTGCATGCTTCACTGTGACCATGAACAAAAAATTGTTCAGTAAAAAATTGTATTTCAAAGATGGCAGACACTATCTCAATTACGATGGCAGACACTATCTCAATTACAACAAAGCATTAGGGACGTATAGGAATGTGTTTTCATGCAACTATACATGGCAAAATGTTAAAAAGGTTAACTACCGGCTGACCAGGAGAACCTGGGCCTCCAGGACGACCAGGATTCCCTGGCACTCCATCTGCTCCTGAAAATCCCTAGAAGAAAATAGAAACATTAAGGACATATCTTTGCAGAAAGTATTTACATTTAAGAATCGAAAGCATAGCCATGAAACCACAGATAGGATTTCAGCTTTCTCTAAATTCCAAGTGTCTTCACCATGTGATCTGAAGATCAGAGCTTGAACAAATCCAGAATGGGCCAGATAGGAGAAGATTGCAAAGGTTGAAATTTATATTATATGCATAATACATTCTCATGGAAGACCGGCAAATAGGGTTCACAATTCAGAACTTGAATACTATCCATTATTAAATGGATAGTAAAAAGCTATTGCTGAGCACATTGGGTTGTGCTCCAAAAATTGTAAGCCGCCCTGAGTCTTCGGAGAAGGGCGGCATATAAATGTAATTAAAAAAAATAAAAAATGATGGCTTGCAGGTCTAAACCAATATTTACAGAGTTATAACTTTCCTCCAACCTACTGTAAGGTCAAAATGTAGTCAATATTTATGGATATGCCTACCAAATTTGGTTCAATGTCATCAAGTGCTGAATAATCAAGAGAGATTAGATTGTGTACCTGCACATTAAAGGTTTCTTAATTTGTACATGGCACAAAATTAAGACCAAGTATTCCACTACATAATTATTATTATTTGGCAAATAGGTTCTAATTCCAATAAAATTACTCCTGTTTCAGTATGCTGTAACTTTACACTTTTGGGCAGGCAGGGTTTCCCAATTGAAGGCTTTCTTATATAAAAGCAATCTTACAAACTGAAAGTTAATACATCAGAAAAATATGTTGCAGCTTGGTTTTCTCATTTTTCTCTAAAAGTTTACTTAAGTTAATGTAAATTTAGTCACGTAAGCCTTCAACTGTAATTGGAAGTATTAAAGACACAGACACGAAGCCTTAAGATACAGTAGATTCAAAACTGTTTGTTTGTGGATCATCTTCATTAATCCAGAATTTCTTGTTTCAGAGAAATATAGAGATGTTAGAAGATTTGCAGCAGGCATAACCAACACTTGTCATTCCAATAATAGTTTAGTTCTTAGGACCCAAAAACAGAGGACAAAGACTTTATAGCACACCAATCTGAATCAGGTCCCAGATTTACACCAAATCTGTAAAATAAACTTGATTGCAACAGGAGTTCCTCTAAGAAAATTAATCTAGGGCTGCAACTAAAAATGCCACTCTTCACATAATGGAAGACCTGCAACTCACCAAGCCACCAGTGAGACCCAAACCACATTGTCCCCAAGCAGATGCAGATGAATAGCAAAGGGAGAGAGAATTTCAGAAGAGATAGTTCCACATGACTCAGGCAAGAGAACTAAACCACACATTATAAGAGAAGGCAGAAAGCTTCAAAAGTGGTTTATCAGTAGAGGTACGCTTTAGCTTAAAAGATGCATATAATGCAACTCACCGATTGTTGATGGAAAATTTGATAAAGACTGATAGAGAAGAGAAACTAGGAAAGTTCCTCCTTTTAAAGAGGAAAGTCTGTAACATTCAGCTCTTGGTTTTCTCTTTCATTCAGGCTACAGGACATTCAGAGCCTTGGTGGTGCAGGCTGTTAAATGCCTAGCACTTAATTCCAGCTGCCTGCAATTATTGCAGGCTCGAATCCCACCAGGCTCAAGGTTGTCTCAGCCTTCCATCCTCTCGGGGTAGGTAAATTGAGGACCCAAGATTGTTGGGGGCAATAAGCTGACTTTGTAAAAATGCCGCTTAGTAATAAGCAGGCATATACAATGGAATGAAGGCTATTGCTGAGCACATTGGGTTGTGCTCCAAACATTGTAAGCCACCCTGAGTCTCCGGAGAAGGGCGGCCTATAAATATCAATAAAAATAAAATAAAATAAATAAATTCATGCTGTGAGAACTCACCCTCTCTCCTTTTTCACCCCGCCTCTCAATAGTGTCACCTGGGGGACCCTGAGGCCCCACTGGACCTGGAGGACCTGGGATCCCATTGCGTCCCTGGGGGAAAAAAAGAATCATTTTGTTTTATAATTGAGTACACTATGTTTCTTATAGCTGAATTACTGTGCTTAGTTCCCAATATCCTTACTGGATATACCCTTTTATAAAATGAAGGAACAGCAGCAATACGAATCTCAAGGGGAGAAGGCAGGGAGTGGGAGAGGCAGGGAACCAAAGTGTAATTAATTTTAAGGGGCAACATTTCAGTTTCCTCATGATCAGGTAAGTGAGACAATATTCTAACAGCAACATCCCTCTTCTATGTGCTCTGTAGTTTCTTAGCATTGAAATAGCTATCATTTTAAATATTATAATTAATTATTGGCTGCTAAATTAAATTATTTTTTCATCTCTCTCCTAACAGGTTTCTAGGATCGAGGAAGATCATTCTGTGTTGTGGGGAAGGTTATATACGATACCCATAGATTTCTTTGATTTTCTGATTGACTCTCCAGATGGCCAATGTATGTACACAGACTCTGATAAAGAATCTGAAATTTGACTGAAATTTCAAGTCAATTTGTTCAAAAGAAATTTGACTGAGTTTCGTCCTCAAATATGTGTGTGTGTGTGTGTGATATGAATTTATCTCTCTCTTACTATAATCAAAAGCTCAAAAGCTTGGAATGTTCGTATCAGATAACGAATCTCAAACTTTAAAAAGCTTACATTATTTGAGGCAGGGGTGTCAAACTCAATGTCATTGAGGGCCACATTAGGGTTGTGTTTGACCTTGGAGGGGTTTGGGGGGCATAGCCAGCTTGATAGCAATTGTGTCGGGGGGGGGCACCTGTGGTGGCTTGAGTGCTCTGCCAGTGAAAATGGCTCCCGAGCTCCGTTTTTGGTTGTGATGGCCTCTTGCAACCCTCTGCCAGCGAAAACGGAGCTCGGGAGGCTGCACGCGGCTTTCCCGAGTTCTGTTTTCGCTGGCAGAGGCACTGCAAGCCAGTTCTTCACTGTTCCAGGATGGCCCCACAGGCCAGATCTAAGTACCCTGCAGGCCGGATCCGGGCCCCGGGCCTTGGTTTGACATCCCTGATTTAAGGCATCTGGTGATTTGAATTGAGTAGAAACTCTTTGAAATTCTGAGAGAGGTTCTGCCAATGATTTTAATCATGTTTGTCCAAAAAAGAGAGAGAGTTGAATCAAACTAAAATAACTCAAGAAATAGGACCAAACCTCCTCCACATCACAGACTTGTTCTCAAGAAGGCCAAACATTACCGGATTTCCAGAAGGGCCAGGATTTCCCACTTGTCCTCTCTGTCCCTGCAAAATTATTGATAGATAATTTGGTCAATTCCCAAGGAATGATTTATACATTTCCCTTAAAAGAATCCGAAATACCTCCTTCTACAATAAATCTCAGATACTCACAGGCTCACCTGGCTCACCCTTCTCACCCTGTAGGAAAAGAGACAATAGTAGGCTTGATTACACGATCTTCAGATATGTCAAATAGATTTAATTAATCATTTTAAATTAGGGATATGTGGGAAGTCTATATCCCTCTTCCACAGCTACCAAAGAGTGTTTGGTGATTATGCTACAGAAAGAAGATGGTGCTGAACCAATTTAATTCCCTGATGTCCTTCTCTTTTCCTCTTATCTAGATTGGCCAATTTAAGTTTCCTTGGTTGAGTAGCTATGTTTTGCTTTACCTCTTTTTGAGTATCTCTTAGAATTAGATTCTGTCCCATCCACTACATTAATTAATAAAGAAAAAAACATTAACATTCACCCTCCCCTTAAGAGCCCTAAAGGATCAGATGATGTCAACATCCAGGGTGTGAGACACTTTTGAGGCAATAGGACACCCAAAGGGGAGATGCAATAGAGGATTGCACTTCATGGAAAACCACTATGGATTTTAATGAAGACAAGCACCACTTTATTCTCTGCTTCGCTTTTAAGTTTGTGAGCTTTGAATAATCTTCTAATAATATCACAGGGAGGAATTGTAAATAACTCTTTTTCTCTTCAGGTATGTATATATTTTAGAAGAAAAGTTTAGTGCTTGTATTTTATATTGGGAATTTGAGACAGATTTTATTGATGCTGTGGCCCTAAAAACGAATTCAAAGTTCTGGTATTAATTTCTAAAGCCCTATATAGTTCAAGATTGCAATATGTGGTGGAATATTTTTTCTATTCCTGCCCATAATCTGAGATCATTTTTGGAGGCCCTGTTTCAGGTGCTTTCTCAGGATAAGGTATGGCAAATGGCATGTGTCAATTTTGAATGGATATTCTTTTTTACTGCCATTTTTATTACGTTATAAGTTCAATGTCATTCTTTAATTACTATGTTTAATATTTTAATTATTTAGAATGTTATTTGGTCATTTTAATCTACTGCAAGCTGCTCTGGAAAATCCTGGCCGTTTACACATTTTTGAAAATAGTGAGTGTTCAATAAATAGTCTTAACTATAGAATATTCTTTTTAAAAATAATATTCTAAAATATTCTTTTAATAATACTGCTTAAATAAAACAAGTTGGGGTAACCTCACCATAAGAGGAATTTCTCCCATTTTTACAAATGACCCTGACTTTTTTTCTTGGTTTTTAATCTTTATCTTTCCTTTTCCACCTGAGAGAACAAATATTGTTTATGAGTAGAAATCTTGTGCAGTGTAATTGTCAGTGACTTACCTTAGGGCACTGCACAGTACAGTCCTCCGGTCTAGGCTGAAAAAAAACCCCCAAAAATAAAAAGGTGAGTGTTAAGATAACAACAATGCAAACATTTACATGTTAGAGGTTTGGCTTTAGACACAGGTCATGGGCTAAGTAATATTGTATTTTGGAGTTCATGGAAATACAGGAGATTTGGATTTTGGGGTGGGGGTGGGGGAAATACCACATATCTCTTGCTGAACTCTTTAAGGGCTCCAACACAAAACAGGCACATCTACCAAATCCATTTCCTTTCTCTCACACATGGATCAAGAGGACTAGGGGAAAAAGAAAGAAACTAAAACCTTTCTCTGCACAGCTCCCTTTAACAAAGTTCCAATTACTGTAGGTGGCAAGAAAACTTATCAAGGAAGGGTAAGGCAGATAGGGAGGGGAGAACAGGCTTTAATCCTGTCTCCATATATCACCTGTCATGCCCCTGGTGGAGACTGACTCTGAGGGAGAGGACGAACAGCCACAGGGAGTGGAAGTGTGGCTCCAGAGGTTGTGGAGGAGGCTGGGGAAGGGCAGAGGCTGGCTGGGCAGTCAGAGGAGGTCCCAGGCCCATCCCCTCTCCATCCTAGGGCATGTAGGGAGGAGAGGATAAGGGAGAGATGTGGTCTACTGGGGAGGAGAGGGCCTTGATCCTCTTCATGGGCTGCAGCTGTGACAACTGGATAAGAGGATGCACATGCAGACGGGCAAGTGCTGGAAACAAAGCATGGAAATATCTCTGGTTTATTGTTCCTCTCTTGAGTTTGGCGTCCTTCCCAGTGTGTGTTCTGATATCTGTGGACGTCTTCAAGCCCTTATCTTGCCTGGTTTGTGTGTTTTTTTAACTCTTTATAATTTAAATGACTTTTCCTCCTTCTTCTAACTGCTTGTGTGGGAGTTGTTTGTCTCCAGTCAAGGATATTTGGAGCTTGGAAGCAAAGTGAAGGAATAAAAGGGGCTTCTCCTGTTTTTTTGTGACTGTGTTTATTTTGTATCCCATCCTGAGTCATCACACCACCACCCTGACTACTGTGGTTGCTTTTTAAAGGGAGACCAGTCCCTGCTAATCTGAAGATAACCAATCAGATGAGTGGACTGAAGTGGTCAGTAAGTCTTGATAAGTGGCCTTGATAAGTCACCTGTTTAGTGCAATTGTGAAGAGGTGAAGAGAAAGTTGCTTTATCAGAAATTACAGGGAGCAGGACAGTGGTAAAGTCCTGTTTACACTTTGGCAGGGCATGATATGCACCAGGGGTGTCAAACTAAGACCCGGGGGCTGGATCCCGCCCGTGGGGCTGCCCTGGAAACAGTGAAAGACTTGCCCATGTGCGGCCCTCCCGAGCTCAGTTTTCGCTAGCAGAGGGTTGCAGGAGGCTGAGCACCCAAAAACGAAGCTCAGGTCCCCGTTTTCTCTGGCAGAGTGCTCAGGCCACAAGCACCCCTGACATGAGTGACATTGAACTGGTCATGCCCACTCTGGCCCTACGAGGTCAAACGCAACCCTGATGCAGCCCTCAATGAAATTAAGTTTGACACCCCTGATACGCACAGTAAGTGGATCAAAGGTAAAGCTTATTATACAAAGCAGGAATTCCACCTGTTGCATATCTATTTTCATCCTGTAGAAGAAATTCTGGACATGATGCAAATCATAGAAAGCCATTGTGCTTTTCTCCTTCAACATTTCTTCTACAGCATGATTGCTATCTGAATGCCAGAGGCCAGTGTTTTTCCATACCGATTATCTCATTTACCTCCTCCACCTCCGGATCTATTGCTAGGAAAACTGCAGCCAATCCCTCCTCTGCTGCCATGAGCAGTGCCTTACCCCGATGGATGGTCCACAGAGGGCACTGGCAAGCCCCACCTCCGCCTCTGACAGACTGTTTGAGTCTCGCACATAGAAAACGTTACGTGATTCTTCACTGGTCACAAGGCGACGCAGTTGTTCACGATCGGCTCCTTCCATCCCCACTGCTAGAATCTGGATTCCTGCAAGATCCACAAAAGGGAAACTTAGAAGAGATCCTCCATGTTAATTATTCTTTGGAGATCGTGCAGTCCAGGTGAAGAAGCTAAGGACACAAGTAACTCAGCTGATTTTCTAAAGGTAAATTTCAGCCAGGGCTACCCAAATTGTATCAAAGCAACTTAAAAATACCCGAGGGGGGGAAATCCTATTTCTTCAGCCCAGTCAAATGACAGACTGCTCAGTCAGAACTCAAAATGGCTTTTTCAGGAGACAACTGAATAATTAATCAAAGCTGAAGAAGCTTCTTGGATCAGAAGAGAAATGTCGTCAAAGAAAAATCAGAAAGTCCAGTTGCCTCTTGAAAAAGCACCTTTGGGACAACCAGGAACTGGATGACTGTGAATCCCCTGTAGTCACTCATGCCTTTGTCACCTCCCAATTGGACTACTGCAATGCATTCCATAAGGGGCTGCTCTTAAAGAGCATCTGGAAACTATAGGAAGATTCTTACTAGGGAGCAGCAGCTACAACAAAGGCTTTTCTTATGTTTGCTGCATTCCAGACATGAAGGACAGGTGACTTACCGGCAGCTTTGATTTCCCTGGCCGGCCCAGTGGCATCATCACTGGATGACCCATCCGCCAATATCACTAAGGTTCCTGGAACGCCAGGTCTTCGCCCTGCAGTGGGGCTCAGCATGTAGCTCTTCACAAAATTAATGGCTGCTCCTTCATAGAAAAAGTAACAACAGATATGCATCCAGAGAAACACACACCTTAGTAAGAGCACTAGTGATACATTGCTCACTTCAAGTTTTCATCAGCAATCCCTGTGCATATTGGGATCATGGTCACAGGTAGAATTTCAAAAGAAACAGGATCGCTTCTTTCTCTTCCTGCTGAGTTCTTTGAACAAGGAACTAACAACACCCCGCCCCTCTTTTCCTTGACTCAAAGGAACGGGTGACCCCTTACCAATGGCATTGCCACTACGCTCGTCATAGCGCAGTGAGCGAATGTGCTGCAGGACAGTTGCTAAATCATTGGAACGATTAAGCAGGAATAAAGGGAGGCCACGGTAGCTGTACATTGCAATGCCCACCTGGAGTAGGCAGAAAAGAAAAAAGAAATGTGATAAAAGCAGAAGATAAAGGTGAAATAGCATGCAGCCAAATTCCCCATCTTAGGAGCAGAGGGAAACCAGGAGTGATATTCATTTACTTCTCAGCCTTCTAAGATAGGCAGGATTAGGAAACAAGAGTTGCTAGTAGCCCTGGAATGTATTCTGATGCAGTTAGGCTACTGGAACAGAAATGTGAAAGCCCACCAAACCCCCAATCTATTTCAAGTTATACTATTACAATGAAAGTGGTGCTGTTTTGAGTTTTTTCTCAAGCTTACTACCTTCTCAGAACTCAAGTATCTTTTCTATAATTGCTCAGTATTCCTCTCTCCTTTCCCTCTGAGTCCCAACACTTCACCCCACCCCTGTCATATCCCTGCAGGGTTTTGATTCACAGCTATTTGGATGGTCAAATAAAACACCATCACATGAAGGTTATAGAACACATCTTTATCAAATTGTATCTTTTGTCACCTTACTGACAAACTATAGATTTGCAATCATAGAACGAAAATCAACAAGGTTATAACTGGGTTCACTTCACCCAATTAAAATAACTCCCAATGTCTTTGTGCATGTGAATCAAACAAGAAGGAAGCACTGCAAAATCTTGATGATGTAGGTTACCCGGGTAGTTTCAAGGCCTGGACGAAGAGTGGATATAATGTTGGAGAGGAAGCTCTGCACAGCCTCTGCATTGTACGCTTTGTCTCGAGTTGTATGTACAAGAAAAATGACATCACGCTGGGCATCTGGACAGACTGCAGAGTGAAATATTTCAGAAAGAATCAGAATGGCATCCAATGGTTTGGGGACATAAATAAAAGGTCTGATTTTTCCTTCCTGCACCCCCAAATGCAAATAATAACTGAATAAATTCCTGTGTAGCTGCTTGTAATTCTCAACTGGAACCTTTCTAAATCAATTATATATTATTTTAAAATATTGCAATATCTTAAAACATGTTTTCCAAATAGCTTGCCATATGAATCTGAAAGATTCAAAATATCAAAATATATTTTTAACCCTTTTTTACCCTTCAAAAAGACCTTTTTTTACCCTTCAAAAAGGAAATCCAAAATGTAAGGTCTAAAATAGGGTCATCATTAAAAACGAACACTCCAGGACTCCCTCTCAAAAATCGGACTTCACCCTTCTCTCCCACCAAATATTAAGTGAAGCCATTGCCGTCAAAGTAATTGACGAGCATCTTGCAAGCAAGAGGCTCTAGAGACCTACTGGTATGCTGTGATGACATTCAACAAATGTTATTATTTACTTGCGGTTGAGCTTCTGATATAAGTATGTAATTTATAGCACCTGGTTGATCACAGATGCTTTGTTATTTATCCTCTTGAATGGATACCTGGGTAAAGACATCCCTCCATAAACCTCACCTGTCTGGGCAGAAATAGAAACCTCAGCACCGGAGGTCCTCCCAAACAGTGGGCGAATCATAAAGGTGTATTGCTTCCCCAGATGCAACCCAGACACTTGATGGGATGTTTCTGATGCAGGCAACGTTCTTTGTGCCTCTCCTCCCTCTGAAACACAGGAGAAACATGACAGAGGATTAACACAGATAACAGGGCTAATAATGCAGATAGGGTGTCTCACAATATATTGGCTTGTATGCTCGTTAATTGGTTACAATACTGCTATATTACACTGCTGCTGTGGGAGTCTCCATTCTCATGGTCTTTTGGAAGCTGGTAAAAATCTGACACTTCTGGATCTTTGGGGATTGACTGTAGAGTCATTAGTACCAGGGATTTTTGTATGATTTATTAATATCGTTTTAATTTTAGTATTAATATCTGTAAACTAGAGTCTGAATGGATTGAGGAAGTGGAATAAACTATACAAATGAAGAAATCCAGTATTTTATTTGATATGTGATTATATCACATAAGATTAAGAACAGTGGTGGTGCAGTGGTTAGAATGCAGTACTGCAGGCTACTTCTGTTGATTGCCCATTACCAGCAGTTCGGCAGTTCGAATCTCACCAGGGTCAAGGTTGACTCAGCCTTCCATCCTTCCAAGGTCAGTAAAATGAGGACCCAGATTGTTGAGGGCCATATGCTGGCTCTGTAATCCACTTACAGAGGACTGTAAAGCACTGTGAAGTGGTATATAAGTCTAAGTACTATTGCTATTGCTATATCTAAGCATGGGATATGAACTTTACCCTCATAACAACAATCCTTAAGGGCAGATTAGGCTGAGAAAGAGTGACATGTATAAAGTCACCTTGCAAGCTTCCATTATTGAGTACAAATTAAAACCCGGATTTCCCCATTCCTAGCCCAATACTTTGACCACTACTCCACAAAACTTTGTGAAGGAAAATCAGAGCTTCTTGATGTGAACTCCTGGAGGAAAGATGTGATGTACATCAAATAGAATCGCCCTGTTCGCTCTCATAGGAGGGGCCTCCTTGGGGTGCCATCGGTCAGGCATTGTCGGCTGGCGGTCCCCAGGGCTAGGGCCTTCTCTGTGGGAGCACCTGCCCTTTGGAATCAGCTCCCCGTGGATCTCCGTTTGGCCCCTGACCTCCGCTCCTTCCGCCGGGACCTGAAGACTTGGTTGTTTCAACGGGCCGGCCTGGAATGACCCAGGGGGTGGGTGGGTGGGTTTTATTTTTAACTGTATTCGGCTTGTTTATTTGTTTAATTCTTTTTTATTGTAAATTTTTCTCTGTTTTAATGTTCGCCGCCCTGAGTCCTTAGGGAGTAGGGCGGCATACAAGTTGAATAAATAAATAATAAATAAATACAGGACCAACCTCTTGGAGATTTCCATGTGAGAAGATAGCCAGAAGCCCCAGGAACTGGAGTCCAGGATAACGTTATAGAATCCTTTTGAGTATTTGTCACCTGGAAATTGGCCACCCGGCCCACAGCTCCTAAAAAAATAAAGATAAATATGAGACAGGTAGTTTGGTCCTTGATAGTGAAACAAAAATCTAGAGAAGCTCTTCATAGGAACTCACACTGATGAGCACAGAGAGTAGACGTCACACTTGTGATCTATTGTAGCACTATGGTAGTTCCTATTATAGTTAGGTGGTATGTACAAATGGAATACTATTTTCACCACAGGAAACGGTCTTCCTTAACAATGAAAATTTTGGTCCCAATTAAGTGAATCACATGGTTTTTAAACAAATCTACCTTTCCCTATTGACTTTGTTTACAGGAAGCTGGCTGGGAAATGGTGTTCGCATGACTCAGAATACTAAAACCATCTTAAATGCATGCTAGTTGCCAAGCACCTAAATTTTGATCATATAACTGTAGGGGATGCTACAATGCATTATAGATCTCTTAACTATGACAACTTGTTATAAGCCAGTTTTTTCAGTGCCACTGTAACTTTGAAATATCACTAAACTAATGGTTGCAAATTGAGGACTGCCTGTACCTACTGCTCTGCTTCAGCTGCTTCCTTGGCCCTTCAGAGGTCTTTTGTGCACATAGTACCGAAGTCACTTATTTGGAAGCAGATTGGCTTGTCTTGATGCTTGTGAGGCTGAGTACATCCCTGCCAATGTTTTAAGCTTAAATGAAAGTTTCATACTGTTTCTGATGCTTAAAGCAGATTGCTGAGGTGGAGCGCATAAGCATTTTACAGATCTGGTATTTATATACCAAAGATGAGTAGTATAATACAACTATATGCAGAACTAGTGTTATCATCTGTGACACATTGACTGTGACACAGATAAAAGCAGTACTG
Organism: Naja naja; assembly: GCA_009733165.1. Classification (NCBI taxonomy): domain Eukaryota; kingdom Metazoa; phylum Chordata; class Lepidosauria; order Squamata; family Elapidae; genus Naja; species Naja naja. Next base: position 67,386,077 of record CM019149.1, read on the forward strand.
TACATAAAAACCAAAGCAATAAAATAGAGATAATTTACACTGTTACAGTTGGGAAAAAATGTCCACAGTTGAAACTCTGCTTTCTGAACTACGTTCTTATATGCTTTATTTGCTTCTTGAACTGCTTCTTATATGCTCTATAGACAAGTGTGGAAGAAACAGCATAATAGCAACATTCTGGTATAGCACCCTTATTTGGGAGTTTTCCTTCTAAACTAATAGCTAGAAAAACTACTTATGCTTTTATTTATGCTTCACTTTAGTGTTAGATGATACATTTTGCTTTGTGTGATGTTTACTTTTTTAAAAAAGGACAATTTAAAAACCGTTCTTTAAAAATTGTTTTAAAAGGGTGGGTTATTTTAGTTTTAAGATTAAAAATGCAGCTGCAACAGACAATGGAATTATATATTATGAAAGATGAAAGATCCAAGTATCTACTGATCTTTGGCAATATTACAGAAGACCCTTACAATTACATACCAGATAAAAATACAATTTCTCTAACCTGCATGAAAGAACAACAAAAATCTAAACAGGCCTCTTAGCTACAAGGAAACACAACAATGCTTTCCCCAGAAGTATCTCTCAGGGACCAACAGGGATCATTGATGAAAAGCAGTAAACCAGATAGGATTGGTTTATCTCTGCTTGGTTTCTAATTCTTCTTACATATGAAAATTACATTCCATATCTAACTAAAGGCTACTCTAGCAACTTTTGTGCCGTAGACTTCTATCTCTGGATAGCAGAGAGTTGGGTTACCAGTAGTGGCAACAATGGCCACAGCTTCGCTCTCCCGGTTGCCAGTCAGACTTGTGATGCGGATGTCATAGCGCCCTCCTGGCTGCAGATCTTCAATGACATAGGTGTTAATATGGGCTGGCAACAGCTGACTTCTCTCAGGTCCACCTGTCCCGTGTAAGAGAGCTAGTTAATTTCTTGGATAGTGGGTGGCAATGATAGAGGAGGTTTATATATATAGGAAGTATATATAGGAAGGTATATATAGGAAGCATTGATCACCTGCAGGGCGCCAGGTGAGCCGATAGCCTGTGCTTCCCCGTGCTGGGCTCCATTCTAGTTGAATATGGGTTTGTGAGGAGTCAGTCACACGCAGGTTTCCAACTGGTTGAATTGGAATTGCCGCTAAAAGGAAACATATGAGGATTAACAGTGGAAAAGAAGCCAGGAAGTGTGACCTTTAACAAAGAGAAAAAGATACTCCAGAAAGAACTAATCCTCTTATGAATCATAGATAAGATTTATGTCTTTGGTATGAGATGAAAATAAACTTTCACTTTCACTTTAGGTATGAGATAAAACAATTTTTTTCACTTTTACTTCAGGTGATACATAGCTGTATCCTTCATGAATAATCATGGAAATATTGCCTTCTTGAATGGCATCAATAATAACATCTGAATAAGCATTTATGTGATGGGATCATGTATCTTCAAATATCTGGAAAATATTTTCAGAAAATAAATTATTTCTTCAGAAAAATTTCTATGAGGTTCTTTGATTCTGAGGATATCTTTACAGAAAATACAATTATCAATTAATGAGGGAGGATTTGGTTTTCTGAATCTGGAGCTATATTTGTCAAACATTAAATACTAGAAGCCAAACAATTGGTGTTCATTTTCCAATTTGGGAAAGTTTGGAATGCATGCCTGCCTGCCTGCCTGCCTGCCTGCCTCCCTCCCTCCCTATCTCTCTCTCTTTCCCTACCTATCTACCTACCTACCTATCTCAGCATGAGTTAAATGGATAGTGTTAGGATCTAAACACATTAAAACTCTAATATGCCTGGAAACAACTAGGTCAGTTGAAAAGTTATGGAATGGAATGTCCAATAAAAAAGATTTGACCCTTTTCCCATGCTAATTTGACATTATGGGGAAACTGAACTTTAAAAATTGCAGAAAAGCTGGAGATATGAAAAAAATGGATGAAAGCTAAGATACTGGCTTTGAAACAATTGATAAGAGGAAAATGAATTTTTAATATATGCTGTGTTAAGAGATAAATAAATTAAAACATTCCAGAGGCAGAACCTCCTTTATTCATAGTTTGTGCACTCAGAGAACTTCTCTAAGGATGACAAATGCAGGAACAATACAATGCCAGGTGTTAAACACCAGTAGTAAGTGTCACATAATTTCCCTCCAACTCTTAGCAAAGAAACCAAAGCATAATATGACTAAAATTCCATCTACAACCTCAAACAGCAGATTAGTAAGAACCTGACACACAAATATGGACAAATAAGTCTTACGTGTTGTGACAGTAATAGACACGGGATTTCCTTCACGATTCCCAATCAGTGCTGTGACTTTTACAGTGTAGCTGACTCCTCCTTCCAGGTTTTCTAAGTCAAAGGAATTAACATTTCCCAAGACCAGTTTGCTGCTCTCAGGTCCACCTTTAAAAGAAGAGAATGTGAGCTTGCTGGTGAAAAAAGATGACCAAAGCCATGCAAGGTTATTGCACCCCACACTAATAAGTATAAAGCTTGATCACAGCAACAAAAAGCCTCTCTTTTCCCTAATTCTACATTTTCTTTCAGCAAATAAGAAAAACTTCGGCTTCAAAAATCATCTGTTTTTGATTTATGACTGCTTTTGTTAGATTTGCATGAAGAGTCAGACACGGAGTGCTTCAGTGAAGAGTTTATTAGTGACTACAGCTCATAACAGACCCGATTTGGCTGGGCTGCGGCTGCTACTTATAGCCAGCAGCCGCAGTTGCCAGCCAATCAGAGTGCAGGGTTTTCCCGCACTTTTTAAACCAATCATTTCTGACATTTTACAAGAACAGTTCAAATTTAACCAATGACATTCAAACCTGCATACATAACAGCTTTGTTTTTCCACTCCTAGAACTAAGATGTGCAAATTAAGACTGCGCTATAATAGGCATTCAGAATGTGTGTGTGTGTGTGTGTGTATGTGTGTGTGTATTCAAGTTGCTTTTAACATTCATAGGGATTTAAAAAAAATACTTAAATCTTCATTTTCTTAATAAAGCTGTGACATCAATTATTAGCGTTTCAAATCCATGGCTTGTACTATAATTTCCCCTCTGATAACATTTCTAAATCCAATTGCAAAGTTATGATTATGTAGTAATTATTTCATTGTAAAATATAAAATAATTATAATTAAGTAATATGTAATAATTAACTCATTGTAATAATGAATTAATGTATTTTAAAAGTATGTGTTTGCAAGATTTTTTTTAAAAAAGTTGCTTGAGCATTCCCTGCTTCCGTTCCGAAATCTATTTTAGAACATTTTAACTACCTCACTTGTTCCATCGTTGAGATTAAAACTACCATCAGTTTGCCAATAATATAACAGGCTGCACCAATGGATCACCTCTCCCAATGGCTATAGGTGGTTATGAAAATAAGGACATTCTACAGGTCAACAGCAAACAAACATTTTCTTCAAGAGGCCCACAACTCCTCACAATTATTGTGAGGAAACCAGAAGCAGAAGATCAATAAACTTCAGCAGCTTCCTTACCACTATGCTGGCTCCACACCACTCGATATGCTGTAGCACCCGGGACACCAACCCAAGAGATGCGTACCACATTTCCCCTGGACTCAAGGACTCTGAGGCTGGTGACTGTTCCCACCGGATCAAAGCCTGCAAGGCAAAACAAAAAATAATGATTGGTAATAGGATTCTCAAGGTGTAGCAGAAAGGGCAGAAAGATATGCATTATCTCATCTGCAACTGCAACTGGTCTCACCTGTTGTAACTGTGGTGGTAGCTGATCTCCCTTCTCGGCTGCCAACTAAGGCTGAAACCTCAATGAAATAGACAGTTCCAGGCCTCAGACCATCAATGGTGTAGGAGTTTATATCAGCTGGTAGGACTCGAGAGATCTCTTGACCTGGAGAGGAAAAGGTGTGTTCAAGATGGAAGCAACAGATTACTCACACAATGAAGAAAACAGTGGATCCTTACATCTTAAAACCACCAGAGTACAAATCAGCCAATATATGCTTCCAGCTAATAAACAATCTGGAACTCAATCACCCTTTTGCATTTTGTACTGTCATTCTTTGCTCAGAATTTGTACTCACAAAAATGAATATCCTGGAAAAAATGTGCACTAAAATCCCTTGATTAGCAGAAATTACAGCAAACATTGTTTTACATATGCCGGCATATGTTGCCTTGAGTTTCTGAAGAATAGGTGGAATATAACAAATAAAATAAATATGTATACTTTACTAACCCATTTCTTCCTTTATTTGAGTTTGTAGGAATACAAAACATGTTTGTTGCAGAAATGAAAAGTCTGCAACATGCATGTTTCTGGAAAATTTACTGAAATGTTTATCAAGAACAAACTTGTATTTCAAAAATTCAAAAGTTGTAAAAAAATAAAATAGGTGCATTCTTCTTGTGAGTTTCTGCTTACTCAAATCTGGCAACTAAGAAACCAGGATTTTCAGCAATATCTACATGCTGCAAAAATAATTGTTTGCAATATAATGCAATATAAATTTGGCAAGATGCAAATTTCATGGATAAAGCATCTCATTGTGAAAAAAAGAGTTCCTTGTACATATAAAGGGAAACAAGGAGAGGAATGCTGTTGCCTTAAAAAATGCAAACAAAAAAGCAGAATGGAAAGGAAAAAGAATCAGCACATGGCCAGCAACAGAGTGATGGATAGCATATTACATAACACATTCCCTGATCTGAGAGATGAAATCACAGCTAATACACCCAGAGTCTCCAGAGTTTCCTGTTAGCTAATTAATTTTATTCCTGATAGATTCAATAATGAAAATGAGATCACAAGAAGATACAAAACACAGATGCCTAACTTTTAATTTCTTTTCTGCTATCATACACAACAGGAAATCAATATTAGAAGACTTTGTTCATGAGAATAAATGTTCTGTGATTGTTTTTATTAGTGCATTAACTTCATTTTCAAAATGTCAACTGAAAATGAAATATTAACTATTTTATCTGATACAAACATATCAACTAGGTAGACCATCAAGATACAAAGTCATTTCTTCATTGGCAATTACAATAAAGTCAAGAAGGCATGGCAGGGAATATTCTTTTACATATTCTGGATATAAATTACCATATTGTACTTCAATGGAACATGTACAATTCAAGACTACAGTACTAAAATACCAAGGCTGTTGCCTCTTTATAATAAAATGTATTTCACAGATTGCTAGAGGATAACTAACCTTTGAGGACAAAATATCCAATTTAATTTTTCTGTCTGAACCTGTGTTGCATTTTATAATCCCCCAATTTATTCAGAACTGACAGAGAGATAAAGCAAAAATTATCTATGTATTATCTCAATTTCTTGGATGCAATTTCTCAGGGTGTGGAGAAGAAGGACGAAGAGACTGATGAAATCTTTCAATTTTAAATCTTCTAAGAAACAATGAGAAAATGTCAAAATATGCCACCAACTGTGCAAGAAGGAGAAACAGATATTTTGGCATTCAGAAAAGTAGCAAGCTGAAATTGAGCTGGCCTTCTCTAATAGGAGTGCAAGTTTCTCCTAGAAAAATGTTATTATTTTCTTGTAATTATTCATATTAAAATAAAATATATATTTAATCTTATGTATATTAAGGCTATGTAGTATCTGGAACTTGAAACAGAAAAAATGCTTTGGAGCATATAGCACCTATTAAAGATAAAGGTAAAGATTCCCCTCACACATACATGCTGGTCGTTTCCAGCTCTAGGGGGAGGTGCTCATCTCCATTAAAAACTGAAGACCCAGCATGTCCAAAGACGTCTCCATGGTCATGTGGCCGGCATGACTAAATGCTGAAGGTGCACGGAACGCTGTTACCCTATTTTTCTATTTGCATTTTAACATGCTTTCGAACTACTAGGTTGCAGAAGCTGGGACAAATAACTGGAGCTCGCTCCGTTATGCAGTGCTAGGGATTCGAACCACCAAACTGTCAACCTTTCTGATCAACAAGCTCAGTGTCTAACCAGCTGTGCCACCTGTGGAAAATTGTGACAATTAAAAAGATATGAAATTTTTGAGGGTTAGGGTTTTAGTTAAAAATATGAGTTGAGTTGGCTTATCTTCAGATGGGTTTATACACAATATTAATATGTGTGTATGTGTATAAAATCTGTTATATAATTAAAATTTTCTCAAAGGGGAAAGTCACTAATCCTGTTTTAACATGTTTTGCAACGGAACAACAATCCAGTCTGTGCTTATGAATGCTTAGAAATATTTTAATGTTAAGAAGTGCCTTTTGCTTAAAGTGACAACTATCTGCCTAAATAGTTCTGAACTGCAAAGAGATTAGCTTGCTCAGAGACACAGATAAGCTCTAGCATCTTATCAGATTACTAGTGTTTCCTCTTCTAAAATTATTTGGTTTTGGCAAAGTTTTAAAAGCTTATCGGCTTAATCTTTTGAGTCCATTGACTTGCCTCAATGGCAACTGATCTTTTTTGTTGTTGTTGTTTTAACAGGAAGCCAAAAGTAGAATACTTTTTAGTCCATAGGCAACTATTAAATTCTGCCCAGATGCAAAATTAATCTGAAGGGAATCCTCACTGAAGTCCTTGCAGAAGTGCAGCTTATCTCCCAAGGTTAGCACTGGAGGGGGGGGCATCCAACTTTCAGAAGGATCCAGTAGGAAGTTTCAGAACCAAGCTTGACTGGGTTTTAGGGATATTTTAATTTGCTTCAAAGTCACATGGTTTAATAAATTGATATTTATTAAAAACAACTCTGTAGCATTAGAGTATGCTTTCAGAGAAGGCCTTTCTCATCAAGATGGTCCTGTCTTATTCATGGAATGAAATGAAATGAAGATAAGGACACCTTCTACTTGTTACTTTTCAGTGTTTTATCCCAATTTCTTCCATATCTTTTTCTTTCCAAGAAAAAGCCACTAAGGAGGAAAAGCTGGAACAGCAGCACCATAATGTTAGGGAAAAAGATGGTAAAAAGCTCTCCAATAGGAAGCATCCAAAATATCTCTGGATTTGCATTTTGTTTTCTTCCATCCCTGTATTGCCTTGACATCATGCTACCACCCAACCTTCAATATTCAAGCAGAATAAAATCCAAATATGTACAATTTAGCAGTTAGAATGCCTTATTTTATGACTTGTCAAAACTCACCCTCTCTCAATCGCCATTTTACTTTATAGCCCGTGGCTCCAGGAACCCGATTCCAGGTAACCCGCAACTGATTGGGCCCAGATGGAGCTGCCTCTAAGTTGCTGATGCTGCCTACAGGTTGAACTTCTACAAGGTCAAGCAGAGAAGAAGGAATGATGAATATAAACCAGGGGTCTTCAAACTTGACAGCTTGAAGACTTGTGGACTTCAACTCCCAGAATTCTTCCTTCAGTCATGTTACTCAGGAATTCTTGGAGTTGAAGTCCACAAGTCTTAAGCTTGACAAGTTTGAAGACTCTTGGTATAAACCATTGAAAAACAACAAATGGTTACCATTATTTAATATGTATTATTTCACATATAGCATTTAGTTGTTCTTCCTGTTCTTTGTGAACATTTCCTCAAGGACTTATGCAACCAACTTGTCAGAGAATGAGGCATTCTTTTCAGCCCTTGGTGGGGAGCTGAGGTTGAAGCATCCTACTTTATCTAAAGTCCTCAGCTGTGTTTATCTGCTTCTCCCATCCTGATCTTTCTGCAGAACAAGGATAGAATAAGTGCCAAAGACTGGTAGTGCACAATTCTATGTTTTTAATGAGAAGCCCAGAATTGCACAGTTGAAGCAACCTAAGTTTTAAAAGACAATAGAAGAAGCATGTTCCTGCCTTGTTACTGCTGCATCAAATCAAGATTTACTGCTAGGCTGGTAAAGGCCAAGAATCTTCAAACTTGTCAAGCTTAAGACTTGTGGACTTCAACTCCTATCAGCCTGTGCTGTACTGAAGAGTTTAAAAAAAGTCACAATACAGTTGACAAGAGAAGGAGGCACCTCTGGCTTCAGAAGAGAACCTACCAACTTGAAAAGTAAGGGTAGCAGGAGTGCTTTCTTGGGTGCCCAACTGTGTTGTTATTTGTACTAAGTATGTGACACCCTCCTTCAAATCTTGGAATTCAAAGAAACTCTGGTCTCCAGGGATTCTTCTTGTTTCCTCTGATTGATCTGAAACAAGATGCAAAGAAAGCAAAATCAGCCTGTGGTAATAAGGGAAGCCATAGTAAAGAGAGGGAGGAAGATAAATAGACAGATAGACTCTTCTATATTCCCACCTCCAACTTGAAAAATGTGATCTCCCCCTTTTTTCTTCACTAGATCCTTTTCTGCTTTGTACAGCTTGAATCCTCTTTCATCAGAGTTTTCTAGGCATGCAGAAGGTCCTTACCCTGAGTGTTGACAATCACCAGTTTATAAGCTGTAGCCCTGGGAACAGGATTCCACAACAGCCGAATGCGACCCAGTCCCACTGGCACCATGCGCAGGTTTGATACACTGCCCACTAATGGTGGTCCTGCCACAGATGAACAGATAGTGGGATTACTGGAAGAATGTATTAGATGGCTTGCGCTTATGGAGAGAACAGTTGAGTTAGTTCTTGAAACAGAGAGGCAAACCTCTGGCTCCTTTTTTAACATACTCATTCAAGTAATTGTAATAACAATGTCTCTTTTCCCCCTCCCCTATAGTGTTGCTCTACGTACATTATCTAAGGACAAAAATATTCTCTTTATTAGAATATCAGAAGGTGAATAATTATATTTCTTTATATTATATTTTTATTTTATTGGACTTATATGCCGCCCTTCTCCCTGAGGACTCAGGGCGGCTCACAACATTAAAATACGAATAGAAATAAATTAGATAAAATACTATTAAACATTAAGCCCAATAAATTTAAAACCCACAAACTAATCTAAAAACAGTTAAAAAACCCATCCCCACTCCACTTCAGTCCAGGCCGGATTGCTGAAAAAACCTGGTCTTCAGGTCGCAGCAGAAGGAATGGAGGTCCGGGGCCAATCGGAGCCCCAAAGGGAGTTGGTTCCACAGAGTGGGCGCTACCACAGAGAAGGCCCTACCCCTGGGGGTCGCCAGCTGACACTGTCTGGCCGACGGCACCTCAAGGAGGCCCTGTCTGTGGGAGTGTACAGGGCAAAGGGATGTCGATGCTGGCAGGAGACTTCCCGCAAGTACCCCGGACCCAAGCCATGCAGGACTTTATATGTTAACACAAGCACCTTGAATTCCAAAAAGTGATTCTCCGTGGGGAACAAGACAGCAAAAGAGGCAATGGAGCCTAGAGACAGGATTAACACACTTACGGATTCCGACGTTGAGAGAAACGGCATTACCCTCACGGCTGCCAATAAGAGCTGACACACGAACCACGTAGGAGACATTCTCTTTCAAATCAACTAAGTCCTCTGTGGTCTGGGAGCCTGGGATATGTCGGACCCGCTCAGTGCCATCTACAGCAGAACCACAATAGTTGGGAACATCAACTCATAACTGTGGCTTTCTAATCCAAAGCCTGTTTCATAAAAACAAATCTTAGATCTTGTGGTCTTTGGATAAGGAGAGAGGAGAATAAACTAAGGGTTTCATCTACCACAAACAAATCACTGCAGCTTTCAACAAAAGATTTGTTTTGCTACACTCTTCTACTTAGGTGCGAATCATCTCAGTGTTGTTCCTACTTCCATTACTTCCCAGGTACCATCTCTAATGGTTATCCTTTCATTTTAATGTATGCTGATTAGTGTACATTTAAAGTGACCTATCCTATCTTATCCTATCTCTATTCTCTCAACTCCCAATGCTGATAACTTGAACAAGTTTTGAGGGTGCTTATTCCTTAGAACATCATTAAAACTCTTTAGTTCAGTGGTTCCCAAACCTGAGTAAAACACCTAAATGGTTTTTCTTTAGATAACACATGAATCCATTATCTAATCAAAATAGGAACATTTAAATTGACTTCAAATATTTTACATACATTGGATAAAAAGGGTTTTTTGATAAGTGGTTTTGAGTAATAAAGGAAAAAGTTTGAGATGCACTACTTTAAATGATTAGAGGTGATGCTTTATCAAGACTCTATAACTTGCAAGAAAATATCCCTTCAGAATATGCTCTTCAACCCAGAAAAACAGAAAAAAAGAAGGATGCTGAAGAGGGACAAGATGCTCCAGACTGTATTATGTTTATTGCTTGGAAAGCCTTTGTTCTTCTTCTCCTTTTAGTACACTTCTGCTCTTCCATCTGCTCCTCTCAATGGATACTTCTGGATTTTCAGCAAGCCGCCACTATCAAACCACTCCTATCAACCAGCTGCTGCTGTGTGCTCACCTTGCATATTGCGTACTACAATCTTATATCCTGTGGCTCCTTGGACTCCCAGCCATGATAGCCGGACTCTGTTTCCTATAGTCTCGATGATCCTCAAGTTGGAGATGGTTCCCACTGAAGGTGCCACCCCTAAAAGAGAAATTTTTGACTTTCATTCAGCAAAGACGATGTGAAAACCAAAAGCCTCAGCCAGGAATGTGACTAGCTGAATAAAAGGGAGCATGAATTTCCTCTTACGCACCTGTCTCTGAGATAGTAACTGGGGTTGCTACTTCTTTTCCATCATACAAAGTGTAGAGGGTGATATGATATTCCGTGCTTGGCTGCAAGCCACTCAGAGTGTAACTGTTCTCATTGGTGGGAAGAGAGATAGACTTGAGAGAATCTGCTCCTTGAAATCAGTATAAGATAGAAATTAGCATTGATCTTTATGGATTTCAAAACAAATAGGTATTATCCCTATGTCTCACTGTTCTGACATAAATACTAGAATTAAGTCGTTGCATAACTTTCAATTCTCTTCAACATTAAGGCATAAATCATAGTTCATTCCCCCCAATGTATCAAAAGGCATTATATTTTAAGAGGGAAAATAGAAACATTTATTTGTTTGTTTGTTTGGATTTATATGCCGCCCTGTCTCCCGAAGGACTCAGAGTGGCTCACACCAGTAAAAACACACAATACAAAATTTAAAATTATTAAAAAATTATTAAACCACGGACCCAAACAAATATCTAAAACCCATAACGAAACTGAACATAACAACCCATAAAAAATCCACTCCCCTCAATCCAGGCCGGCCTGTTGGAAAAACCATGTCTTCAGGTCGTGATGGAAGGAATGAAGGTCAGGGGCCAACCACAGCTCCAAGGGCAACTGGTTCCACAGGGTGGGCGCTCCCACAGAGAAGGCCCTACCCCTGGGGGTCGCCAGCTGACACTGTCTAGCCGACGGCACCCCAAAGAGGCCCTGTCTGTGGAAGCACACAGGACAATGGACAGTTGATCCTGGCAGGAGATGTTCCCGCAAATACCCCGGCCCTAAGCCATGTAGGGCTTTATAGGTAATTACCAGCACCTTGAATCTCACTCGGAGGGCAACCGGCAACCAATGCAGTTCACGCAGGAGGGGTATAATATGGGAGTATCGGGATACCCCCATCACAACCCGCGTGACTGCATTCTGCACCAGTTGAAGCCCCCGAGTGTTTCACAAGGGCAGCCCCATGTAGAGAGCATTGCAGTAGTCAACACGGGAGGTAACGAGCACATGAGTAACCGTACACAAGGCATCTCAGTTCAAATAGGGGCACAGCTGGTGCACCAGGCAAACCTGGGCAAATGCCCCCCTGGACACGGCTCCCACCTGATCCTCCAAACTGAGCTGTGTATCCAGGAGGACACCCAAGTTGCACACCCTATCTACGGGGGAACACCTCTCCCCCCTTAACTAACGATGGAACATCCTGGGCCACCCGAGATGCCGGTAATGGTTTTTTAAAAAACTATAATTTAGCATCAAAATGAAACATAACAAACTAATGAACATGAAATATATGTGAATAACACAGAACAAATATAGTCCAACTTAGTGTCTTTAGTCTCATTTACCACCGAGATCCAGATCACCAAATTCCATCAAATTTTGCAGCAATCATTCTCTTTAAGCCAATATTCCCATCACTTCTGGCTTTCTTAGATAAGGTATCAAATTATAATAGTACATGATGGAGGATATCAGGTTAGAGAAGCTTATTCTAAACTTAGAAGAAAATGAAAACTATATGCTCTAGAGAAACTTCTCTGAAATTATATCCTAGAAATATTTGGAACTGACTGGGAAAGGAACAGGTTCTCCCCATCCACAATTCCTATAACTTCCCTACCACTCATTCCACAAATTTAGGCAGCCTACCTGTTGCTTTTCTCCACTCCAGACGATACCCCCTAGCATTAGGGATGATATTCCAGGCAACCTTAATTGATGTTGGGTCAACAGCGATAGTCCTAAGATTCTGGGCTATTTCTAAGAGCAACAAAAATAAATAGTAAAGTTCTGAATTATTAGGAAAAGTTCTAATTGCCTCTCACTTATTACAATCTTTGGATCCAAGCCTAGTCACTATGGGACAAGTTTATTCAAAGAAGAGAAACAAGTAAAAATCTATATCCAAATTCACTATTACAGGCAGTCCCAGCACTTTTTCCAAAGATGGACCTTAGCTGAGCTACATAAATAATAGTCATATACTGACTTGAACATACCTAGACATCTCTTTGTTCCAGCTACAATTACCATATAATATCTGTTGCATTTTCTCTCCTTTCCTTGAATACATAGTAAACAGTATGCCATCTTTAAACTTGAATCAGAATACTTCCCTAAATCAATTTTAATGTTTGATATCTTAATATTTAACATGTTATGCTATAAAACAGCTTATAAATGGAATGCTAACAATTATTCCATAGTACATATTTTACCTGCAGTGATAGTTATTGTAACAGCAGCAGAAGTAGTACTATAGTACCGTTAGTAATAATAACAAAAGCAATCATCACCAAGTGGACCTACCTGTTCTCCTCCTAATGGAGGTCTTGGGACCTTCTACCTGTCCATAGAGTGGTGCAACAGATACTAGATAATCAGTGTTAGACTGCAGTCCTGTTAACAAATAGGAATTCTTGCTAGCATCCACATCAGCTGTTTGACGACCCTGACCTAAGACATTTCAAAATACAAAACAAAAATGCAAGAAAGCTGTTAGCCATTATCCATACAGAGCATGCATCTACATGACCACATGCTGAATTGCAGAAGTCCACCTTTTTTACTTTCCTTTCACATTCAGCAAGAGATCCTTAATTCTTCACTTCTCATCATATCACTGGTAGTGATATTGCCTGTAGACATTGTCATTGCCACAAGACAATGTCTTTTTGGGTACAGTGGACTTTTAATACTACTCCTAACTTCTTCATCTATTAATTAACTGGAAATGAATTATATTAACTTGGGAGTATTCTAAATAAGGAACATAGGAGTTAATTACTAAATTTCTTGGAAAAAGAAAAAAATCATAGCGGTTTGGACAGTTTATCAAAATACTTAAGAGTCCACCACTTTCAAGTTTTGAATTGTGGATAGGTGTCATCACTCCATCCAAGATTCATCATCAGTTCCTTATTGGACTTTTCTAATCCACGTAAATAAGCTTGCACATTAAAAGGTTAAATACATTAATTTCCCATCAAAACCAAGAATTACAGAGTTATAGTGTAGTGGAATCTAGGCTGGATTCCTAGGAGGGAGTGATTGTATTCCACTGGACCAAGAGACTGCAGCAAAGTTTATATTGTTTGGCTGGGAGAAAGATAACTCCTTCCTAGAAGTTCTCAGTGTACAATGATGCAATGTTGCTTTAATTTGGCAATTTTCTGTGTACAGGTGAGGAGCAATAAAGGAAATTGCTTAGAAGTAATTTTGGGTCCTTCTTGAATTTTGGAGCCTGACATAGTGATTTCTGGACAAACCTATAACTTAATTACATAGCAGCCTATTTAAAAATTGTAAAAGTATACTTAGATTGGAAAATCATGCATATCAGGACTATCTCCTGTCTAGAAGATGTATTAATTCATTACATATGGATAGAGTATGTAGTGTGTATCTTTTTAATATTATTAAATGTTATGAATATAATGCTAAATACATATTTTAAAAAGAAACTATTCATATAATTTGTGCCTTTCTATATCTCTGTGTGTATTTGTGTTTTTCTGTGTAAAATATACCTGTCTGTGTAGTTATTATAATGCTATTTAGAGCCTGTCAAGTTATTTTCAGGCCTTTTTCAGGTCTATGGATTTATATTTGCCATTAAATGGTTCTGTTTCCATTGGGTTTTTTTTTCATTGTAACAATTAGTTTTTAAAAAACCATATAGATGTCTAATTAGAAAACAGTCTCATTTGTTATTCAGAATGGAAATTTTGATATCTTCAAAATCATTTCCAGTCTATGGAGTGGGTAGTATAATATTTACATAACATCAAAGAGTACCAGTAAACAGATATACCTGAGAGGAGTTCCCAGGTAACACGGTATGCACTAACTCCACTCACACCCCTCCAAATCACCAGCATCCCTTGGGAGGAGATGTCCTGGGCATTCAGTTGTTGCAATCCTGCCAAATTCACTAAAGATAGAGAGAGAAAAGCCAATCAAGATGAGCAGAAGGATGTTTCAACTATCTAATTATTAATAATCCTAGAACCCAAATCTACCTGAGCCATATTTTCTCACTGAATTCACATATTTAAGCAATTATACTTGAAGTTTATGAAAGGCAAAGGCATGATTTCCCTATTTCAGTTATGAAGTTATGGATGCTTTTATGGCTGTACTAGCCAATAATACCCATAACCAGTATCTTTATAGTGGAGTATAAAGACTACTAAAAGAGTTCCAGATAAAGACAAAAAAGTTCCAATCCTGGCACATCACATTTCTCAAAGCCTACTTCATGTATAAAATAAACACTGGAAAGCCTATAGTTCCTTAGGTGCCTAATCAGGGCCAGATTCAACAACAGGCAAATCGGATTATAGGTAGTCCTTGGGTGTCAACCGCTTGTTCAGTGATGGTCCTGAATAAGAGGAACTTATGAAGAGTCCTCAAAGTTGAGACTGTTGCAGTGTCCCAATGGTCACATGATCATGATTCAGGCACTTGGCTTGCAAAATAGTTACAGTGTCCCACAGTTGTATGTGTGCCATTTGTGACCTTCCCTGCTGGCTTCCCACAAGCAAAGTCAATGGGGAGGCAGGCAGGAAGTTGCAAGTCATTCCTGCAAGTCTCTCCCACTGCCACTTTTTCACCTGCCTCTCCACCTGTGCTCTGTAGTGTCTGCCTGTGGCACTGCCTGCCTGGTCCCTGTAAGTGGCCATCCATGGTACCCATCTGCCTATGCCCCATCACTTCTGCCCACAGTACTCATTCATCAGCACTCCATTGTGCTTGGCTGAAGCAGCTGCCCACCCATCCACACTCTGTAGTGCCTGCCCATGGTATGCACCCACCCATCCACACTCGGTAGTGCTTGCTGTGGCATCTGCCTACTCTCTGTAGTATCTGTTCATGGCACCTTTGATCCTCCTGCACTCTGTAACATCTATCCAGGTTAATCAGAGCTAATTCCAGGAACAAGGCTCTGCTTTCTTAATTTAGGCAACACTTACGTGTTCGGCTATGAACTACAGCAGGTACTATTGTATGATGTGGGAAGATTGGGTACAATGTTATCACATAGTCAGTGTTAGGTCGAAGGTTGCTGAGCAAGAACGAAGTAGAACTGGCATCAAGATTCACTTCTTCAGCTTGAGCTTCACCTTATAGCAGGAAAAAACAAAGATAATTTTAGAAATGTACATTAAAAGTTATGGGAAACATAAAGGATCACTGGATAGTGCTACTACTTTAAGAATGTCAATAAAATTGCAGCTCAAATTCTTACTGGGACTTCATTCTTGATTTCTTAACATTGAAAATTAAAGACTGAATTATATCACTAATTCAGGAAAACAAAATTATTGATAAATGAGTGTTGTTTCTTTTTAAATCTGTCTTCCCCAACCTTGTATCCTCCAGAAGTTTTCCAGCTACTCCAGCATTCTGGGAAATGCAAGTTGAGGGTACCTGTAGTGGTTAAATCATCAAGCTAGAAACTGAGTGACTGGGAGACTGTGAGTTCTAGTCCAGCCTCTGGGTGACCGTGAGTCAGTTACTCTCTAGCCCCAGGAAAAGGCAATGGCTATTAACTTCCCCCAAAAATCTTGCAAGAAAGCTACAGACTTTAGCCGGGCAGTTATCAGAAGTCAACAGTGACTTGAAAGAAATGCACACAGTTGACCAGAGCCACATGGTAGACTCAAATAAACCATTTTGAGTCAGAGCCAAAAGTGATGGAGAATATCCATTCTCTTGCTGGACCTTGTCTTAATCTCTCTAATCCATTTTTCCTCTTTTTCTTACTTTCTTTCCTTCTGATACTCTCTTCTGTCTTCCCCCGATAGCAGATTGAAGAGACGAGACAGATACTTAACAGAAATCTGAACTGATCCTTTCTGGGAGCTTTGAAAAATTAAGCCACTAGGCTATATAGGTGGCTCTAGGACTGAAAGTCGCCCACACACTTCCTTGCTACAGGAATCCAGCTACATGTATCTCCGGACTGGGCTCAGTTGCTTTCCACTTGATCCCATGTACACCTCCACCCTTTATTTCTGAGTATTTAGTATTGCATGGAACATGTATCTCTAACTGCTGAACAAGGAATGGAGATTATTTTAGCATAGGCCATTTTAATTTAAAGTAGATTAGAAGAACTATCTAGAGAGCATTGGCAGACAAATGACACCCCCCATTTTTTTTGCACAGGCTTTCTTTCTGATTGAGTCACACCAAGCAAAGCAGCAAGTAAAAGCAACAGTTGGTGGTGATCTCATCAACATTCATTTTGGTGCCCACAGGGCCAGAATTCTCTGCTAGGTAGATAAATTCCCCTGGCAGCAGGTGTGGCCAGACACTGGGTGGGTGAGGCACTGGGAGAGTTGCCAGGCTATAAGCACCAGCATGGCTGCAGGCTGGGGTGAGGCAGCTCCAGGTGCAGCTTCTGACAAGCACATCACAAACAAGTCGTAGGTGAATATTCCAGTAGGGTCCACTTCCCCGAGCCTGGACTTACTTGCCCAGGAAACCCTGAATTCTGGTAATTTGATAATTACAGTGATGTTTGGGAGCAGTTAGGACTGGACATAAAATTATCCTCTCCCCAAATCAATCTGTTCTTTTTAAAAAGCACTCTGACTACTCAGAGCAATCCTCAACAAACAAAAGCTGTTACAGGACTGGGAATTGCACTGTGGTTGTCTTCTTTCTCAGACAATGCGCTCCATTCTGCTGAAGGACTTGCTTTTCTCTTAGACTGCAAGCCCAGTATAACCTAAAGAAACACAGCAATTCCTGTTTTCCCCTTAACCCTGTGAATCAGGAGATGGAAAGTTACCAATGAGGTCAAGGGGAAGCTGCAGCACCAGCCATGTACTTCAGCTCCAGGATTTCCTGAAGCAATTGAATTAATTGCTTGTTGAGTAAATAATCTTTTCTGAAACTCAGCACTTTTAATCCCAAAGATCACCCCCTGTCAAGTTTTACACTGACCTCTAGCCACATAAGTGAGCCTGTAACCTTGTAGGGCTTCATTCCGATCAGCTGCCCAGGACAGTCTGAGGAAAAATGGTCCTGTTTCTAACACCTGAAAATTTGTCACTCCAGTCAGCATCTCTGCAAGGAAAACAAAGAATCAATGGGGTGGGTCCTTCACATTCACATGAATTCCAGACACATTGTGTTACGAGAGAACTTATACTAATAGGAATCTGCAGAGTCATTTTAACTCATAGTGAAATGAGCTAAATGAGCAAAATGGCAAAGCCATCTCCAGCCAAACTCCCTTCAGAGCTCCAGGAATACAACACCTGTACCCCAACCAATAGGTTGCTTGGAACAAATGAAAGCTGTAACCAGTGGTGCGATTCAACCAGTGTAACAACCAGTTCAGCTTTGCATGCTCTACATTTAAAACAACCCATTTTCAACTCAATTACTTAACTTCTGCAGCATCCCTGGTGAGTAAAACAGCTGATACATGGCAAACTGCTCTGCCATGAGAATCAGCTGTGCTAAAAACAGGAAATAAAGCACAGGAAAGAGCAGGGGTGAGTGGGAGTGGCCAAATGCTCACCTGAACTACTGGTTCGCCTGAACTAATCCAAACCAGTAGAATACCTCCCCTGGCTGTAACCCCAACATTCTGGTGGGATAATGGTTGCAAAAAAACCTGCATTGTAAGGTTATGCCGGCAACTCATTTAAAAATGATACAGGGTAATGAACAGGTTTTACAAAAAGAGTACTACAGAACAACCTTTCTTCCTAACTTCAGACAGTGAAAGTTATAAAAATGGTGCAGACAAGCCACGTGTGAGAAAACACAAGGTCCAAAGCTATATAGGGCTCTAAAGATCAATCCCAGGACTTTGACTAATACTTAAAGTGGACCTGTAGTTAGTGCAGTAGTTTCAAAACATACATGAAGTGTTTCCTAAGCATGTGATAATGTGAAGCTATTTGGGATGCAGAACACATTGCCCAAGCAGCTAGCTGGAGGGATATAAAAATTTTAAAATTCATGCATTATTTTTTAATATGAAGTCATTTTTGAGCTGAGCACAACTCCTGATGACATACATGGAGGTATACTTTCAGGTTTCTTGGCATGATACCTAAATGAAGACATCTTCAAAGGCAATATAATTCCCTGTAAGAATGTACCAGGCAAGTGCCCGGGGTTTGGAAAAAAGCAGCCAAATTTTAGGAAAAGAGATGGTGAGTGCATACCTGCCCTATCTTGGAGGCTATTTGGGACTCCAATGCCACGTTGCAAAAGAGATTAAACTTCTGTATTACCAAGGTTGCCCAGAAATAAATTCATTACAATATCAGACTTTTTATTAAGTGTTTTATTGGCTTCCCAGAAGATAGCCATGAACTCATTCTATTCACCAGCTTTCTGTCTCTGCAATCAAAAAACTGTGGCTATATCCTAGACTATAGTATTACACAGAAACTACATAACTGTAAATTCTACATATTATACATGACGAGACTACACAGACACACCCAAAGAAGCACAAATGGGAGTTTATACCCAAGAAATCTGAAGGCACCAAATTCTGGAATTATTTGGGAGCAATTTAAAAGGAAATGTATCAAGAAATGTCAAATAAATTACAGAATCTCAATATTACTCACGTGTCCGCCCTTTGCCAGAAACTGATTCTCCAATGCGGTTGGCATATTGAGCTATAACAGTGACCAGGTAATCTGTCCCACTTTTCAAGCCACGGAGTACAGTGCTTGTCTCACCAGATCCCACACTGACCTGTTTAGTATCCAGAATGGATCTGTTATCACTCATTAACTGCCATCATATCTAATCACATATGAAAATAGCATCTGCATGCTGTATACAATCTGTCATTTTTTTCATAACTGTGTTAGGACTTTGTATAAAAATAAGAATCTCTTCTAGGCAAATAATATAAACAAAAATACTTTACTCATCTTATGTTTACTGCATATTGCTTGCAAATCATCTAACACATGTAATGTTCATCTTATACTACTTGCAAATCGTATCACATGTTCATCTCGCATTTCTTGTACTAAAGTGTTGATCGCAATTTATTAGATAGAGGTATGGCTTAAAACAACTTTAGACAGAATAACAGATGATTGAAGCAGGGCCCAAATTGGTCAAATTAGCACTCCCCAAGTTAGTCTCTTCTATTCTAAATACTTCTTGTATTCACACACACAAACAAACACAAGAAAATGACAGCTCTGTTATACAGCCAAAAGGACTTTAAGTAAATAAGAACTGGATAGTGGACAAAGGAATCTGATGGGGTAACTGGCTCAAGAAATAAGTTACATTCTTAAAAAGATGAAGTGATGAGACAACTCCCTTAGAATGCAGGGCGGACACTGGACATTTCATCCTTTTTTATAAACAAAAAATCAATATTATTATGTCAACTACAACAATGTGTGTCAACTAAAAGAACATTCTGGAACATGGGCTAGTCTGAAAACAGACAATGTTAGTTAGTATTTAAGTTGTTGTTTTAATTTGGAGAGGGATGTGATTAAGATACCATGACCTTGATAATGTACCTGCCACCTCTTTTCAGGCCAATAAGGGCCTTACCCCTGCATTAGTTTTTATTTTTTTATTCATATTTATATGCCGCCCTTCTCCGGAGACTCAGGGCGGCTTACAATTTTTGGAGCGCAACCCAATGCGCTCAGCAATAGCCTTCCTTCCATTGTATATGCCTGCTTATTACTAAGCGGCATTTTTACAAAGTCAGCTTATTGCCCCCAACAATCTTGGGTCCTCAATTTACTTACCCTGAGAGGATGGAAGACTGAGTCAACCTTGAGCCTGGTGGGATTCGAGCCTGCACTAATTGCAGGCAGCTGGAACTAAGTGCTAGGCATTTAACAGCCTGCACCACCAAGGCTCTAGTTGTATGCATAATATTTTATCTGGGAAATGTCACCCCCAGAACACCACAAACCATTTCCTATTCCAGAAGTTTCATATATTCATACTATAAACTGCTATATCAGCCCCAGAATGGATTGACTAATGTGGTCTTGGAAGAAAAATAGAACAATTCAGAATTCTCCAAAAATGAATGTTTTGCACATATACATCTGCCACGTTAAAACTGACCTAAATTATAGTTGAACATAGCTAAATTTACCTCCAAGAAAGCATGAGGATTGCACTATGAAAAGTACTCACCTCCTGCCTTTCTGACATGATTTGTTGCCCCAGGCCAGTCAAAGGTACATATTGAATTTTATATCCAATTACAGGACCACCAGCTGCTGTCCAACGGATCCTTAGCATGTCTGTTCCTTGTTCCACGAAAGCCAGGTTGGAAGGACCATTGTAGGCACCTTGGGGGAGGGGGGAAGCAGAGCGGACAACATAAATCAGGTTTCTTGTTGACACAGACCATTCCAGACAGTTATGGACATGGAAAGAAAAGGCTAAGCATTTCAGAAAAACGGAAAGGATCTATCAAATGAAGAGTGGCAGTGTTGGCATCAGTGTGGCCTGGGGCCTGCAATGGAAAGATAGAATGCTCTCCATTTGCTGGGTCACGTTAAATCAACAATAAGATGAGATCAGATAACAGAGATAGCAGATCAGATCAGAGTTGGAAGGGACCTTGTAGGTCATCTGGTTCAACCCCCCACCCAAGCAGGAGACCCTACACCATTTCTGACAGATGCCTGTCCAGTCTCTTCTTGAAAATTTTCAGTGATAAAGCATCCACAACTTCCGAGGGCAAGCTTTTCCATTGGTTGATTGTTCTCACTGTCAGAAAGTTTCTCCTTATTTCCAGGTTAAATCTCCCCTTGTTCAGTTTCCATCCATTATTCCTTGTCTGGCCTACAGGTGCTTTCGAAAATAGACTGACTCCTTCCCCTCTGTGGCAGCCCCTCAAATATTGGAAGACTGCTATCATGTCTTCCCTGGTCCTTCTCTTCACTAGACTAGCCATGCCCAGTTCCTGCAACCGATCCTTGCATTCAACTAGACTAGCCCTGACCTCAACTTCTTCCAATATTGTTTCCATGGAAAGAAGAGAAGAACAAAATTCAGATGTTCACTGAAGGGAAAGTTCTGAAAGTTATATAGAACATTAAACCACACACGGAAGTCCTCCAAATCCTTTACCTATTGTCTGGAGGATGCCTCCTGTGCTGGCACACACCTTCTGGGACACCAGTGGCAGGAGGGATGCCAGGATTTTAAAATCAGTAACATAGAAGGAATAATCTTCTGTGGGTGTGGAAGCCACTCGATCAAGCTCCTTTCGGTCTGCATTTTTGATACCTGGGTGAAGGAGAGAGAAAAGAAGCACCCTGCTTCAGCTCCAAACCTCCTTTAAGCAACTGCTATATTCTTGCAGTAGTCAGTCTTTTTCACACTGGAAGCAACTCTCAGAATAAACTGGGCTTTGATCACCAAGGTAAGTTTTGCTAGTATTTAAATTGAGATTGAGAAACTGGCATGCTTAGACATTTTGGATTTCACTCCCATCAGCCCCTGGCCAACTTAACCAAAGGAAAGAAATATGGAAGCCTTAAGCCAAATATATGGAGGCCTCCTGAAGCTATAAACCTGATTTAACCCTTATAATTTGGAAATAGACTATAATCTGAGTTCCTTGGAAGGGCATATCTTTTTCATGCACTTCAGTACCCAACATCTTTAGACAGGGCTGAGAAAAACTCCAGCCTATTGCCCTAAAGAATAGTTGAGACCAGTGAAGCTTTGCCAGTTCTTGTCCTAGTTACTTTTAATCCAAATATGCTAAATTTTCACCACAGAAACTTAGTGGAAAACAGTAATAGTTGCTCCAAGCTCTCTGGGGAGACATTTTGTCCTCCTTCAGAAAAATGCTTGGGGAGTACTGGAAGTCTTTTATGGTTTTGCTAAGAAAAATACGCTTCCACGCATACATTATACACAAACATCTCTAATCTTAAATCCATATTAGGCTTATGCTTTTCTTAGACAAATGCCAAAAATGCATGTAATTTTCTTGCCCTGCCCTTTGAGATTTCTTCAGTGGGCAATACACTTAAAAAAGATCATGGAAAAATAGGAAAAGAGGCATTATTAAAGATATTAAAATGGTAATGTCTTCATAATCAGGGTGGTGAGATGAATATCTTGCTTGATGAAGAAATGTGGAGATTTTGAAAGCCTGTACATTTTTGTGGCTTTTGAGTTGATTTAATAAAAGCATTGAGATTTAATAAGAGCATTAGGGATTCTCCTGCCAAAATAGTACTTGTGTTTTCTGTATAACTGAAACTGATATATTCACCTTTATTTTTGACGCACTTCAGTTGCATTGGTGGGAGAGTCAGGGATTTAATTTTAAAAAATTTAAATTCTAATCTGGAAAAATATCTCTCTTTGTATCAAGAACTAATAAACAATTGCTTTCTGTAACAATTAGTCTGAGTGTTGCATTATAGCTGTACAACTGAATTCTCAGTTTGCAAGTGCAGACTTCCCCAGGCTTACTGGAGGCATAAGCAAAGCCTGATTTAACCCTTGTAATTTCAAAAGATACTATAATCTGATTTAAGAGGGGAGTGATTCCAGGATTAATAAACCTAGAGGGCCCATCCCGTGCTTGCAGTGTTCTCAATTTTACCTAGCCCTAATCTGGCAAGTAAGAACTGGTATATGCATTTCACGTACCACCCATCCAATATGTTTTTCTTTCAGCAAACAGTTAACAACAAGGGGGAGGTGATGATAAATAGTGACTGGTGCAGAGGGAGAAAGTCCCATTAAATTTGTCCTTATTTGATATTCATCCTACACTGCAAGATCACTCACCCACTGCAAAGACTTTAATGCCTTGATTCTTCAGTTTTAAGGCCGTCTGCTCAACCTCATCCTGAGACTTTCCATCAGTAATGAGAATACAGATCTAAGGAGGAGAAAATGCAATTCTACATCATACAAATGCCCAAACAAAGACTTAAGATCAATTATTTTTGAAGAACAGCTCAGTGTATGCTCAGCTTGACCATCTACAGTTAGATGGCTGATGCAAAAATAAACAGCAGGACTGCTAAACACATTTCTGGGAACCTATACCCTTATTTCAGAACACTAGTAAGAGTTATTATTTAATATTGACCCATTAACAATATATAGCATTTAAATGTCCCTTATGGGATGTTTTGCTTATATTACATGATGAAGCTAGAATAGGAAAGGTATTCCGCATACAGCCCTTAAAGTTCAAACAAGTTGAGGTTTAAGTGCTATATCCATTCAGCATTCAGGGAGAAACAGGTCAGACTTCTACTGACAAACATGATTTTTCAGTATTACAAGAGACTAAAAAATGGCTGTCAGAATTGTTAAAACCTGTAAGATTATGCCCAGGATTCTCTGGCCATTTCCTCTTTCTGTTGAGGTAGAAAAAGTTTTCACAGTACCTTTGGAACATTAGGCCGGAGCTGATTGGCTCCAAATAAGTTATCTACTATGTAACGCAGGCCTGCTCCTGTGCGAGTATTCCCACCCTTGAAGGCTATCTCTTGGACAGCCCGTATCACTTCCGTTCCATTGAGGAAGTCTGAGAATTTGAACTCAGTCCTGGAATCAAAACAAAATTAAAAGTAATTAAGCAGAAGCAAGAGCAGAAACCACACAATTAGTTGAAAGTCCATCAGCTGAGAGGACATATTTCCCAGAATACTGCTGTATAACCATTTTTGTCATCAAGCAGTTGTTGTTGTTTTTAAAAAATCAATCTCAGTGAGACTTTTTAGGAGCTTTTCAATGTTATAAATAGAGTACTTGGCTCCTCTAACAAGTAACAAGCAGTTATGTCATGAATTCATGAATTCAGTTTTGCTTGTCTTTAGAGTGAACATGAATCTCAAGAATATGTACAAGACACACACACACACACACACACTGCAGCCCTTTTGTGCCAGCTGGCAGTATTTAACAAGTTACTCAGTGCACATCTTCTAATCAAATAGATTTACTCTGCAAATAGAGTAAAGAAAGGGGATAAATCTTTTTCTTTCTCTTGAGAACTACAGGCTGGCTATTTTGAGTCACCCTTTGGAAATAGAGGATAAGGGACTGGAGGCTAAAACATATGAAAAACTGTTGCTGGAATTGGGTATGTCTAGTTTAGTGAAAAGAAGGACTACATGTGACATGATAGCAGTGTTCCAATATCTCAGAGGCTGCCACAAAGAAGAGAGAGTCAAGCTATTCTCCAAAGCACCTGAAGGCAGGACAAGAAACAATGAATGGAAACTAATCAAGTAAGGAAGCAACCTAGAACTAAGGAGAAATTTACTGACAGAACAATTGACTAGTGGAACAGCTTGCCTTTAGAAGTTGTGGGTGGTCCAAGACTGGAGGTTTTTAAAAATAAATTGGACAACCATAGGATTTCCTGTCTGAGCCACAGGTTGGATTAGAAGACCTCCAAGGTCCCTTCCAACTCTGGACCAAACTCATCACTTCACGTTGCTGTGATGTGATGTCGTGACATTTTTTTCCCTGGGGTAGGCGTGGCCTGCGCTTGATGCAACCGGCCTGCGGGCCGCCAGTTTGACAGCCTTGTTCTAGATGGTTACAAGTAAATAGAGTTTTAATTGCAAGTGAAAACTGTTAAAAGTCCTTTGGCATTTGACCTCTCAGTCTTCCTCATATCAGTATCTTTTAGGTGCACTGAGTTCAACACCCAGATTGCATGGTACCTGCAATCTGCAGTCTGGGGGGGAGGCAGGCTATCTAATCCATTGAGCATTATATTTCCTATTATGGCCACCTAGAAGACTCAAAGAACTCTACACACCATGAATGGCAAACTGATTGACCCCAGCATCCAGTATTTAGTGAAATTACGTCTTGGAATATAGAGGCCCCATTTAATTATCCAAGTCAGTAACACAGCTGTTACTCCAAGAATTTGTCTAAAGTAAGTAACATGAAAAGCAAGTAGACTGGGACTCACCTGGGATCGTCACTGTACTGCACAGCTGCATAACGTACCCCGTTCACACCCACCACATTGATAAAAGGAACAACCAGTCCTTCCATGAAGGATCGGATCATGCGGAAATTTCCCCTGCCAATGCTAGACGATCCATCTACCAGGAATACAATGTCAGCCAGGTACACATTGGTGCAGACCACTGCAAGGCAACATCAACTGGTCAGAAGGCTTACCTTCATCAGTGGATCCCCTCCATCCATTTGTATTACAAGGCAAAAGAACAGCAGGGGCTGGGCTTGGTCTACACACAGTTAAATACTAGCTTGAGGCTTTAGTCCCACAGAGCCAGACTGAATCACTCCTAGGAAAAAGGTCTACAGTTTCTGCGTACTTCACCCATCAAGTCCATAATTTGACCATTAAAGTTATTATACAATAAAAGAGGTAGAAAAAGCCTTGGCTTAATAACCACTGTATGAAGACTACAGATAGTCCTTGACTTACAACCAGAATTGGGACCAGAATTTTCATCGCTAAGCAAGGCAGTTGTTAAGTTAAGTTGCCCCTGATTTTACAAACTTCTTTTTTTTTTTTGCCATGGCTAAGTGAATCACTTCAGTTGTTAAGCGAATCGTATGGCGGTTAAGCAAATTTGGCTTCCCTCATCGACTTTGCTTATTGGAAGCAGCTGGGAAAGTCACAAATGGCAATCACATGACCTTGGGATGCTGCAACGGTTGTAAATACAGTCCAGTTGCCAAGCACACAAATTTTGATCACATGACTGTGGAAATGTTGCAAGTATCGCACAAGTATCTTAAGCCACTTTTTCAGTGCTGCTCAAACTGTTGCTAAACAAATGTTTATAAATTGAAAACTATCTGAATTCAGGACCAAGGAATCTGAGCTAAGAGGGAGGATTTGGAAAGGGAACTACAATCTAAGACAGACAGACTACAATGAACTTTTTATTCCTTTCTTTCAAAAAGTATGCCAGAATCAAAATCAGGGAATGGAATCTTTTATTTCTGAGGTTTTATTTCTTATTGTGAGAGCCAGTTTGGTCTAGTGGTTAGGCACCAGATTAAAAAGCAGGGGACCGTGAGTTCAAATCCCATTTTAGCCATGAAAGCCAGCTGGGTGACTTTGGGCCAATCACTCTCTCTCAGCCCAACTCACCTTCCAGGATGGTTGTTGAGAGGAAAATAGGAGTATTGGATATATTCACTGCCTTGAATTATTTGTTGTAAAAATAATAAAATTGGGATATAAATTAATAGGTAGCTAGGCAGGTAGATAGACAGACAAAATGTCTGGAAGACATAATTTGTGCTGAGTTAAGTTTTCTCTTATTGCCAGTTACAATGGAGAGGTGGCTTTAAAACAATCCTGAAATATTTTTATTACAGCAAATAAATAAATCCTTCAGTGAAGTTACAGGAGTTCAGCTTTCACAAGGAGGAAAAATAAATAAAGTTATGGACTTATTTCTCTTGCATACTAGCAAGGAAAGGAAGTAGATATACAAGGCTATTGACAAGGTACTTTAGTTTATTTCATTATTCACTTTGGAAGTAGTGAGTCATGACAAAGCCTTGGCAAATAAAATCATTTTAAAATCATCAATAACACCATTCTCAATTCAGAGTCCCTCCTACAAGGAATGCATAGCTTTTTTCTATTGAGAGCCACACCTCTTCAGATAAGATCTCTTCAGAAGACATTTCCTACAGTTAAAACTAGATGTGAATGGGGACTCTTTCTCAAAACCCTCTGTCTGTTTTCTCTTCTGAGAAGCAGGTTTCAGGGAAGGGAGGAAAACTTTTATCAGGGCTTCTGAAATTAGGTCCGGGGCAGAGGTTTCCTATTCTTAAATTACTCCCCACCCCGCGGTCAAAGCAATTATTAGTATTAAATGACTAGAAAATTGGTAACATTGAGGAGAAAAAAAAGCAATCCTTTCCTCCTATTGCATAGCTGTTATTAAACTATAATTAAGAATTGTGTACCAGGTATGTTCTGTAATTGTTTTGTTTTTTTTAAACTGCACTCTATGAAAGTGCTTTCAAATACACAACGTTGTGAAAAGTAAACCTGGCCATGTTCAACTTCACACATGAACTCTCCTCCCTCTGTAGTTTCTGGAGACTTCCAAATGAACTCCAGTATCTAATCCTTGCTCTCCTGTTACACCAGGTGTGCTAGAAGTAAAACCATACCATATGGTGCTCTGTGCACCCCTCCAAGATTTCAAGTGGTGTTTTTACAAACCCTTCTCTCTAGGGTCCTTCTCGAACACAGGAATAGCTTTACCTCTTAGCTTTCCGGAGTTTCCTGCTATCCCTTCTCTAGCCAACATGGTGGCTGAACTGAGAACAAAAGACAGAAGTTGGCATCCTAATGCAGAGTTAAATTAACCAGGACTCACCTCTCTCCCTTTTTTGAGCCATGACTTGTATGGAAGCAAAGAATACAGCATGGAGTGCTGCGAGGAACAGCATTTTGCTTCTCATGGTAGGAGTCTGAAACAAAAGATAAGAGATGGAAACATGCTCAATTCTTCACACTGGGAGGCAAGAGCTGAACAAGTTTATCATGAGCAGCATTGTCCCAGTCTCCAACCCAGGACCACAGATAAGTGGCAAAAAGGATTGCTTATTTATATGCTACTTTTATATCTCATTGTTTCTCTGGAAATAGATTCCCTATAATTTTATGTCATCTGTTTAACCTGGCCAGAGAGGAGATGGTGATTGCAAAGACCCGAGTGCAGTGTGTTTATTAATAAGAAAAATTGGGCAGTAAAGAATGGAATATTTAAGGGTCATGCCCTCAGCTATCAGCCTTCTCCAAATCAGTAGCCTTCAGAAATTTAGGACTGCCATCCCCATCAGCTAGAGCCTGCATGCCCAGAAATGTTAAGGAATGATGGAAATTATAATACAAAATCTCTGGGTGACATAAAGTTGAGGAACTACTCTTTAGTAACATGCTGACAGAAGAAAGCAGGTGGCTACAAAACCAAAACCATGAAGGAAGGATGAAGACATATATATGCTTATGAAATCTAATGCTTTAGTTAAAATGCTTACTTTCTCTGGGAAATTCTCAAATGAGAATTTGGTTTCCACCTGCACATCAGGAAGGAACAGTCAGGTTATTATTGGTCCAAATGCATTTATAAATTGGTTCCATCTGTTTCTGACTTTAAAATGTTTACGCCACACACATACTGATATTTAAATAAATATATTTTATTAGAAGTATACAGGTCTCAATATATTTAATTCAAAATTACCCCTTTAAATGCACAGTTAATTGAGAACTACATTGTAAAATCCAGACAAGACTGAAATCCAAACAATGATAAAAAAACTGTTATTCTATTCTATTCTATTCTATTCCATTCCATTCCATTCCACTCCACTCCACTCCATTCCATTCTATCTTACTTCCATGCATTCATGTTCCATTATCAGATCACTTCATTTTGGAATTTTCAATGTTTGAATTCTTAAAGCATTTAGTCATCTTCATTTATTATTCAGAAAAACACATATCCACACATGTATATAATAAATGATACTTGATTATTTTGGATCAATTAAATTGGAAGCTCTAGATACAACAGATGGATTAATTTGGAAGCTCCAGATATAAATGTAAATCTAGCCATGGTGAATTGGCTTTACATGCAGCACTAAATCATCTCATTTTTTTAAACTAAGCTTAACACATATGTAAACCTAGCCACTGTGGTTTATAAACCATGGCTTATGGCTCAGCAAAATGTATAAATCAGGTTACTATAATCTATTTCATGCCATTCCAGTTTGCATACCATAGCTTACTGAACAAATCATCGTTAACTTACTGACATCTTTCCTCAGAGAGAGTAAGAAAGGGAGCAGAGGTTAAACTCTCAGTTTGTATTATACAAGAGGAAAATGTTAACTGACAAAACAGAATACCCATGGTTAAACAAATGATTGTTTAGCATACTGGGTAAACCCAGAACTATCACTTATACAAGGCTTTATTATGGGCCAAACCAGATGATTAAGTGAAAAAGGAAGAATTCCATCCTACTGGAAACAAACCTTCACCTTAATCATCTCGATACTTAGTGGTTAGATCATACCACATACATATTTTCTTTTTGTAATGATCTCCTTTCTTAAAAAAAAACAGGATTTCCCCTTTTTTAAAAAAAAGAAATGATGCAAAAATCTTGGCACAGTTGCTTCAATTTCTCAATTAATAAGCAGCATTCCACTGAAATGGAAACTTTTGAAACTTCTAAAAATAAATAGGGCAGATCATTTAAAATATATAGGACACTTAAGTATTCATCATTCTTATAATTTAACTCCAGACTCTAGCTGGATTTTTCATGTGGCCTTTATCTCTCAATCTGAAATAATAATGAACTAACTTACTGGTTCATTCTGCTAGACAAATAATTCAGAATCATATTTATTTATGGTTCCTCAAGTAACCTGGACCCATGCCATGTAGGGTAAAGGTAACAACCAACACCTTGAATTGTACCCGAAGGCCAACTGGCAGCCAGTGCAGCTCACAGAGGAGTGGTGTAACATGGGCCACCCTGAGGACCTCAAGTACTGCCTGCATCACCATACTGTGTGCCATTTGAGGCTTCCAAATGTTCTTCAAGGGCAGTTCCATGTAGAGCACATTGCAGTTGTCCAGAGGACCTGAGAATTGAATGACTGAGCATAGGGACTCCTGATCCAGGAAAGTGTTGTGGCCTGCCAGCTGCCAGCGGAGCTAGTAGCAGTTTTGGATGATGAGGAAGTTGGGGAAGAACGTGGGCCAGTTCTGGCGCCTGGAGAAAGCTCTGATGGATGCTCAGCATCGGACATAGAGATAGAGCCAGGGCCATCCAGCATTTCCCACCCAGAGAGGCAGCTGCCTTTGGAGTCAGAGATGAGTGAGGAGGAGGAATAGCTGGGGTCTGTTCCAGATGCGGATATGCACAGAGCAGACAGGAGAGGTGAACAACGGCTCAGGGAAGCAAAACAAATGTGGATGCTTGAATGGCCCCTCCTTGGCTGGGGAATAAATAGGAGGAAAGTGAGTTGGGTTGGTTGTCGCAGACAACCATTAGCATTTTTGAAAAGTTTGCTCCTTGTGTGTTTCTTGTGACAAAGACTGCCTTGCCAGAACTGAGGTTTGTCTATTTCTCTGTTTGAACTCACTTAATTTGCAGCTTCCCGGCTGGGAGCTCACAACCTTGCATTTATCACAAAGAGCTGATAAGGAGTATTGTTTCAGTTAACTTCTTGCAGGACGCTTGCCTGGACTTTCTATTGGGGGATGTAGTTAATTCCCAATGTATAAATAAAGAGGGTTTGTTCTTTGTGGAGTCTGTTTCTTGCTTCTGCGAAGGCTGGGTCAGAACAGAAAGGCTACCACTGGTGCACAACACCAGTTGCAAAGGCTTTCCTAGCTATGATTGCCACCCGCTCTTTGAGCAGGAGTCAGGAGTCCAGGAGACACTCCAAGTTACAGACCACATGTGATTGGGACAGTGCCACTCCACCCACAACTAAGTTAGTTAAAGTCCTGGATCTTGGAACTCCATGCAACCAAAGCCATTCAGTCTTGCTGAAGCCTGTGATGCCCCAACCAGGTTCCACAGCCCCAGGCACCGCGAGAAGCCAACAACAACACATTTGTACCACCAGAATGGAGATAAAAAGTGGAGTATCATCAGCTTACTGATGATACCTCAGCCCCTGGTGTGAATGATCTCACCCAGCAGCTTCATATAGATATTAAAAAGGGGTCAAGAGAGTACCGACCCCTCTGGTAACACCATGGAGGAGTGGTCAAGCACAAAACTGTGCTGCTGCACCCCAAATCCTGCAGCCAGCCCAAAAGGATACCAGATAACATGGTTGATGGTATTGAAGGACACTGAGAGACCAATGGAGAGCCAGGATGGTTGCATTATCTCCATCCCACCCTTGCTAGAGATCATCAACAACTTTAACCAATGCCATTTCTATTTACTATATTAAGATAGCATTAGCAATAGCACTTCGACTTATATACCGCTTCAAAGGGGTTCACAGCCCTCTCTAAGCAGTTTACTGAGAGTCAGCCTATTGCCCCAACAATCTGGGTCCCCATTTTACCCACCTTGTAAGGATGGAAGGCTGAGTCAACCTGGAGCCTGGTGAGATTTAAACTGCCAAATTGCAGTCAGCTGGCAGTCAGCAGAAGTAGCCTGCAGTACTGCATTCTTTATTTGCTGGTGACAATTTTAAAAAATCTGATCAAATCAACTTTGTTTTATTTTTTATCAAACTAAATAAAGACTAAATAAAAATAGATTACATAAAATCTGGAAGGATCAGATGAAAATTTCTTTTCCGCCTTTCCTTTTCTAACTAGCTCTCCCAAATGCTGGTGGGGAATCACAGGTCTGCTCTGCAAAATGACTGCAGCATGGAGGGATGTTAGGTTGAAAGAGAGAATCTCAGAAACACCTCAGTTGTACTAAGAGAGAATGCCTATTGTCCTGTTTTTTCCTTTCAGTCCCTCTATGCAGCAGCCCTCTTCACGTGATAATATTATACAGCAGCAGTTTAGATAACCTTCTGGCAAATAGATAGGGCCAAACAGCAATGAAAATATTGATTATCTTTAGTTTATTTTATATATCCTAATGTAGTCCAGTTAACAGTACCACCTCATCTCACAGAAACCAAAAATGCAAATCAGGTATAACTTGTGGTAAGGTTACCATTCTTAGACTTCTAATATGTAACAGTGGCAATATTGCTTTGGTGCAAGGTTGAGTTTAGACAACCAAATTTTCATGTAGCTTCCTTCCCTGGCTATGCAAACAGCTTTTATACAGGTTGCACTGAGTACCTGGATCACCTCCGTTTCAAATAGGAAAATAGAAAGAACCTTAAAAAGAGCTGGATTCTGTCTGTAACTATTCTACTCTTAGGAAAACAGCTGAAACGCGACAGAAGGGAATGATGAATATAACTAAGGGTGAAATAGTTAGGAAGAAATGTAATCCACTAAAAGGCCACCAATGCAATGACTAATTCAGAGTGGTGTGGTAATACATGGTGACTTTCATAATAAATTTCCTAGCCACTTAGATCTTTGCATTAGCTGCCTTCTGGAGTTTCTCCTGTCTTTTTATAGCATGCACATCCTTGGGTTAAACCAGGGAATTCACAGGAAAGGCATTTTGGATCATGTCAAGAGCATTCTCCCTTTCTTACTATTCTAGAACAATACCAGGGTTTTAATAGGAGTGGCAGAATTGGTAGCACAATCGGTGAATCAGCTAATTAAATGTATATGTACATTTTCTCATATTTTCCCCTAGCAGCTTCAGGGAAAGAGGAATCTCTAGTACAGCAATTAACAAAACACCAAATAGTAAACAGTCTGCAGCCTGTGGCTGTTCCCTCCGTTTTCCTAGATTATGCCACTGAAACATAGCAGAATGTCTTTTATCCCTTTAAAAAGAGGGGTGGAAACCTCTGATAGGCAAAGCTCTCCAACTCTTTAATTGTCCCTCAAACTTAAATTTGTAGCCACAGTGCTTACTGTAACAGGTTATAAATGCAATAGGGTATGCATGCAATACTTGATTTGTCAGATAAATAGGTATTCAATATATACTTTATGTATATAAAGCATCTTGTAGTTGAGTTGGGAACTTCACTAGAAATTAAGTTTAATTATGCATGTGTATAGAAAAAAATACAAGTTCATAAATTGTATAGGATCCAAAGAGCAAATGAAGTTATTGGAGGAAAATGACTGTCTCCCCTACATTTACGTCCTGTTTGTTCACACTTCGTAGTAAAATAAAAATAAGGAAACCAGATTACACATTGATGCAAACTACAAACCAGCCACGTCTTACAGGTAGCACAATTAGAATTAGATGGGAAAACTGAGACCTTGCTGAAATGTAGCTCAAAACAATGTAAAACAATATAGTCTATGATGCTAAGGCTAAATTCACACAATATGCTAAGCCATGGGTTAACTAATCATAGCTTGCTGACCAAACCATAATTGCCTCTGCTCATGCACCACGTATCAGCCATAAATATTCTAGACCAGGGGTGTCAAATTCGTGGCCCGCGGATTGGATGTGTCATGCACTGGCCATGCCTGCCCCAGTTTAGCGAAGGGAAAAAGTCGTGATAGGTTACATGATGACAATGTGAAGCCGCGAGATTGACACCTCTGTTCTACACTGAAAATCAAGTTTGAATTCACTGTTCTTGTCTACAGAACTTTCCTCAATAATAGTTATTTCTGGGCTCTTTTTGGTCCCAAGGAAAGTGCAATTTCTTCTTGCCCCCAGGTTACTAAAAACAGTTCCTATCCTGGCGAACTCCAGCCAAGCCACTACCTCCCTGCCCTGCAGCTATGAGGAAGGAGAGAGTTCATTGGTTCAGTATATACAGGTACTCCAGAAATATTTATAAAATGGAGGGAGGACCCCCAAGGTATCTCTGTTGCATGAGGCTTTATTGTACCCTAATCTTTACATATTGTATCCTATATTTCAAATGTCCAAAAGTCTTCCTCAATTGTGATGGGATCACTTATTGCCTTTTAAAGCATTACTAGCAAAATCAGCCTGCAAAAACAAAACTGTAGCATTTTCTTATAGATTAGGGAAGCCAGCATTTGAATCTATAACTAGTTATAACCCCCACACTAAGTAACCTGACCAGGTATTCATCTCAGTTCAATCCCACCACACAAGACTGTTATAAAGTTTTATGACTTCAGTTTGTTCCTTTAAGGGAAAAAATGATTCTGGGCTAGTAATCTTTTCCAATGAATGCTTCTCCACTAGTTGAGCAGTTTATGACAATGGGACTTAATCCAGAGTTGGCTAATGTTTTTGCAGTACAGGTCCCAACAGTCAACCCTGCTGTTTAGGGTGATGGGAATTAAAGCCCAACAATTGGGGGAGGGGCGAATCTATGGCTGAGCCTCTTTGAGCTGTCCAAGAGCCGATTTTAAGGAAATGAGCCACCAAAGAACTGGAGGAAGAGAACAGTCACCCCGCTCACGGAAAGCAACTGAGCATGGCCAACAATGTGCCAGTGGCCGCTGCCCTTCCCAGAGAGGACTTGCAGATGGCAACATGCATAGAAAGGAAAGCTGATTTCTGAGCGATTAACAAGTGGAAACAAGAATTAGAAGCAGCCCAAGACAGAAGAAGATGATGAAGGACTTGGTTAGAACTTGTCAAGGCGGCACCCGGTGTTTTCCTCTAGCGCCAGGGGGCAAAACCCGAGGTGTCTCTGAGCGCGTGCAAAGTGAGGCTTCCTCCCCACTGAACGCAACTCCCCGCGTGCACAGTACAGGATTTTTAAAGCCGTGGCGCAGGTGCTGCTCAGAAGTGTGCAACGTAATTTCATTTTTAATGCATGCCGATTAGCGTATATATTCGAAGTGACCGTAAAGTTAGGCTAAGTCTAAATCTAAGTCCCTTTCGAAGTTTACTGCTTAGCCAAGGAGTTTAGGCTGCAATCCCAACGAATTCCGCGCTCCTGACTTTCGAAGAACCGCGCGGAGGGAAAAGGGGAACGGGGGGGATGATAGCTGCAGCGGGATTCCCCTCCGTTCGCGCGCCTTCCTAGTGTGTGTGTGTGTGTTGTGTGTATGTGTGTGGGTGTGTGGACAATGCCCGGCTGGCCGCGCAGACCTGACCCCGCTGAGCATCGCATCTCTGGAAGCCAAGGGAGACGGGCGGCGGCGCTGCCTGCCCCACCGGTGAAGCCCGCCAGGAGATCCGCTCCTCGAAAGCGGGAGTTACCTGCCGCTGCCGCTGCCCGCACGCATACTCCGCAGAAGATCTGGGGACTTCTGCCTTGCCTCTCTTTCCCCTCAGCGGCGGCCCCCCTGAGCGTCTCCCGCGCTGCTCATCTGGGAAGAAGCGAGAAACAGCCGGCCGTCTCCCGAAAAGCAGCCGAGGGGGAAAGAAAAGAGAAAAGAAAGAGAAAACCCGAGAAGTCCCGCGACGCCGTTGCCAAAAGGATGAGAAGAGGGGAGGGGGCGTTGTCTGTGTACGCGGCTCGCCCCTCCTCCAGCGCTGCGCCTGCTCGGCCCACCAGTTCTGCCCCCCCCCCCGACCGCCGCCCCCGCTAGTCCAAGCGCGCTTCGCTTCTTTGCAGAAAATGGGCGGCGGGGAGGGAGTTGTCGGTGGGCTGCCCCCCTCCCCCGCCCAGCCCAGCCTAGCCCAGCCCGGTGGCCTCCTTAGGTACTTGTCTCTCATGCCTGAAAGATGGGAATAGCGCTGAGGAGCCCTTGCCCAGCTAGTTCTGCGAGGTACAGATAGTCCTCGATTTACAACCGTTCGTTTAGTGACGTTCAAAGTTACCATGGCACCGAGAAAAGTGACATATGACCATTTTTTCACACTTAGGACCGTTGCAGCCTCACGTGATTTACATTCGTGATGCTTGTTCAGTGGTTTCATATTTATGACGGTTGCGGTGTTCCTGATAACCTTTTGCGACCTTCTGACAAGCCAAGTCAATGGGGAAGCCAGATTCACTTAACAACAGTGTTACTAACTGAACAACTGAAGTGATTCACTTAACCACTGTGGCAAGGAAGGTCGTAAAATGAAGCAAAACTCATTTAGCAACTGTCTCGCTTAACAACAGAAATTTTGGGCTTGGTTGTGGTCTAACATTGAGGACTACCTGTATTAGAGTTGTTTAGAGAAGGTTTTCCCCCCTCCCTATTCCTTATAGGAGAAATAAGACACATCCCTTTGTTTTAAAAAAAAGGGAGAGGCTACCCATTAGGGATACCAAACTCCCCCAGTACACTCTATGTTTTCACAACAATCTCTGAAAATAGCGCCATCAGCATTGCAAAGTAAAAGTGTGTCTTGAACTTGATATTTTTGATAAGTGGCCATGAGTTCCCTATTGGACCAGTCAATCTGTGCCAGAGTTGTCAGTGCTTACTATTGCGTTGAGTGGGAAGTTGGCGGATGGGACAACCAAACTGGACAAAATATATTTGGAAATTGATTTGGAACTTAAAGAAAAAAACTGTCAATGTTTTTGCAACATTTATATATGTGTGTATATATATATCTATATATCTATATCTACATATCTATATATCTATATCTATCTATCGAGAGAGAATTAAAAAGATAAAAGCTAATAGAAATTAAAAAGAAAAAGAAAAAATAGAAAGTGCAGAAGAGCAAAAGAACAGAAAAGAAAACCCTTTGTCAAAGCTATAAACCATTTTAGTAATTACTGCCTTCTAATCTAAAATACAACAAATGTCCTTTTCCCCCCAAAGCTCATCTCTTATCTGTAAACAAAACTTTAAAACGTTCTCCTTTAATCCTGGTTAACAAAAATCCATTAAGTGTTACCAGAGACAGCAGCCCATCTATAGTTACTTTGATCAAATAAACTAATGTTGTATTCTTTTTCTTTACTTTTAACAGATTTAGTATTTAATTCCATCAAATAATGTCCTAGAACTTGATTTCTTTTCTTTTTTTTCTTTATCTCTCCTCACAAAAACCTTCAAAACCTTAACAGCTCTCTTTTTGTAAATGCAATATAAGAAAGTTATCAAAGTCACTGTCTGGCTTGTTATTTCTGTGTGATGGATCTATTGAGGGCTCAGTTTCTCTTCCGAATGTTCTCTAGGCAGCATCTCTTCCCTTCATCCTCCAAAGTCAGCTACAAATTCCATTACACCCTATAGGACACATTGTGATTATACTTAATGGAGTCTTTCAGCTGCTGAGCAAACCAATCAAAAACACTTCAGTACCTGCAGTCTACTTATAAGGAGCAACTGTCTGGAGCACATACTGTATGTTTGATCTCACAATCTCTCCTTTCTCCTTTCTCCAAAGAGATTTTGGCAACCAAAATCCTCCCTCTGGCTGCCAGTCATTGCCATTATGTTGTCCCCACTCTTTCAAGGGCATCTTACCGGGTCCTTATGAGAAGTCTCTGACAGTACAAACTTTTTCATAATCTGTTTTCCTTAAACAACACGCAAGAAACATAATGTGAAATGAAGAGATTTCTCTCTCATTTTGATCTCTGAAACTTTGCTTACTTTTTCTTTGAGAGTAGTTCAAACAAAATAACAACAAATAGAATAAATATATAATTAAGGCACATAATTAAATTTCTAAAATACATCAATACAACAATCCTGACAAGCAGCTTCAGAAAACAACTGAAGCATGGGTAGGAACACTAAAAACTTCCTAGAGAATAGAAAAAAAAACAATCTTCAGTTACTAGCAGAATCTTCACAAAGAGCCTGGATAAAAACCAGCAAGTTCTTACTTAAAAGCAGGAATTCCACAGACTTTTTAGTGCAAAATTCTGGGAATTAGGGCAACTCTCCTCTCATCCCAGTCTTTTCAAAGCAATAGTGAAGTTCTTCAAGGCATCACTGAACAGAAACTGGTTTTCTAAGGTTTTTTCCCCTCCGTTGAACATCTTAGAGAACTTTGTGCAATCCCTGAAAAGGTAAAGACATTGTTGAATTGAATTTGTCTCTTCCTGGTCCCTACAAGGATACCTATGTGCAATTTTCTTGGCAATTGTTTTTGGACCAACTTCTTTCAAGATGCTCCAATTGCTCAATCTAGCCTACCACCTTTATTTATTTTAAAGCATGGGTGCCCATCCTTTTGGCTTGCCTGGGCTGCATTAAGTGAAGAGGAATTGTCTTGGGCTGCATGTATAATAAAACAAATGTATATAAATCACAGAATAAGTTTAAAAATTTATAATCTTATAGGACCACATTACTAGCTGTCCAGGGCCATGTGCAGCCTACAGCCCATGGGTTGGAAATACCCCCCTTTTTATAAAAAGGAATTGATTTTTCCCCTAAAAGAACAATGCACATTCTCCTATTTATCCTATTTATGAACTTCAGTTCTACTGGAATTCATCTGAACACCTAAAAACAGGTTCCAGATTTCCTGGAACTATGTGTTAAGTAGAAAAAAATGTGTTTAGACAAAAAATATCATCAATGTTTACATTATTTCATCTGAAATAATTACTGTCTCTTTGTTCAATGCACATAATCATTATTGTGCATAGGAAAAATATCACCTTTGCTTATAATCATGGCCAATTAAAGACGTGCACTGTTCACAAAATTTACCTTGAATTCAGAAGATAGTCCAATTTAACACAGAGGCCACCCAGTTCAATCTGGGGCCATAGCCAAGGTGAAATTTGTCAATCCGAAATTTCATATCTCCCATTGCACCAAAGGTAGTGGAAATTTTGAGTAGTTCGGAGAACCGGCAAATCCCACCTCTGACTGGCCCCGTCCCCATCTATTCTCTGCCTCCAGAGTCCCAGCTGATCGGCTGGGTCCTCTTTTGTTGCCCTGCACAGGAGAACAGAACTGGAAATCAGGTTAGTGGGGTGGGGAGGGAATGGAATTTTGCAGTAACCTTCCCCCAGGAGTGCAGAGGGAATGGAGATTTTGCAGTATCCTTCCCCTGGAGTGGGGTGGAAATGGAGTTTTTGCAGTATCCTTCCCCTGCCATACACATCAAGCCATGCCCCCAAGCCACACCTCATCCACCAAGCCACGCCCACAGAACTGGTAGTAAAATTTTTGAACCCCACCACTGAACTACACCATATATTTGCAATGACATACCAGTAGTGAGAGAGGGCTCTGATGGATTACGAGGAAAAAAAGGGGGGTTTGGAGCTGAAAAGCCTGGTCACCGTCTACTGCTTTGAAACTAAATTGGAAGGGGAAAATAAAACATAGTCTTTAAGAGAATGAAGTATAATATGGTTTCCTAAAGGCAGAAAAATGTAAAGGGCACAAGATGTTTTGACTGCACACTTTATCAAACTTAAGCTCTTCATGGCAGGCCTGCTTACCTTGGAACCCAACAAACTCTTGCTTCTGATCCAAATGCAATAACATTCCAGATCTGATCAGCTGTCATTCATCTGTCATGGGCTCTATTCAGAACAGCCGGTCACCGTGTCAAATTGTGGCTACATTTCTCCCAGAAAACAGAAGGAGCATTTTAACCAGTGGAAGATATGAATATCTATTCATTTTGAGAATATACATCAGGAAGCCTGACCCACTGCAACCAATAGAGGGTGTAAGGGTCTGTTACCTGTAGTCAAGATATTATTATTCTTCATATTACTTACCATTTATCTGTTTTCTAAGAGAATCTTAATATTGTTTCTTTTCAAGAGAGGTCTCTATTTCCATTGATTCCATTGACCAACTGCACTCAATGTGTAGTCCTCAATGGAATTGCATCTACATGAAGGGAGGTATGCAGTAGGGTACCCCAAGGCTCTATTTTAAGCCTAGTACTCTTCAACACATTCATCAATGATCTGGATGAAGCCAACACAGTTCTGGGCTGCATAAACAGAGGGATAGAATCAAGATCACATGAAGTGTTAATACCACTTTATGGTATTGGCCATATAATGCCTTGGTAAGGCTACACTTGGAATACTGCATCCAGTTTTGGTCACCATGATGTAAAAAGATGTTAAGACTCTAGAAAGAGTGCATAGAAGAGCAACAAAGATGATTGGGGACTGGAGGCTAAAACATATAAAGAACAGTTTGCTGGAACTGGGTATGTTTAGATTGATGAAAAGAAGGACAAGGGGTGACATGATAGCAGTGTTCTGATATCTCAGGGGTTGCCACAAAGGGAGTCAAGCTACTCTTCAAAGCACCTGAGGGCAAGATAAGAAGCAATGGATGGAAATTAATCAAGGAGAGAAGCAACCTAGAACTAAGGAGAAATTTCCAGACAGTTAGAACCTTAATCAGTGGAACAACTTGCCTCCAGAAGTTGTAAATGCTTCAACACTGGAAGTTTTTAAGAAGAGGTTGGATAACCATTTGTCTGAAATGGTGTAGGGTTTCCTGCCTAAGCAGGGGTTGGACTAGAAGACCTCCAAGGTCCCTTCCAACTCTGCTATTCTATTCTATTTCCATTGAATCATTGTTTTTAACAGTATTTTATTACTAAGAGCTGTGGTGGTGCAGTGGTTAGAATGCAGTACTGCAGGCTAATTCTGCTGACTGCCAGCTTCCAGCAGGTTGGCAGTTCAAGTCTTACCAGCTTAAGGTTGACTCAGCCTTCCATCCTTCCGAGGTCAGTAAAATGAGGACCCAGATTGTTGGGGGCAATAGGCTGACTCTGTAAACTGGCTAGAGAGGACTATAAAGCACTGTGAAGCAGTATATAAGTTGTAAGTGCTATTGTTAAGTGCTATTATCATTGTTACATAATTGTAATTCATATGTTACACGGCTTTCACCTCCAGTTGTACACTATTTCTGTTATTGTTTGGAAAATCCATTGTAATGATGATCTTATTTCA
Organism: Naja naja; assembly: GCA_009733165.1. Classification (NCBI taxonomy): domain Eukaryota; kingdom Metazoa; phylum Chordata; class Lepidosauria; order Squamata; family Elapidae; genus Naja; species Naja naja. The sequence goes on from CM019149.1 coordinate 67,427,073, forward strand.
GCAGGTAATATTTTCAGTTCAGCTTTTAGTCCCACAAAGACCATTCCTGGAAGATTATTATGAAACACCTAGTGGTCATTATCTGTACAATAATTAGCAACAAGAATGTATATTTTTAGTGGCATCTGTAATAGGGTACAATGATGTTCCAAACTTGACATTTGCATCATGATATCATCACACAATTCACAGGTTGAAATGTGGCATGATGCCTGATGAAACTCATGACACACATGTTATCATTTGTCATTCCAGTGGGTTTTATTTTATGATACTACTTTTATTTTGTACTTACTTTTTTGTATCTCAAATGCTCGCCTGTGCAGAGGACTAATAAAACAGTAGAGGAGAAAACATGGCAATATGAGATGTTGCTTCAAATTCCATCAGCTTTGAGTTTGATTATGCTAGCCAGAGTTAATTTGTGGGGCCCTAGAGAATATAGGTGTCCTCAGCTCAAGTACCAGAACAAGATGGGACAGTGGAAATAAGGGAGACATTTTCATTAAACATATGGAAGCAATTCCAAAGTTTGTTGAAGAATTTTAATTTTTTTAACTTTTCCAAACTAACCACCAGACAAAAGACAAACAAGAAAATGTCATGATGATTCTTCTGTTGGGTTGCTTGGTCTGTAGCCTGACTTGAGAGAAAAGAAATATGTGCAAAGGGGGAAACTTATTTTCCCTCTTTCCTAATATAGGAAAAGCAGCAGTTAAACAACCCAGAAGCTCAAGTACACAACTTGCGCAAAACCAAATTTTCTCAGGAAATAATAAAACTATGGAATATGTAACAAAGTATAGTAAAGCGATATAAAACACATTCTAGAATATAGTAGCAGTATTATAGAGATCAGTGTTCTGATTTACATGTTGCGTTAAGTGATACCATAAGTTGCTTAGCTATAATTAATTTTATAAATCATGATGGTTTGCATTTACAACACAGCCAGAATCATGGTTTCTAAATTAAAGCATTGTCTGGAATCACAAATATGAAGCCCATAGGATTTCATTAACTACTATGAAGACAAAACAATGAAAGTATACTGTGACACTGTTTGACTTTGACTATTTAATTATAGTCGCTAACTTTCCTTGAACTAAATTCCCTTCAATTTGATATCCAGAATGATGGATCATAATCATATTGTTCTGTGCTAAACATATAAGTAATACCTTTGTACTCTGCCAGGAAGTATAAATTAAATATGAATATTATGCAAAGAACAGGTTGTATGTTTAGAAAAAAAGGTCTTTAACAACTAAATTTCCATATGAGTAAAACCATTTTGATGCAAGAAACACACTTCAATTGTATATAGATTATGCTATTTATTTTAATCAAGGTATTTTCCTATGGAAAAGGAGAAATTATCTTAGTATAATGTTTAAAAAGCCCTGTTTACATTTTAAAAAGATGAATACCAATTACATTTTATGCCCTTAAAATATATATAATAGGGAAGAGACTATACTTTTATTGGACATTTGTTTCACAAAATTCCAGGAATTCTAACCACATGCTGCAAAATTTGGTACTAAGAACTAACCCATTAGACATTGTCTAACTGCCAAATCAAGATTTTTAATCTAAATTTTCATGTATACATGATATATAAACCTCACTTTTCCATCCCACAACTGTAGTTCCTCAGAACTACTATGTATGCAGTATATATAAATATAATTTGTATAAATGTAGTTTGTATACTGTATCAAAATAGGTTGCTAAGTAAGCAAAACCACAGTGGAAGTTATCTGTGGTTTCTGCTGACCACAATAGAATAATTTTTTCTTATATTCATGCAAGATGAAATGTATTTCTGGAGCATGTACAAATTACCATTCACAAATAATAATGTTGTAATAATCAGTTTGATTTCTTTCAGTTAGGCAGATCATCTCATCAGTAGGTTATAACTACCGTGTTTCCCCGAAAATAAGACACTGTCTTATTTTTTTTTGGCTCCCCAAAACACACTAGGTCTTATTTTCGGGGTAGGTCTTATATATTTATGGTGCCAAATAGTGGGTGTGAGTGTGTAGGGGGGGGTGTTTCGTGGGTGCACGGTTGCTCCCTGAAAAGTCTTCCTGGAACTGGAGATTTACACTAGGTCTTATTTTCGGGGTAGGTCTTATATTAGGGCAGGTTTAGAAAATAGTGCTAGGTCTTACTTTCGGGGTAGGTCTTATTTTCGGGGAAACACGGTACAACTGATTTTGCTCACCAATCAAAAATATCTGCTTGTCCTGTTCTCTTAGGATGATATCACTACTCTTAGTGGAAGCCATGGAATACATAATACCATAGGATAAATGTGGCAAATTGCAGAATTCTGCAATTTCAAATTAATTTTTTTTCCATTTTTCCTGGATTTTACGTGGGATTAAATTGTACAAATTAAACAAAAGAAACAATAATAGATTTCATCTTGTGTTGGATTAATTTTTTATGTTTTTATCCTTGAAGGCCCTGGGTATTTATTCTGCCACAAATGCCTTGTGTTACTGTGCATTTCATTCCTTCCCTTTTAATCTTTAATCATGAGCTGTGGTGGCACAGTGGTTAGAATGCAGTATTAAAAACTAATTCAGATGATTGCCATGAGTTCGATTCTAACCAGCTCAATGTTGACTCAGCCTTCCATCCTTCCAAGGTCAGTAAAATGAGGACCCAGAGTGTTGAGGGCCATATGCTGACTCTGTAAACAGCTTAGAGAAGGCTGTAAAGCACTATGAAGTAGTATATAAGTCTATGTGCTAAGTGCTATTAATCTATCCTTCCATTCCTGGCATTGTCTGTCCTTTTCACCTCAGTGATTGTATCTATTCATTCCACTTGAATTCTAAAAACCTGTATTATTCAGCCAAATTTCTTGTGCAACCTGATCCAAAGATATCCTACAGTTCACTCTAGGAATCTTGAAATAGGGAATTCTTCATTGTAAGATATGCTCACCAGCATAATGTGATTGCTAGAACAGTTTTATTTTTTGTTAAGTTTGCATGAAGAGTCAGACGCGGAGTGCTTCAGTGAAGAGTTTATTAGTGACTACAGCTCATAACAGACCCGATTTGGCTGGGCTGCAGCTGCTATTTATAGCCAGCAGCCGCAGTTGCCAGCCAATCAGAGTGCAGGATTTTCCCGCACTTTTTAAACCAATCATTTCTGACATTTTACAAGAACAGTTCAAACTAAACCAATGACATTCAAACCTGCATACATAACATTTTTAAATCAAAATTCTTGCGTTACCATTTACCAAACATTTCATCATTCCTGATCATTCTTGGCAACTTTTAACCAAAATAATCTTTATTTGCAATTTTAACCAAAATATTCTTCATTTGTACGTGAGTTAATTCCTTTACCTTGTCCTTGCTATTAAAAAATTAAGTTATTTTTTAACTAGGAGTGGTTTTGAGATGAGATGAATTACACTGTCAGTTAAATGGGATTCAGATATATTTTTCTCATAAGAACAGAAAAATTTGGAGTGTTTTTTCATCAGCAGCTAGTATTACCAAACTCTAAGATGTCTGTAATTTCCTTCTCTCCATTAGTACGCTTAAAGAACACAAATAGCATATCTGTATCTCTCCTGTTGTAGGGATGAGTCTTAACTGCTTGCATAAATATAGTGGCTAGTTTCACAAGTGGATAAAGGAAATGTAATCTATGATATTCTGATCAGATAAGGAAGAGTTAGACGTGTAACTGATAGTAATGATATAGAGAAATTAAACTATTAAAAGAATGAATAAGTTATTTTGACAAGGTAGATCACGTTAAACTATAGGAGGAAGATCTTAACCATTGCTCAAATAGGTTGTAAAATGTATATATGTACATATATATTTGTGTTGGTTTGTTCCTGTGTGTGTGTTTTAAATTTTTTGTTGAATAATATTTAAAAAATGTATATAGTGGCTAGTTTCATACATGATATATAATTTGATTTGTTTGGTTTAGGCTTAATGCAACGTGTGTACCCAGTTCCTGGCTTTGTAAACTACAGTTTATGTCTTTGCAGGATGTCTGAACCTAACCAGCTGTGGATTATTCAAAGCATGGCAAAATAAACCATGGCGGCATCATGTAAACCTAGTCAATAAGTTTGAAGATAGGAAAAATATAAAGGTAAATTCTTATTAGAATTTCCAGCAAATGTTGCTTTTTAAGCCTTTTATACTTAGCTCCTAGGCCTGAAGCCATATCCAACTCTCTTAGCAGATTCATCAGTCTCTTGTTTAATGAAGTTGTTTTGTTTAATTGGTATAAGCTTCTCAAATGCCTTCCTGTATTAATCATTTTTATAAGATGAAAATCATCTTCATTTCGATGACCTATCAAATGAAGATGAGAGGACTGTGTTCATTACAGAACTGAAAGTAAGTGTATGCTTCATTAACAATGCAGGAATAGTGATTTTTAAACTGTGATCCTCTGAAGCATGATCCCAATCTTGGGGAAAAATAATTTAATCTAAGCAGCATAGGTTCCTTGCAAGAGGTAGCAAGATTTAAGCAAGCAATCCAAGCAAGATACTTTAAATGTTGCTTACAAGTGCAAAATTATTTGGAGTTTGAGATGGTTGGTATTTTGGAGAATCCTTTGAATATATCAGATATCAATATGAGCAGCACTATTCAGCTGGTTACCAGCCACAAACTTCATTTCAAAATGTTTCCCCTAAAAGAGAAGTAGAAACCCAGCCCCTCCACCTAACAAAGATCTACCTCCTTCAGGCAGAGCCATTTTCCTTCATTGTACCACCCACCAAGTTTCAACCAAGCTTAGCATACAGGCAACCTACAAAGTTACCCCTGCATGGTTCCATGGGAGTCTGACAACCAATCAGGATACATTTCTTGCCACAGGAACAGGAAGCAAGTTCAAAGCCCAACAGAGGGTATCTCTCTCTCTCTCCACTCCATGTGGTCAGCTACCCAGAATCACAATTGGTAATTGTTAAGTTTGCATGAAGAGTCAGACGCGAAGAGCTTCAGTGAAGAGTTTATTAAGTGACTACAGCTCGAATGGACCCGGGTTGGCTGGGCTACGGCTACTACTTATAGCCAGAAGCCGTAGTTGCCAGCCAATCAGAGTGCAGGGTTTTCCCGCACTTTTTAAACCAATCCTATTTGACATTTTACAAGAACAATTCAAACTAAACCAATGACATCCAAACCTACATACATAACAGTAATACCTTGTGCTTGGTGGTTCTGCTTCACCATTACACCATCTTTCCAATTAGCCTCCATATTTCCAGTGTCTTTCTTCCCACTTGGAACTGAACCCAGATAAACATTTCTTCCAACACAATATACCCTTATTATATATTTATTGTTGCTGTAATTTTACAACACAATAATTTAAAAAGCACAAGCTATTACCAATCCACCTGGAACTAAATGTCTTGCAATTTCTTTCTGCAGTGCTTAATTTATCTAGCTTCCACTACTGGATATATTTTTTAGGAACAATTTTGTCCATTCTTTGCCAAAATAAAATTAAATCAGTTTTATCCTGTCCCTTCCTGATTTTTCTGCAAGATCAGCAATCTTTTCCAAGGTTCCTCAAGCAGGAACCCTAAGTCCAAGAAGTTACCCAAATTATGAACCTATTGTGATTATGAACCCATTACAGCATTTGAATTGAACTTTAAAGGATCAGACACCAACAAACAAGAACTCAGTCTTCCAGAAATTTATTTTGAACTTGTTTTAACCCATCATAGCCTTTATAACCTTCATGCACGTGGCTATCATTTCAATGGCATTGCTATTGCATCTTGTGTTTAGCAGCAGATAAGTGAATATCATTAATGTATAGATGATACCTGACCTGAAACTAATGAATGACCTTTCCTAGAGATTTCTAGAGTTTTCACGTATATGTTGCATCTGCAGAAAGATAAGGAGAGACAGGTCACTCACAAGCCCCCCTTTCCTCATTCTTATTTATAGAAAGCTCAAGAAGATAAAAATGGGGCAAGTATATACCATTTACTAGATTTTTAACATTTTAATTAAGCTTTCCCAAGCTGATGTTTTCTAGGATTTTTGATAATGCAACTCAAGGATTTTCAACTGGCGGGATTATTAGCTAGTAATTTTGAAAATTGTAGTTTTAACACATATGGAAGCACCAAATTAAGGAAGGCTGTTTTAGACACTTCTAGTGTCCATACTAATGAACTGAAGTACAACTTTAACATATTCTAACATATAATCTCAATTCTCCAATATATGTCCTTAATATTAGCAGAACTGAGAATGTATCACCAAAACATCAACATGTGTAGCAATGTAAAATAATTTCTGGGATACAGAACTACAGAGTGAGGGAGTCTTAACTGCTGAACATGAATAGAATGCCAGCATTCAAGAAGCAGGGATGGAATGAATGTCCTGGAAGAGGATTTAGCTGATTGGATAGATCTCTGAATAGAAATACATGATTTTCAGATCCCACTTTCTATATTTAAGCAGTATCATGAAATGTTCAGCCAAAGAGGGATCCTTGGCTTTAATTCTAACTCCTTCCAGATGTGCTCAAAGAGGCTAATCATATTCGGGATGCAAAACTCCAGGAGACAGATAGAGAAAACTGTTTTTGCTTCCATGTACCTGTCATCTAGAGTTTTGCAGCCCAAATATTATCATCCTACTGGACTACAGTTTCTTTTATTTCTAGTAGCAAGCAATCCACACATCTGGGAAGCCAATTTTGGGAAAGCTGATCAGGTGGTTGAGAATATGATTAGTGAGCCAGTGTAGGAAGTTAGCACCCACCCCTCTCCTAGAAAAATGAAATATTCTACTAAATATTTAAAAAGGCAGAATATTTCCTCTAAAAAGAGTAGAAACCCAGAAGCAGAATCTCACCCCCACCTTTGTTAATGGGTGGGCCATTAAGGCCTGGGCCAGAATACTTTACATAAGAAAGATCTCCAGGTAAAGCTATAGCAATTGCCAAAAGCCCTTTTAAGGGCATAAATCACCCAGCAAGGGTCAACCAAGCCTGGAACTCAGGACAGCCTACAGAGTTGCCCCTCATGGGAGTCTGACAACCAATTAGAATACAAGCTCCAATTCAAATCCCAAAAGAGGTCATAAAACCCAGGCACTCTCAGCACCTCAGCCCTTTTTCTTGATCTTCTCCTTCACCTTGAAGCATGTGATCATCTTTCTCTGGAGCTCCAGACCATGTGGTCCTGTTCACCATTAAACTTTCCAAGCAGCCTCCATGTTTCCAGTGTCTTTTTCCCCACTTGGAACTGAACCCAGAAGGATATTTCTTTCAACACCAGAAAGAAATCAGATTAAACCTGAACTGCCAAAAATGTAGCAGAGGTTTTTGGCAAACTTATATTTTCTTACTTTCATTTGTCCAGAGCATAATGAAATTGACCAGCAGAGGTTTACAATATTATGGAAATAATGTAATGTATATAAAACACTTGGAATAATCAATGTCTTAAATAAAACTGTCTTTTTCTGATGTTAGGTGCATAAAGCTTTATTATCAAGCTGTGCTTTGTTTTAATCGTTTGTAAATGCATCACAACTACAGAGCTCAGACTAAATGCTAAGTAAAACTAAATAAGCCACATAGCATTCACAGCATGATGTATGAGCCATGGCTTTTCTCTTCATTACACATTTAAGTTAAAGGATCTGATTATTCAGAATCCAGGTTTCCTCCAGACGTTTGGAAGGATTTCTCCCACAATTTCTGACCACTAGTCACAAAGCTGATGAAAGCTGTATTCCAAAACATTTGGAGGGCAACCAGTTGGAGGGAAGTGATGAAGACAATAGACATGCTATTTTGTCTGGATGCCCCAGTCACAGTTTTGGCTTCTCAGTATGTTGAGTCAGCACTGGCAGGCGGCATTTGCTGAATGATTTTGTCTTCTGCCAAAGTCACCATGAACAACAGCAGATGTGTGTGTGTGAGAGAGAGGCGGGGGAGGGAGGGAGAGGGGGGAGGGAGGGGGAGGGAGAGAGAGAGAGAATAAACCAAGAGGGAAAACTTTGGTTTACAAAGTGGGCTTGGTGCTATTAGAATTTAATCATAATCATGGCAAAGATTATGACGGTTCTAGGAAAGAAAACATGCCCAGGAAACATCTTTTAAATTATATTTTTCAAATCTCACGCTAAGCATATATTCACTTTTTTAATAGTTATACCTTATTACCAATTTTTTACCAAAAGGAATTAAGATGCTCTTGTTTATTACCCTGAGAATTTATTCTCATACTGCAGTCTTCTTTCTTTTACAAGAAACCTCATAGTCAATGAAGGAGCTCCAAGTTGGACTGTCTTGTTTTATTTTTATTTATATGTTTATTTTTATTTATACATCATTATGTTTTATTTTTATTTATATATTCCCTATGAAAACATCAGATCAGATGACCAGAACATTTGATTCTGAATATTGGATAATCACAAAGAAGCAGAGAATTCTTTCTTTATGCACCATTGGCCTTCTCCTAGTGCTGCATCTTTCTTCCCAAAATTGATCAACAGAAATACATTCATTTCAGTCTAATGAGGAAGAAAGGTTCTTAGACGAGGGTTCTTATACTACAGTCAAAGGGAGAAAGAATATGTTCATTGTTGCTAATCCTCTGCTTTGGTTTTCCTTGAGCAGCATATTCCATTCCCTGAAAAAACAAACAAACTAGGATTTGGGGGGGGGTGGGGGAAGCTAATGTTGTACGAATTTAAATAATTCTGCTGGCATTTCATCAACCCCTGCAGCTTTGTTGCTAACAATATTTTCTAGGCCCTACTTCACTCTCCAGAATCTCTCTCCAGTGATCAAAACGTTGTATGCATCATTGATTTGGAGATATTTTTGTATAGTTCTTCTGTGCTACCTTTTCATTATATTTCATTTCTCCAGTAGAGCCTCATGTATTTTGTCTTTTAACAATAATAATAACAGCACTTTTTATTACAACCATTGCCCAATCAATAAACATAATAAAATACATGCCAACATCAGATTTTGAATAAATAAAATTAGCTTCATAAAATATAACAACAAAAAATGGACTTTTACCTTAATCATATAAAATATTTTATGGGAACTTTAGTGCTTGTGAATCTATAAGTTTCTTGTTATCACATAGAAGGTGCAGTTTATCATGGTTTTCAAGGCACCAGAATCCAAGAGAAAAACACCACTGGATGCTTTGAGAATCTCTTCATTTGTATTTTATCAGGCTTTATATTAAAAAGTTGCTTTAATTTTTCAAAATAAAACTCTTATCCTTCCCGTTTGGTTGTTATCCACAATTTCCCTGCATTGCTTATTTATATACAACTCCTGGTCTGTTCTCTGGAATTCAGAGTTTAGTTGGGCAAATGTTACTCTGTTGCCTTTTGTATCCTATCTTTCTTTTAATATTTTGACCCCATTTTAAGCCATTTTGCTTTCTTTTGCATTTGGGGATATTTTTGTTTCATCTTTAATAATATTATAGACTTTGATTCAGACTTCTTCAGGCACTCTATTGAGCAAATCTCACTCATTAATTTATTCTTTATTTTCATAGCACAATCATATGCAGTGCTGCACAGGTTTTTATCTTGTTAGTTTAACAATGTTGTCTTTTTTTATTTAAACCAGAGGTTTCCAAACTTGGCAACTTTAAGACTTGTAGACTTCAACTCCCAGAATTGGCAACTGGCTGGAGAATTCTGGGAGTTGAAGTCCACAAGTCTTAAGGTTGCCAAGTTTGGGGACCCCTGCATTTAAATTGTAATTCTGCAAAATCTGAGCTACACTGAACATCAGGTCAATAGAAATCCTCTGTTTTGGCATGCAAATTATATAGTCAACTTGAGTTTGGTCTTTAGCAATGTCCATATGTAGAGTTGTCTTTTAAGTTGTTGAAAGCTTGGATTTATTATAAACATCCGTTTTTCTTGGTAGAACTCTGTGTCCTCTTCGTTTTGTATACCAAGGACAAATCTTTGCATTATTCCAGATGCATTCTACTCCCCTACAATTAATAGGATGCCTTTTTTGATGTTGTGTCAACAAAGTATTGCAACTCACGATAAAATTATGCAACTTCTGCTTTATGTGCAACTTTGCGTAAGACATGAAACACAATAAGCCAGTTAGCTTGCTGCGAATTTGAATTAACATAATTGGGGTGGGGGGGTTGCACGTGACCTCTAACTTTGTTGTCCTTTTAATTGATGAGAATAGCTACTCCTTTTCAAACTTCAAAGTTTTGAACTTTTCTTTTTTCTCTAGATACCTCAGCAGCTAAATGACTTTTCGGCTTTAATCCAGCCGTATCAGAAGTACATATGGGCTAATTGTATTTGCTTTGCTGGTCTTTCCCCAGTACACACTGGATACTTTCTAACTTGAGGGAGGGGACTTCATTGTCTAGTACAGGTAGTCCTCACTTACAACAGTTCATTTAGTGACCGTTTGAAGTTATATGGCACCAGTGATGGGATTCAATTTTTTTTACTACCGGTTCTGTAGGCGTGGCTTGGTGGACGTGGTGTGGCTTAATGGGTGTGGCTTGGCTTGACTTGGCAGGTGTGGCAGGGGAAGGATACTGTAAAATCTCCATTCCCTCCCAACCCCACTAACTTGCTTTTCAGCTCCATTCTCCTGTGCAGGACAACAAAAGAAGACCCAGCCAATCAGCTGGGACTCGGGAGGCAGAGAATAGATGGGGGCGGGGCCAGTCAGAGGTGGGATTTGCCAGTTCTCCGAACTACTCAAAATTTCTGCTACCGGTTCTCCAGAACTGGTCAGAACCTGCTGAATACCACCTCTGCACGGCACTGAAAAAAGTGGTTTTTCTTTTTCACACTTATGACTGTTGCAGCATCCCCATTCAGACACCTGGCTACTGACTCATATTTATGATGGCTGCAGTTTCCCTGGGCCACGTGATCTCCTTTTACAACCTTTTGACAAGCAAAGTCAGAACAGAACAGAACAATAGAGTTGTAAGGGACCTTGTAGCTTATCTAGTCCAACCTTCCTGCCCAAGCAGCAGACCCTACATCATTTCTGACAGGTGGCAGTCCAGTTTCTTCTTGACAGCTTCAAGTGATGATGCTCCCACAACTTATGAAAGCAAGCTCTTTCGTTTGTTGATTATTTTCACTGTCAGAAAATTTCTCTTTATTTCTGGCTTGAATCTTTCCTTGATCAATTTCTATCCATTATTCCTTGTTTGGCCTTCTGGTGCTTTGGAAAATAGCTTGACCCCTTCCTCTCTGTGACAACCCTTCAACTATTGGAACACTGCTATCATGTCTCCCCTGGTCCTTCTCTTCACTAGACTAGTCATGCCCAGTTCCTGTAATGGGGAACTCAGATTCACTTAACAACTGTGTTACTAACTTAACAACTGGAGTGATTCACTTAACAACTGTGGCAAGAAAGGTCATAAAATGGGGCAAAACTCATTTAACAACTGTGTTGTTTAGCAACAGAAATTTTGGGCTCAATTGTGGTCATAAATCAAGAACAGGTTGTATTATGTTACCATTTTTCTGATTGTGAATTCACAATTGGTTTCCTTAGAAGAATCATTGGCATGAGTTGCCATTCTTCCTCCAATGGGTTGTATTTAGTCTGATTCCTCTGTCTATGACTGTCAGTCATGGGTGATGCTTCTGGAATATGCTTACCCCCCGGTATAGCCCACAGCAAGACTCTTCACCACTGTAGGCAGTGATCCATGAAAAGAGTAAAATGATTTGGTGAAGACTTTTGCTTCAAGCCTATCAAATAGCAAAATATGACAAATGAATCTCTCTGTGTGTGAGAGATAAATAATCAATTCATTATATTTATTTGTTCGTTTGTTTGTCAAACATGTACAAGAAAACAAGTATCGGTATGAACATAAACATGAACAAACCTCCAGGGTCCCTTTCAACTGTTATTCTATGTGAAAGGGAGTAAATACAGATAAATGGATTTAGACTGTGGTTGTTCAACAAAAATAGAAAAAGGTAATTTCACCTTTCTACATACTACCTGTTTGGTTCACACTGGATAAGTACTGTATTCATTCAGTTCTTAGAGGGGATCCAGGTGAGATTACTGCCAAATCTCTACATTCCATTGTCATCTGTGTGGTCTTACCTTTTTCTCCCCAGACCTAATTTGTGGCAATTTTGAAATGACAGCCTGCTATGCTTGGTGGCAAAGTGTTCTTCAGTCTTCCTTATGTAAATTATCTCATTAGTAGAAAAGCAGGATACTCTCTAAACAGTACTTATTTTGGATTCCAAATAAAGATATTGCCCAATGGATTGAGCATTTTCTAATGGAGAATTCATTATGATTCTTTAAAATCCTCTCTTCCTCTGTTTGGGGAACCTGACCTCTGAGTTGAACCTAAAGTATCAGGATTCCAGCAGTTACCCCACCTAGACTTTTGATGTAAAGCAAATAAAAATAGAGGATCCCAGATTTAGTCACAGGCGTTTTCCAGACATCTATTCTAGTTTATTAACTAAATAATGTACCTCACCTCCTGGGAGTTTTCATGAGGCAGAAATCATCCCAGCTCTGATGTAATATAGGTTCCACCGACAGTAAAAAGGGGGAGAGCATTTTACCTTTTAAATTGGCAATTTACCATCCTAGCTAATACATGGAGTGTTTAGCTGCCTCTTTGCACTCTATGGGGCATTCCGGTTTACACAACAGAAATTCTCAAAATATTCTTCCCCTGTCCTTGTATTCACAATTTCATTTCTATGGGAGTAATTGGCCTTGAATATCTTGGCATGTATAAATTCATTCATTATAGAGATTTTATTTTACCCAAATCTTCCCCCCCGCCCCCATTTTCAATAACAAGATGGTATGGTAACTGTCATTCAGAAAGACAAGGCTTTTGAATATACATTTGCCATCATATTGGCTGCACAATTCAGGCTTTGGAAATATTTAATATGTGCTTGCAGCTATGACAACTACACAGACATTGAGAAATGCAGCCATTTATATTTTTACACTCAATCTCACCCACCCCTATAGTCTTTTGGATGAGTTCTTTTTCAAACCATTGGACAAATTTACTGATGATTGCAATCCATAATATAAGCTACCATAAAATTATACAAAAATAATAATTTAAATTTTTCATCATAATAACACATCTTAGAACAAAGGGAATAGGCAGGCTATAGATGCTGTCCTATTGTGACAATAAAACAATTGTTCTTCACTTACAACTGAAGACTGACTACTGTCAGTGAAACACTAAGTTGTGGTGAAACCACATACAAAAAATCCTCTCCTTGATGTAAAAAGGAGTATAGCTGGCTGAGGAATTCTGGAGGTTGAAGTCCACAAGACTTAAAGTTGGAGTTCCCTGCCTTAAAGGAAAGAGTGTCACAATACTTCAAAATAATCCAAGCAGAAGTTACTAGAGCATAAGGTGCTGGTCCATTCAAATGCTGGAGCAGGCACAGATGTAGAGAGTTTGTTGGAAACTTTAGGGTCATATCATGCCTCCAGAGAAAAGATAACTTTGCATTGCTTATGACCTTTACATATATCTTTAGATGAAAATAAAGGCAAAAGAAGATGCTTTCTTAGGCATACCTGTAAGGGCAAGCAAGATGGCAGTATTTTTGTTCACAACAGACTCAATTTAGATGATTCTGGGCTAAGACTTTAAACACAAAGAACTAAAGGCAAAGAATAAATCCTCTAGGCAGACAGGGGGCACAGCTCAATGTGTGTGTATGAGGTGGGGGAGCAGAGCTGGATAGGTGGCTGCATGTGCTAAATGCTAGAAACCCTGACAGAATGACTTCACAATGGTGCCACATGCAAAGCCTGAGTGGAAGCACTAATTACTTAAAGTTAGGAGGACGGAAGCAAAAATTAAAGGGGGCAACTCAGACAGTGACATCTTTTTTTACAAAGATGGCTCCCCTAATTACATCTTTGCTGAGCATCAGCAGCACCTCACATTCCTGCAGGCCCTGGCAGTCTCCCAGGAGGCACTGTGCCCAATGGAGCCCCTTTGTCTGAGAGGAAGAGAGATCTTCATTCCATGCATGAAGGGTTAGGGCACACCTCCAGCATAGAGAATCTGGCAAGATCGGGAGACAGTCATTTTCTCATCTCGTTCCTTTCAAACGATTGCCAACACATCTTATCTGACCTCCTTTGTGCAGCAGGTTGTAATTTATATCATACAACAAAACTGAAGGAAACAAAACACAACAAAACACTGTTTTGAAAAGATCTGTGTTCACTGCCCACCAACCCACACTAGACATTTCTGTAATTTAGTTAATTTATCGAGAAATGCTTTTCCCATCTGTAATACACAATATCCCCATTGATTGGGATTTTGTAGTAACATTAAGGACAAAGATAGGTACAACCCATAGTAATAACTATGGGCATGTGCTCTAACCTATGACATGTGCTCTAACAATGATATTTGTGTTAGATTTGCATGAAGAGTCAGACGCGAAGTGCTTCAGTGAAGAGTTTATTAGTGACTACAGCTCATAACAGACCCGATTTGGCTGGTCTGCACTGCTACTTATAGCCAGCAGCCGCAGTTGCCAGCCAATCAGAGTGCAGGGTTTTCCCACACTTTTAAACCAATCATTTCTGACATTTTACAAGAACAGTTCAAACTTAACCAATGACATTCAAACCTGCATACATAACACCCCTCCCACTAGGTTCAGTCCATACTCAAACCCCAACCTATCTAATGTATTCTTTTAAATAGGTGGGGCTCTTACGCACGTTGAGACCTTCATGGTTCAGAAGTTTTAACGTTCTCACCCAGTGAGAGGAAATGTGTCTGTTGACATTTCCCTAGTTGGACTTCCTGTGAAAGAAGACCCTGTTTGATTGTTAGAATCTGGTCTCTCCTCCAACCCATCTCCAGCCCAATGTCAGCACCCAAGTCAGGTAGTGATGTGCAATCTTCCACTTGTAAGGATGGATTTTGGCATTGTGACAGGTTTTGGGATGGTTCCTGTTGTAATGGCTCGTTACACATGGGGTTGATTCTTGTTGCTGATTATCCTCATGTTCCTCCCCTCCCCCTAGAAAAGCATTAGGTATGGGAACTAGAGAGGAACAATTGCAATGTTCCTGAGGTAATCTGGATCTAAGCTGATCAATGTGCCTGCTCCAGAGGACTCCATCCTCTGTTTGTACCCTGTAAGAACGAGGGCCTGTGATTTGAGTTATTTCAGCAGGAATCCATGAAGGCTCACCCATAAGGTTCTTAGCATAAACAGAATCACCCACACTGAACGCAGAACTTTGCTAGTGGAATCTAGTGGCGCTTGGGTGCATAAGTGGGATGAAGGCGGTCAAGGGAGACCTAAGTTTCCTACCCATCAACAACTCTGCTGGGGATAAGTTAGTTGATGGGTTAGGAGTGATGTGCTGAACACTAAGAAGTTTTTCAACTTTCTCAGTGATGTCCCCAGGACCCAATTGCTGAAGCTTTTCCTTGGTAAAGTACCATCGTTCAGCCCGGCCAAGCTGAAGGGTGCCCAGGGGCTGTCAGGGCATGTCTGATACCCAGTTGTGCTAGATAGATTCAAAGGGTTGGATGTAAATTGAGGGCCATTGTCAGAGACAAGAACATCAGGTAACCCGTGGGTTACAAAAAGCTTTTAAGCTGCTTGATGACAGCATCAGTTGTGGTGGATGCCATAGGGATTACCTCTAGCCATTTGGAATATGCATCTACTATAATAAGGAAGGTGTGCCCTCTGGTAGGGCCAGCGAAATCAATGTGAATCCTAGACCATGGGCCCCTAGGACATTCCCATTCCTGTGTGGGGGGAGAGGTGGGGCAGGCCTGACTACCTGACAGTTGGGACAAGATGCAACCCAGTTTTCAACCATTTTGTCAATACCTGGCCACCATACATAACTCCTGGCCAATCCCTTCATCCTTACAATACCAGATGACCCTCATGTAGCATTTCCAAAACTCTCCCTTGCAGTTTTGCAGGAATAACCACCCTGTTACCCCACAAAATACATCCTCTTAATACAGATAATTCAGTTTGCCTGGATTTAAAAGGTTGGGCAAGGTGAGGTAGATCTTGAAAAGGCCAACCTTTCTTAATCCAGCCTATAATAGGAGCCAATAAAGTGTCTTTGGCAGTCTCTCTGGCAATTTCAGCAGCTGTACTGGAAGCTTGGCAACAGTTTCTAGGAAAAAGGTGTGTGCCTCAGGTTCAAAGTCCTCCTTGTGACAAGGAAGTGGGCAAGACTCAAGGCATCAGCATGTCCAATGTCCTTGCCAGGCTTGTGGATAAGGTTGTATGAATAAGCAGCAAGAAATTCAGTCCACCTCAGCATTCTTGGTGACAGGATAATGGGTGTAGGTTTGTCTCCGCCACAATGCCTAACAAAGGTTTGCAGCAATACGTAACTAAGTACAAGGTTTGTGATCTGTGACAATGGTAAATGTTCTCCATATAGATACTCATGGAATTTCTTGACAGCTGCAACAAGTGCCAATGCTTCCTTGTCCAATGGCTGTAATTCCTCTGCTTTGGTCAAAGTGAGCCTTGGTAGTCAGGCTGTTAAATGCCTGCTCTTAAGATCCAGCTGCCTACAATATTGTAGGCTCAGAATCCCACCAGGCTCAAGGTTGACTCAGCCTTCCATCCTCTCAGGGTAGGTAAATTGAGGACCAGAGTTGGGGGCAATTAGCTGACTTGTAAAAAGCCGCTTAGTAATAAGCAGGCATATACAATGGGATGAAGGCTATTGCTGAGCACACTGGGTTGATCCCAGAATTGTAAGCCGCCTGAGTTCGGAGAAGGGCGGCAATAAATGTAATTAAAAAAAAAGTGCAAGAGTAAAATGCAATAGGGGCTTCCCTCCCGCTGGGAAGCCTGTGGCTCAAACCCCCCACTCAAAAGGGGATGATCACAAGTAGTACAACAGGCAATTCTCAGAGAACTGTATCAGTACAGCATCAGACGTGATTAGTCTTTTAATACTGTTAAATGCTGATTGTTCTTTCCTGCCCCAGACCCAAACAGACCTTTGTCAAGCAATCTGTGTAATGGTTCTGCAATGGTTGCCTTCTGAGGTAGGAACATGTGATAAAAGTTAATAAGTCCAAGGAAGGCTTGCAAATCTGTTTTGCATTTTGGTCTAGGGGCTTCTTTGATTGCTTGAACCTTGGCATCTGTAGGGTGGATGCCATGCTTGTCAATCATATAGCCCAAGAACTCAACCTTGTCAGTTCTAAGAGTGCATTTTTCTTCCTTGACTTTTAATCCCGCTTTCTTGAATCTGGTAAGGACTTCTCTGAGTCTCTCTTGTAATTGAGTGTCATTTTCAGCAGAGATTATCAAAGTAAGGCACTACCCCTGGCAGTTCTTGGAGCATCCTTTCCATAAGGCTTTGGAAGATGCCTGGTGCCACGCTTACTCCAAACTGTAACCTTTTACATTTGAAGGCACCTCTATGAGTCACAATGGTTTGGGCCTCTGCAGTGGCTTCATCCACTGTTAGTTGTTGATATCCTGGGCCAGATCCAATTTGGCAAAGACTGTACCCTGCCAAGTGAATGTAATAAATGATGCACCACTGGAACTGGATATGTGCTCTGTTGAAGTGCATGGTTCAATGTCCCCTTATAGTCCCCACAGTTTTCACTGACCCATCAGTCTTGACTGGTGTGACTATGGGTGTCCCCATCTGGAGTGGTCAGTGGGCTCTAAAACTCCTTGAGCTATTAGTTTATCTAATTGTGCATCAATTTTTCCTTTAAGGCAAATGGGACCCTTCTGGGCTTTAAGCGAATTGGGGGCACCTTGGGATCTAGGTTGAAAGTGATAGGGGTCCCCATATACTTGCCCAATCCTTGCTGAAGACCTCTGGAAACTCAGACTTCAAGGCCTCCTCCCATTCAGTGTTGCTCATGTGATTGATGCCAGTCACCTCGATGCCTAGTGGATTGAACCACTCAAGTCCCAGCAAGCTTGGGCGGTCCTTGTCCATGATGGTCAGGGGCAAACGTTTGGTGTGGCCTTTGAACTTCACGATGAATTCTCTTGTTCCAACTACTGGAATCTTGTTCCTTGGTAGTCTTTAAGAGTCAGTGCTTGCTCTGAAAATGTTTCTTCTGAATGTTGGGAAGTAGCCTGTGAATAGTGTCCCATGACACCATAGATAAATAGGAGCCTGAGTCCACTTCCATTTGGCAAGGCCTTCCTTCAATTAGTACCTTCACATGTACTTTTCTGCTTCTTAAGGGTGAAGAATGACCAATGGTGACTGTTTGATGAGTTTCATTCTTCCCATTTGCTTCTGTATTGCACCCCCTTTTCTCACTGAAGTTGTTGGGCTTGAATTCTTTGTCAGGAAACTTCTTTCTGCTTGGTGGAGTTCTGGATGATTTGCAGACTCTTGCTAGGTGACCTCTTTTTTCACAAAGGAGGCAGATGGTATCAAAAAACTTGCATTTAGTGCAGGGGTGCCCCCCACAACCTCTGCAATAAAAATCTTGCCTCTCTCTTCCAAGGTCTTCCTTTTTCTCCATTCTGAGTCTATAAATTCCTTCCTCCACTTCACTACACTCTGAATCAGAATCTATTTGCTCGCAATGGGTTGTTGTGGATTTTCCACATCAGGATGGCTTGCGGCCTTGTTAATTTTCTTCATGGCTGCTGCTGAGGACTTGGTAGCTTCCACTGAAGAAGCTTCTTCTATGGCCTCCTAAGCGTGATCTTAGGTTTCATTAATAATTTGCTCTGCAAAACCTTGTCTTTAGGCCTAGAACAAATGATCGCATGGCCTCTTCTAAGTTGATAAATTCACATGCACCCCCAATGTCCCTTAAACTTGCCACAAAGTTATTAACGTTTTTGCTTTCCCCTTGATCCCGACGGTAGAATTCGTGTCTCTTAATGAGGCACGATACTTGTGGCGTAATGGGCTCTAACTTTTCTAAGTCGGGCCAGTCCATTACCTTCACGTCTGCAGCTCCGCCAATGCCTTCACCATCTTGAAAATGGCGGACGCAGTGGTGAGAAAGACAGCCCTCTTCCGCTTCGGAAATGTCGGCGAGATCGTTTCCCTCCAAATACATTTGGAAATGATCCGCATCGAGTCCCAGTCTTCTGCCATCGGATCGAACGGGGCTGGGGGGTGTTCAGCGCAGCCATCTCTCTCAGCTTGTTTTCCGCGTCGTTTCTCTTCAGGAAGGATCCCACTTTTGTCGCCAGTGTTAGATTTGCATGAAGAGTCAGACGCGAAGTGCTTCAGTGAAGAGTTTATAGTGACTACAGCTCATAACAGACCCGATTTGGCTGGTCTGTGCTGCTACTTATAGCCAGCAGCCGCGGTTGCCAGCCAATCAGAGTGCAGGGTTTTCCGACTTTTAAACCAATCATTTCTGACATTTTACAAGAACAGTTCAAACCTAACCAATGACATTCAAACCTGCATACATAACAATTTGCATGTGGCTCCAATAGTCTGACAACTTTATGAGGCTTGGAACTATATTTAACTGCAGAATGTGGATCTATTTCTTTAGCTCTGTTTGTACAATACAGCTGACTAAGTCAGACACAGTATAAAGACTTTGCAGTACATAGTTGCCAATGAATCTGTCTACTAGAAAGGAGGCTGGGAGGGTTATCTGATTGATTGTTATGCCATCCAGATTAGAAAAAAAGTGGATAAAAATGTACAGAAATACACAAAATCCATGTCAGTGCAACTAAGGGCAGAGTTGGGGGAGTTTCTCTTCCTATCCCTTTCTATCTTGCATCTTTGGTCCCACAAGGCCTTAATGTAAAACAAGCACAAAGATCAAATATTTGAACCCGAGTATATGTCGACAGACTGCATACAGCTCTTGGTTGATGGGATGTGGGCGACAATATGTTGCTTTTCAAGATTGTAACTCGAATAGAATGTATGAAGGCTTGGCATAAGTTGGGATATCATTGCATTTGGGACATCCTGACTGAAATATTACATTGACAGATTCTATTCTTGCTGTTAAGAACACTGCATAGGACATGGTATAACTATGTCTGATAATCTAATCTGCATTCTATGAAAACTTTGATTGACCAAAACCATGATGGGTGACAAAGATCAACCATTGTGGACCCATATACTCATAACAAGGCACGGTGAAGATTGTGGTTTCAAATATATGAGGAACCAATGGTAACAGCAAATAAAAGAAAAAAATATGATAAATCTCTGTGAAACTAAAAGGGAAAAATATCATTCTTAATGAAAATGTTCTTTCTGTGCCAACTCAGAAAGCTCAGACTGCCCAAGGAGCTGCTGATACAGTCCTACAGAGGAATTATTGAGTCTGTCATCTGCACCTCTATAACTGTCTGGTTTGGTTCTGCAACCCAACAGGACAGACACAGACTTCAGAGGATAATTAGGACTGCAGAAAAAACAATTAGTACCAACCTGCCTTCAATTGAGGTCCTGTATACTGCACGAGTCAAAAAGAGGGCTGTGAAAATATTTACAGACCCCTCACATCCCGGACATAAACTGTTTCAACTCCTTCCCTCAAAACGACACCATAGAGCACTGCACACCAGAACAGCTAGACACAAGAACAGTTTTTCCCTGAAAACCATCACTCTGCTAAACAAATAATTCCCTCAACACTGTCCAACTATTTACAAAGTCTGCACTACTATTACTATTAATCTTCTCATCACTCCTTATCACCCATCCCCTCCCACTTGTGACTGTATGACTGTAACTTTGTTGCTTGTATCCTTACGATCTATACTGACTGTTTCCTAGTATGATTTGATTGCTTATTGTGCCCTATGACTATCATTAAGTGTTGCACCTTATGATTCTTGACTCTTGACAAATGTATTTTTTCTTTTATGTATTTTGAGAGCATTTGCACCAAGACAAATTCCTTGTGTGTCCAATCACACTTAGTCAATAAAAAAGAATTTTAATTCTAATTCTAAATAGTCTGTCTTTTGGAGAGGAACTGGTTACTCTAAAATATGTACCGAAATGAAATATGTTTAATTGTTAATGAAAAAGCAAAAAAGTATATCAGAAAGTATGAATTAGTCTCATTTAGGTTCCTGGGAGGGTAAGAAAATAAAAGAATTCAAAGGCTCATGATAGCTGCATATTATGGTGATAATGAAAGAACTAGAGTTACTGAACGCTTGAGGGGAAATCATGCATTTTTATGTATAAATTAAGCTGGAAGAAGGGGTGAATATTCTGCTAGAAGTCATGAATGTCTGGGGGAGAATCAGAACAGGGAGTATAGAAGGAATTGAGAGAGCCAGAAATGTGTAAAATAGTGACTGTGAATATCCATTTGGAAAAAGGTGTAAGCATCTTTATTTACCACACAAAGTCACTGGGAGTCAGGCTGCCTAAAAAATTAATTAATAACAATCATAATAGTTCAAATCTTCAAATCCACTCTGAACATCTGCTGACTGTGCGACAGTCCATACTTGTTCCAGTCAAATGTACCCATGGCAAAGAAATGAATATCAATTTAAAAGCAGAATGCATTTCATTCTTTATGATGATAGATTAAATGAACCAGTGAAGGATGCAAGGATGATGAGGGGTTTTTCTAAAGTTGGACAAATAAAACCATTTCTCCCCCAAACAGATGTTAAGTAAAACTGAGTATGAAAGAAAAGAAGTGAAAAAAAATATGAGTGAAAATAGAACAAAGCTGTTGCAAACAAAGAGGAACTGGTAGCTGTCTACAACAGTTTGAATGTAACTTTCACTGTTAACTAAAGACCAACTTAGTCCCTGTCTGAAATCTTTCAATATTGTGTTGGGGTTTTTCTTTAGGGTCAGCCTGCTCCTTTCAGCTGACATAGCCCACATCCCTTTCATCTCTAAATCAGAAGCAATCCCTTCCTACAGTTCTTACAAGTAGAACAAGCTGTAATTCTCCATTAAAAGCCATGTTCTGCACACTTTCTGTCTGCTGCTGGGTAAATCAGGCTATATAAAATTAACTAAAATGATAATTTGCCAGAAAGCTAGGTACCAACAAATAACAACTTCACTGGAAGTCACATCTTGGGCACAGTTCAATTTGCCAACATCCCTTTTCTTCATCTTAAATAAAACAATCATTATAGTCTCTGTATGATTTTCTGTAGCCTCTTAGAATGAGCAGAAAAATAAATCATACCTTCCTTTTAGTCAGTGGTTGAAGAAAAAACCTGAAATGCCTAATCCAATGTGTATATTTTTAAGCAAGCATCTTGTCATTTGCATATACACAACGGGTTAAGCAAATCCATCCGACGTAAGTACATTTGCTAACTGCTGTCACAAATCCTGTATTTTATGCCCTTTCTCTTTAAAGGGCAACCTAATATGCATAAACAAGTCTCAGTATTTTACTATTCAGTGTTTTACTGAAGCCATCAAAAGAAAGATGCTGTAGTTTTGAAATGAAAAATGCCAATGCCATTATACATGCTGTTCTCACTGCTTTTGCTTTGTTGTTCCTATTAATGTAGGCACAGTAGTTTTATCAATGTCTTGCAGAGCTGCAAACTTCTGTAGAGAAGCTAACCAAAATAGAATTCAGAGACAACAGATATAGAGTAAAAAGGTAAATGGTTTCCTGTCCAGACTCTAGGACACAGTGCTTATCTCTGTTTCTCGGCTGAGCCAGTGCTGTCTGAAGACTTTTCCATGGTCATGTGGCCAGCATGGTTATATGCCAAAGGCACACAGAGCACTGTTACCTTCCTACCGAAGTGGTACCTATTAATTTACTTGCACTTGCATGCTTTTGAACTGCTAGGTGGGCAGAACTGTATTTATTCAGATAGCTAGCTAGCTAGATAGATAGACAGACAAACAGAGACAGAGACAGAGAGATAGCTAGCTAGTGGACTAGAAGTATCTTTACTCAAATGAATGAGGTGTCTGGTTGCAGCTCTCCTTGGAGCCTAAACTTTTGATGATCATCAATTATTTACTAAATTCAAGAATAGATGACATAAGCTCTTTCCCAACTTGGTGACCTCTAGAAGTATTGGCGTACGATTTCCTTCATGGCTGACACCTGGGAATCAGAGGGAGTGGACTTAGTACTTGAGAAGACTATTTGCTCAGCATATGCACGGGAGTCCAGCTGACTGGCTTTACAGCAACTGTGAATGGTGATATATTCAGCACTCGTCAGCATGCCTTCATGGAAACAATGCAGTCATGAAAATGACCTGCTAAAAAGCCATTCTTTTTTTACATGACATTTCCCCCCAATAATGCATGTGTTTGAAATTCCCATAACTAAATAATCCAGATCCTTGTATATGTTTTTGTATTCCTAAAATTATTAAGAATTTCAAATATAAGGAGCCCTTCTTTTCCTCAGAAAGAAGCTAACCTGAATATGAAAATAAGACTCCTGGGACTCAGACTCCAAGTGAACTACTTAAGTCTGCTTTCACAAACACTTCTAAGTTATAATGTCGATGTTTCAGTATTGCTTTAGAGAGCACTGTGCAAAACTAGACATAATTTAATGGTTTACTATCATGCATGAATCGTCCAGAGGTGCCTTATTCAGTCAACCATGGTGCATTATCATGGTGTGGGTCTCTCAGCCCTTTCATGTTCTTCAATTGAACAGCTGAGGTTGCTTGCCATTTGTTTTAATCCTTTGGAGGCCTTTCCCCATTTGCCTCACAAGAAAAGAAGTCAGCCAAAGGCTGATCTATCATCTGTACTTCTATTTGGGAGTGCAAGACATCAGCACCCAGAGGCACTGGCTGAGGCTTGGCAGTGACTCATGCTTAGAAGTAGGACCATGGATTGATGTTGCTACTGTGGTGGATTCCCCAGCAGAAGGACAATTTGATTGATACATCTGCTGAATAGGTGCAGATTAATTAAGTCAGGAATTCCCCAAGCAGACCTTCCCTTGAAGAGGAATGAACTTCATCACCCCTACCAATACACAGGGCATAAATCATTGACTTGTGGACAGCCATACATTTCACACCAGGAAAAAAAAACACATTGTACTACACTGAACTCTATAACCAAACTAAAATATCACAGAGTCCCTAGTATTGCTCTGCCTTGCCAGAGCCTATTTTTCTATTGGCCTCCATATCCACCTATCTTTTCCATTGAGAATAAATCCCAAAATTCAAGATCATATATGAGAGAGACTAGAGAATGGTGCAGAGATAGCACTTTTCTCTATGAAGGTTAGTGAGGATTCAAGAGAATACAAGATCCTTCCTCATTCATTGGAATGTAATCCGTTTTTCAAACTTGTGAATCTGTCTGAACCAGGAGCTTGAAGAACCATATAAGAAAACACAGAAAACTAAGTCTGCAGAGTTTTAGTGGGGCAGGAGAACCTGACCAGAATATTCAGTCATGCAATCATCCATCTACAACCCAAAATGGTTATGTTCAAGGACAAATTTATCTCCTTATCAGGTTATTGTGAGACTTAGGTTTTAAAGTCATCTATCAGGACATGGAGGAATGCTTTGTGAAGGGATGTCTATGCTAATCTTCTTTAAGACTTTTCTCTCTCTTTTTCTGATTCAAAACACACAAGTTAATGGCTACTTAGCAAAGTGGATGAAGCATATGAAGAGTTATTGGCCTGTCTTAATGCAGAATTTCTCCTTTGGGTGAAGCGTAGGCTTCCAGCCAGCCAGCCAGCCAGCCAGCCAAGTCCATTAACATGGAAAGGGGATACCCCTGAGAAGAGGTCAGCAGCTACAGGAGGTAGACAGGAAGTGCCTCTGGCCCCTGAATCGAGACAGGCAGATGAGGGCCCTGAAATTTCAGCCCTGCCCCAGACCTGCTGAAACATGCTGTAGGAATGTTCTTAAGAGTGCCAGCAACCAGCAGGACCTCAGTGCTGGGATCGTTCCTGCTCCAATTGCTCTCATGTCAGACTGATGAAGACCAACAGTCAAAGAAAGAAGCCACATCAGCTAAAGTAAGAAGTGTGACTGCCATTCTTGCTCTAGTCTGCCCTCCTTACCAAACCTAGTCGCAGGGAGGGTTGATTTTTATTGTTGTTTTTTGAGGATATTTGTAGGAAGAAAGGAATTCATGCTGGAATTCATGAGGTAAACATTGTCTTTTTGGTCTCAAAGTCTCTTAGGATGAAATTCATGCTTGTAAAGACATCAGTGGACTAGAAGTTTCCAAGACACTCCACTTCCCTCCCTGGAGGCTTTTGGTCTAACGCCAAACCATTCTCCTAGACAACCCTGGACAGCTGTAATGATTCCAGACCTCTTATATCCTTGACATCCTAAACATAAAGCTTCCATTTTACATGGACTGGACTCTTTCCTCCCCACAACAGATGTGAAGATCACTATATATAACTGAACAAGATGTAATTGAGAGCTAGTCACAAGGGTAATGTGTTTCATCCAGTAGTTTCTGAGATGTGATGAGACCTGGATTGATTAAGATTATCAGAGTGTAACAAATCTAGGGCTACTCTACCTGGCTTACAAAACCCAAGCTGGTCACTAGATGGTAGCAAAGAGATACAGAAAACACTCATTGCTGCCATCTGCTGTAACTCTTTGCTCCAATCTTATTATTTCTGTTTTCCAGATGTATAGTAGCCCAAGTTATGGCTCGTCACATGGCAACCAGGAATGGAGTGAGCAATCATAATTGGCTCATCATCATTTTACACTATGATAAATGGTCTAACACACTGCCTTTTGATCTTGATATAGCCCAAACAGATGAGAAGGAAATTAGGATTCAGATCAGCCCAGTCTTAGCCCCTCCCAATATGTGGATTTCAACTTCTGAAATTTTGAGCAATGGCTATGCTGACTGGGCAAATCTGGGAAACTGAGTCAATACATCTGGAGGCCAGATTGGTCCTTTAGATTTCCTGATGTCTGTTTTGAGCTGCTCCAAAGGGACAAATTAATAGTTTCCTTGATGCAGTAAGCACTCCAGATCTTTGGAATGTGTGCTGCAAAATATTCCTTTGCTGTCCACAGCTGGAAATTAGCTCCTGGATTAAATGGATCCCCACTGTTCAGACCCAAGTAGGCTCTTTTTCAGAAGGAAGGTGCCCTATTAATAATTGCCCTGCTTTTCCAGAGCAAAAGAAACCATCTTCCAAAATCTGAAGGCTTCCTATTGCTTAACGATCAGGCCTACTCTGCAGAGTGCAGATTTCAAACAGATTCCTTGTGTGTCCAATTACACTTGGCCAATAAAGTATTCTATTCTGAGGCTCAAAGGTCTGTACAAAACCCTTTATGGGCAGTTTCCAGCTAGGCACAGATTCCGAAATAGGTGGTAGGTGAGCTTCCCACTACAGGTAGTCCTCAATTTATGACCACAGTTCTGCCCCCAATTTTTTTTTGTTGCTGAGACATTTGTTAAGTGAATTGTGCCCCATTTTGACCTTTCTTGCCACAGTTGTGAAGTGAATCACTGTTAGTAACATGGTTTGTTAAGTGAATCTGGCTTTCCCACTGACTTTGCTTGTCAGGAGGTTGCAAAGATGATCATGTGACCCCAGGACATTGCAATGCTCATAAAGATGAGTCAGTTGCCAAGCCTCTGAGATTCGATCACATGACCATGGGGATGCTGCAATGGTCACAAGTGTAAAAACTGTCATAAGTCACTTTTTCAGTGCCGTTTGAAGTTTACAATTGAATGGTTACTAAATGAACTGTTGTAAGTCGAGAGCTACCTGTACTGTATACTGAAGCAGGAGACACAGGTTAAATTCCCCTCCCCAGGGGCCTCCCTCTTGTTTGGTGCCTCAAAATATTGCCCCTCTCTGCAATATGCAGTCAGCCTGAATTGTGTACAATATGTTATCTTGCAGAAGCACTTCAGCCAATCAGTGTGGGAGGCTAACATTTGTAAATTCTCCTTGCTTTGGCAACTGTAAATAAGCTTGAATGGGCAGAGGTAGGGTGGCTGTTTCAGGCAGGATCATAGAGGTCAGGAAAGTGGGTGTTTGATTATCTCTTCACTGCAAGTCCAGTTTATAATACTCATCTTTTTTTTAACTCAAGGCAGTGCTAGCAGGAGTGGATGAGCAAGGAAAACCATTATTTTCATTTCACCATTTTGCTCAAGGATGGAGAACTTACAGTCTGCCAGATGTTGTTGAATAATGACTTCCACCAATATATGTTGCTGAATAATGACTTCCTCTAGTAGTATCTGGAGGACAGTGTATTTAGCATATGAGAAAATGGCCCTGCGATTACTACACTACATGGTGCCTGTAAGTTCTGCAATGCTGCCAGATTGAACTGCCTGTCTGTATGGGAAATTCTGATTGTTTACTGAGCCAAGTGAAGGTTGACATAATTCTACAACTTCTGCAGGAGGTCCCCTGTCTCACAGGATGCTCTGGGCATGCTATTTTGGTCCTCAGAGTGGATTCTGGATGAAACTCAAATACTTTGGCCACCTAATGAGAAGGACTCACTGGAGAAGAGCCTAATGCTGGGAAAGATTGAGGGCAATAGAAGAAGGGACGAGAATGAAGTGACTGGATGGAGTCACTGAAGCAGTTGGCGTGAGCTTACATGGACTCGGAGGATGGTAGAGGACAGGAAGGCCTGGAGGAATGTTGTCCATGGGGTTGTGATGGGTTGGACATGACTTCACAACTAACAACAACAAGTGGATTCTGGGAGCAAATATTTGTGCCTTGAGCAGAGGAAGGAGAGCAGCCCAGCAGAGTCCCTCTGCTTCACCTATTCTCAAACAACTCTGCAAATTGACAAGTTCTGGTGGGCCACCTCTGACTAACCGTATGCTGTCTACGTGCTGTACTTGACAGGGTGGCTCAGTCTCAGCAGGTGAAGTCAGGTCTTCAGTGGGTGGGAGGCAGGCAGGTTACTGAATTGCTTGGTCTCATGTGAGCAGGAGCAGCTGGGCAAACCGCCAGCAGATGCTTCTGGACCTGTTGTAAACATGACTAACACAGTTCTTATCAAAATGTGTAACAAGGAAACTCCATACTTCTTCAGGAAGGCAGCTTAATTATTCCCCTGGAGGTTATTTTGGCTCACTTAGAGTGTGAGGGGCTGCCTAGATCTAGATTAACCCCTAGATTCAGTGGTGAACATTGCTCCCTAAAGTTGATTTATAGGCAACTCACAGTGTCAAAGTCAGATGATAAAGCAATTAGATCATTTCCCCTGTTCTTGTTTTATTTTTTATTTTTATATTGGGAGGATGGGGTGTTAAATGGTGTGCACCATTTTCTGAAAGAAAGAAAACTTCAAATTTAAGATGGCAGCTTTGTATGTTATTTTCTGCCTTGTGTGCCATCCCTTGCTGTACCAAACATGAGATTGGTAGAGTAGTATCTTGTCCTTGTGCAGGAGCCATATAAAACATACTGCTCCAATTTAACTATATAAGCCACCGAAGCATCAGTCTTGGAAGGGGTCACCAGTGCTGATTCATTTGATTTGTCTAGCTAGAGGGCAGGGTCATCTTCCTTTCTCACTGCTTGATACACATCCCTCACAAATGTCATGCTTGGTAGAAGAGAATGACAAGATAAAGCTTCTTCAATGGGTATATGATCAATATGGTCTAAGTTGTAAAAGGCAGATATGATCAGTCTTCAAGTTGAACCTACTTAATGGACAAATCCATTTAATTTTCTTGGCACCATGAAAAGTCAGCCTGTGGTTTTGGCATTTCTGGTCATCTCCCATCCAGGTGCTAGTTGGATTCAACTATGTTGGCTTTTGAGAACAGCCAAGATACATAAACTGTTGTTATTTAGAAGATATACAAAGAAATAAAAAGGCACACATAGGCTGTGAATTTGATGATCTATAATGCATTTCTTTCTAAAACAAGCAGTCACCAGAAAAAAATTAGTGAATGTGAGCATGAGCACATACATGCATATCCTATAGATACATTTATCTGGCCAGTATGGGGAATTGCCTTTCATATGTGTTTGAAGAAATTGTCATCTGTAAAGAATACATTTCCCAGAGGACACACATCCTAGTGAATCTTATTCTAGTTAGTTTGGGACAAAGTTAAAATGGCACTTAACTGCCAAAGCTGAGGAACAATGGCATCAAAATGAGGCTAAAAAAGAGCAACATAATCAAACAAAATATGTACCTGTCAAATATGCATGTAGAGTGCTCATTTAGAAATAATTTCTCATAGCATCATCCAAGCCATCCATATATCAATGTAATAGTAATGAGGAGAGGCTTTATGGCACAGGTTGGGTGATGTTATGAAGGTACAGTAACTTGGTAGGAGGAGATCTTTGTATATGATATTTGCACACAAGAAGCATTAGATCATGGTTGTCCAACCTTTTGGCTTGCCTGGGCTACATTGAGTGAAGAGGCGTCTTGGGTTGCATATAAAATATACAGTATAATTAGATAATATACCATATATAAACAACACACTTCCCTTTATATGTATGCTTTTATTGTCTTGCAGGGTTGCATTACTAGTTTCCAGGATCACATGTGACCCATGGGATGTTCGGTTGGACATGCCTGATGTAGAGTCAGAGGCTTCAGGTTTGCAAGAAATCTAAAAGTTCTCCCAAAGTAGATGTTTATTCATTCAAGCATGAAGTTTCTATCTAGCCTTAATTCAGTTGGACTTAGATGATATGTAATAAAATACAGTGATAGCTATAGAATATGAAATCACAGAACAGAAAAGAACACCATAATAAAACTCATCCAAGAGTCCATATCTCTGCAATCAGTCCCCAAAGATCCTCTGGAAAAACCAGGTCTTTACAAATTTCCAGAGGGCTGTGAAAGTTGGGCCTCCTCTCACCCTGAAAAGGAAGACCCTTAGCAAGATCTCTGAGGCAAGGGGGGCAGTTCTATCTTGTGTCAAGCCTGGTAACAGATAACAGATAATCAGAGTTGGAAGGGACCTTGTAGGTCATCTAGTCCAACCCCCTACCCAAGCGGGAGACCCTACATCATTTCTGACAAGTGGCAGTCCAATCTCTTCTTGAAAGCCTCCAGTGATGACGCTCCCACAACTTCTGAGGGGAAACTGTTCCATTGGTTGATTGTTCTCACTGTCAGAAAGTTTCTCCTTATTGCCAGGTTAAATCTCTCCTTGTTCAGTTTCCATCCATTATTCCTTCTCTGGCCTACAGGTGCTTTCGAAAATAGATTGACTCCTTCCCCTCTGTGGCAGCCCTCAAATATTGGAAGACTGCTATCATGTCTTCCCTGGTCCTTCTTCACTAACAGCCTGTTCTTAAAAGATTGTTCCATTTACTACAAAATATGAATTTCTTGGTAAGTTTATGTTAGGCCTTCATTAGTTAAGGATTGCCTGAATTTGAAATATGGGACATCAGATTCTTATTTTTAAATAAGGAAGGAAAAGAAAGTACTGTAGATGGAAAAACCTAAAACACTGAAGCGAACCTGAAGAAAATACAGTATTGTTGCCTTTGTTGTTGTTGTTGCAACCTAAAAGTGATTCACTGGGCTGGAAGAAAAATTATTCAAAATTTGCCCCTTTCTCTGGATTTAATTGGTATCACTTTCCGATGGCACATGGACCAATGGCTGTACATGATATCTTTTTAATATTTTATGCCATCCTAGTGAATCCCCATCAGTCATAACCAATGTGACTAATAGTTATGCTATACATTAGAATTGATGAAAGCTGTAATTCACCCCATCAGATTTCCAGAAAATTAGCAAGAGGGAAGGAAGACAGATATAATCTCTGAATTGCTTCAGAGTGGCCGCCTTCGGCTTCTTTGATCTGTTTCCAGATGAAATCCTTTCATTGTTCATTCAGGTTTGAGTGGGCTGTGACTGGGCATCTGCAAGCGGTGATTCAAAAACTTCTTAAGTCAGAACACCAGTGTCCCAACAGCAGCAAGTCTACGAAACTGACTTAGCAGAGTCCTCTGAGCCAGCTGTGCATCTTGAGGTCAGCTTATTCTTTTCACTCCACCAATTACATTGTGCAGGCCATTCTTCCTCTAAATCCTCACTGACCTGGTTTGGGCCTCATACTGAGACTACAGTTCAGTGCAAGATGAACGAATGTACCTCCGTTCCCCTTCAGTCTGTACTAAAATCTAACTAGATTTCACATGAGGAAATTGAAATCTTGCACATTTTAGTGATTCAATGAGATGTTGCCCTTTTTAAAAATGAAATATACATGTTTATATTTTTATTTAGCCTAGAGCTCCACATCACTGCTGGAGCCACTGCTATGACTAGACCTGAGAAATTACCATTAATTTTATTGTTTCTGACTTTTCACCAAAGATAGATAACATTAGCTACAAGCTAACCTTAGATAATGCTAATAGCGTTGTTGCTATAAAAGTAGACACTCCTATTTTTTTTCGTCAGTGTCTTAGAGTCTTAATACTTGCCAAGTCTCAGTGAAACTTATTCTCCTCATTATTCATGTGAAATCTGAATTTGGCCTTTCTGGAACATTGACAAAAAGTAGAACTCACATGGAACAATTAGAGGAAAACCTCATTTGCAGATATCTGAGCATGATTACAGCTCTTCTATTCACTTTCAAGAAGCATCAAGCACAGGAAAGGATGCTAACATACTTTTTAAAAATCTAGGTCTAGATGAAGTGAAGTGAAAGATGGTAACCGGTCCAGCCCTACCAACAAGCAGAAGGAAGTTAGCGGATGCTGCATAGCAGTTGGAAGCAGTATTGTGGTAAATAAAACTGCAACGTGCAGTTCACCTTGAACTTTCCATTAGTTTGAGCCTCAAGTATGATAGATAGTGTTGAAATTGTCATTTGGATCAGATGGTGTATGAGGAATGAAGATATGGGGATTGACACAATCTTGATTTTCTGCCGGCTAACAAAATGTTGTAGGGTAATTTGGTCATTTTCCCAACTCTGTTTGAAGAAATGTCATAATTTCTTACCAGTAGTCCATATTTGCTGGTTCTCCATATTTGTGTCTATGTTGTAATACTCTTTATTTTCTCCTGAGGATGTCTCATTTTACCAATAAAGAGAATAGCTGTTGCTCAGGGTTGAACTGTTGAGTCCTTGGTGCTCACTGAGCTTGGTTGTTTTCTTACTTGGTTGTTTTTTCTAAACGGTTCATTACCTGGCTAGGTAAAATCATCAGTGCTAGAAGGCAGTTAACACCTCCAATGTGAGAAAACCCCACTCCCTTCTAGCACTGAAGATGTTATTTAGCTGGGTAATGAAACATTTGCAAGAAAACAATTAAAGTTAAAGAAGATTAAGGACTCCACATGCCTTATTTTTATCACTGTGTAAATCCAAACATCTTTAATGGTTATACTCTGCTGAAAATGTCCTTCCTTCTGAACCCCATGAATAGAGGGGGTATACCTTCCCTTCTGAACCCCATGAATAGTTAGCCCTTTATTGGCAAGAAGATCATGTGCAACAAGCAGAACAAACAAGCAGGGAGCATCCACAACAGATGTTTGTTAGACACTGCTAACACATTTTGTAAAGCAGATCCAGATGTTTCAAACACAGCCAGCCAAGTATTATAAGGAAGGAAATTAAACTGCCAGCTACCTAGTTAGTTTGTGGAGGTTTTATTTCTGGTCCACAATATAGTAATTACCTCTAAGCTTTGGAACCATTGGATGCCACTCCTGATTAGTTTATCTCTGAGGTGCTCACTATTTTTCTTTAGCCCTTCAGTCTCCAGGGGACCCACGAGCAAAAGGTCTTTCTCTGGCACCAGAGGAAAATCCTTTCCTTACCCAGATTGGTAATTAAAGTAGGCTGAACTGGAGGTTGCTTTTGGCAATCACAACATTAGTAGCAGTGGAGATTGCAAATAAATGGAGAAGACTGTTGCACTGCATTAAGAAAGCAGCTATGCTGTGTCAGAGAGGAGGGCTTCTTTATTTGAGGCCCAGGAGACTATCTGAGAGGGCTGTGGAGATCTTGGCAAACAGTTCAAGGACTCCTGCTTTGAACAGGCAGGAAGGAAAGATTTTTGCATCTGGTTGTGGGGTGACTCAAGATTTCTCTATCTTTTAAAGTTATGAACAGCAGGTCAGCTAGTATTTATGCTGCATGAGTCAAATCTGCATCCCTGTCTCCAAGAACACTTCACCATATGGTAGTGTTATAAACTCAGCTACAGCTAAAATCAAACAGAAACAGACCTCCCTGTATGGAGATCCACACACACTTAGCCCTAGGCAGGCACTCTTCTTGCCTTTCTGCCTATCCTGATCCTCATAAATTCTCCATGAGATTCTAAAACAGGGGTCCCCAAACTTAGCAACTTTAAGACTTGTGGGCTTCAACTCCCAGGTTGTCCAGCCAGCTATGAAGTCAAGTCTTAAAGTTGCCAAGTTTGAGACCTCTGTTCCAAAACTTCCACCTGTTACTAACCTTTCCCCAACCCCTTACAAACTCCCTTGTTCCCAACCTGCTAATCATGTTGGGTTGGGCTGATGGAACCTGCCCTCTAACAACTTCAGCAGAGCCAGGTCAGAAGATTCGCACCTATTCACCTATTGAAGTGTCTAAAATATCAGTATTTTGATAATATTCCTGAAGCAAGATAGGTCAGCCATACATGCATTTTTCCCTTGGCAGAATGGAAAGCTAATTATTGGCTAGGAAACGTGTATAAGTTTTTCAAGTTTATTCCATGTTTCCTTTGGGAGTTCAACCTAGCTCAAAGTTCTCCCCTCATTCTCCTCCCATAAACAACCCTCTGAGATAGCTCAGCTGAGAAACAGGGATTGACCAAAGGAAGGGAAGGGGCTGTTAATATTCTTTCCTTCATTGTTTCTGACAAATTTTCTGCTTCCTTCCTTCCATTTTAGACATGTAGGCAATGGGATAAAAAGGCTTAGGAAACCCTGATTTCAGAGAATTAACAACTTTCTAACAAATCTCTCAACCCTTTTCACACAACCCAACTGAGGCCAGGGCAATTGCAGGCCAAGATTAAGTGGTACTGCTTAATTTTCACAGCTGTAAGTGTTCTGGTCATTACATAATAGCATTGCTTGACTCAATAAAAAAGTATGAATTTTATGGCTTGAGGGTGGCCTACAGTCTGGATTGCTCTGATCCAAGTCCAATATTTAAACCACTACAGCAGCCAGGCTCTCTTGGTAAAGACCCCAAATCCAGATATGTGTGACTGTGGAGGCAGCAGAGGAGAGCAGGAGGAGCAGAGAAATTAATTAATTAATTAATTAATTTTATTTAATTTATATTGTCACTATTTCACACTGGCAACTCAAGGTGGCTTACACAATATAAAACCATATTTAAAACAAAAATAAAAATAAAACAATAAAAAAACTAACAAAAAGAATCAAATAAATTAATAAAGTACAATAGAACAAAATCTGGAAAAATAAAAATAAAAAAATCACACACCTCAACTTCCACCCCCCCCACCGGAGCAGAGCAGATCACTAGCCATTTGATGGGCTCCATCCTCTCTGGGTTCCCCAGGCCTGCTGGCAAAACCAGGTTTTCAGTGCCTTCCAAAGAGTCCTAGAGTGGGGGCCATTCTAATCTCTGGGGAATGATATTCCAGAGAGAGGAGCCACCACGAAGAAGGCCCTTCTTCTGGGTCCCACCAGATGTATCTCCCTCAGGGATAGGACCTGCAACTTTCCCTGCCTCCCTGCTCTAATGGGTCAGGTAGATGTGACCGCAAGACACATTCCCTCAGATAACCTGGTCCCAAGCCATGAAGGGCTTTAAAGGTAACAACCAGCACCTTGAATTGCACCCAAACAAATCGGCAACCAATGAAGCTCCTGAGAGAGAGGACACATGTGCATACCAAGGTCTGCACAAACCATGCGCTGCTGCATTTTGGACCAGCTGGAGCTTCTGGATGCTCTTCAAGGGCAGCCCCATGTAGAGCACATTGCAATAATCAAGATGGGAAGTGACTAGAGCATGAGTGATTGTGAGTAGGGGCTGGTAATGGGCTGATCAAAGGCTCAAGAAAGTCTTCTGAGAGGAAGGAACTAGAGGGTCTTACAAAAAAAAAGGTGGATTGCAATAGTTTAAATATCTGCTCCACAATCTTTCACTTATATTGGGAATCTGAACTGTTCCTCAAATCGTGCTCATTTCCTTATTTGAAGAAAATGATTTCGGCTATTTATGCCTGCCATGACCTAGCCTGTCTTTTAGATGCTCTGGCTGTGCCCTGGCATATCCCTATGCTGGAATTGGAGATTATGCTATGATTCATGTTTATTTATAGATTTAGCAGGCAGTCTGCACACCATTGACTTTCTTGTTGGCACTACTATGAGGAAGACACTCAAGTTCTAAAGCCTTGATTCCAGCCGTCCTCTTAGTACTGATGGAATCTAGGTTTCTGCTTCATAAATGCAGAGTTAACTGGGAGAGGGTTCTTACTATTTGCTTGCAGGCCTTATTCTAACCTCAGCTCCTCCACTGATTCATCTGAGAAAGTAATTTTTTGAGACACAAGATGGAAAATCCAGTTGTCTTCTCTGCAGCTGTGGGAAACATATACTTTCCATCTCATAATTTTCCAGTGCATTACACATAAATGTTTTAAATGTCACTACTACAACCCAGATGTCATGTATGCAACTAGTTATCCAGCATTGGAAAGAAAGAGAAAGACAATCCAGATTGTTTTTTTTCTTTATCGGATGTTTCTACTTGTGTAGTTCAAAGTTACTAATTATCAGCATCAGGTTATTTTCTTC